>OW052222.1:150123018-150723018 GCA_932526605.1 Nephrotoma flavescens | reverse complement strand
AAGTTTTCACCATCAGTTTCACTGATGTACGGCCAAACCACTGACACAAAATCAAGCGCTCATTAAAAATTTCCAACCGTGAAATATAAAAGCGCGGCCTCCATTAAATATTCGCAGGGGTTCCACCAGGCTGTGTACTGGGTCCAGTATTGTATTTAATTTATACAGTAGACCTTCCTACTCCAAATTATGTAACAGTTTCAACATTTACAGATGCTACAGCATTATTACCCAAAAATGAAAATCCTCAAGTAGCCTCAGGAATTCTTCAAGGACACTTAGAATAAATAGCTTTCCAAATGGAGAACAAAGGTAAACGAAAAGAAATCGGCACTCGTTAAATTCACTCTCCGTATACAAACATGTCCTCCGGTGACGCTAAATTACATCAATCTATCCCAATGCGAAACAGTAAATACCTAGGTCTACATCTAGATAGTAGATTGACATGGTAGCAACTTATCGTATCAAAACGCCAACAAATGAACTTCAATAGCGTTAAGATAAATTGGCGAATCGGAAATCATTCCAAATTAACTCTTGACTGTAAATTTTGAAGGCCGCCCTTATGACACCCCATATGACTTTATAATATACAAAATGAAAATATTTTAACATTAATAGTAAAAAGGATTTATGTAAGATTACGTCGATGAATTAGGCCATTCTAGAGATATCGCCATCAAACGGGATATTGCTTTGAGCCATATTATTGAGCATAAAATCCTTTAAAGGGCCCATCACCTTTAGAAAAGTTACGCAGCTACGCTAATGTTGTGGGTAAAACGATATATATATAGCGCCAAGGAAGTCAAAACCGAATAAACAAACCTTCAAACTGTCATTTTATACTAGACAAGACAGGTGTTAAGTTAACACGTGTTTGTTTATACCGATTAACACTTCTCAAATAAACATATTGTGAACAGCGGGCAACTCGCACTGCCGGAAAATCATAAACATGTTTTGATTGAAATTTTTTATTAAGCAACAATACAATAAAGAGTAAACATTAATTTGACAGTGAAAAATTTGTTCGTTTCGAATGCTAAAAATATTTTATAGGCACATTATTCCAAACAGCAATCGATCCACATAAATTCACACATATTTTTTATAAAAAAAAAATTAACATTAACAAACGTCACAATATTCATTAAGCACACACGCATACACACATATACATATTTAGGGAATTTTCAAAATTTATTTAATTATAAATATTTAAAATAAAACATTACCCGTATCATGATCATATTCACCAATATAACGTCTTGTAAGAAATCTCACAGCAAGTGCTTTGTATTATTTTTCATTTTTAAATTTATTTTGTTTTGTTGATTTTGGTGTTAAAAAAAATGAACATAAAAAATAAATTAAAATTAAAATTAAATTTTTTATTTTTTTTTTGAACATGTTAATATTTTTTAAACTACAGAATTTTTTTTACAAAACAATTACCACTTTTTCCAACACCTGGAAAACCAATAACCGCTATTTTACATTCTGTTAACGATGACTTTTTACGACGAATGCCACGTGTTGTCATTGTTAATTTAAATTAAAATATTTTAGCGATATTTATTTAATTCCACCACACAAAAAATAAAAATTTTAAGAATATATATATTTTGTTTTAAATATTTATATCACAGAATTTTTTATTTGCAAAATTTTTATTTAATTTTTTTTTTCTAAATTTTATTACACTTAAACCATACTTTTATTTTTTATAATTAAACAGCGGAAAATGTGAAAAACAGACAAAAAATAAAAATATTTTTTAAAAATAAATGAAATCTAAATTTATATTTGAAATGTACAAAAATATTTCGTGAACTGAAAATTAAAATTTTGTATTTTAGTAGAAATCAGAAAAAAATTTTATCGGGCTCTCTGGCCACTTTTCTCTCTCTTTTTCTCCCTTACTCTCGCTTGCTAGTATTACTTTACTATGTATTTTATTTAAGATTTTGTTGTAAGACGCAAGTGAAACCTAAGTGATAAGTGGGTATCTTGATGTGTGTTCAATGTTAGTGTTTTCATGTGATCGCGTAAATAGTCACAGCCTGCTATAAATACGCATTTGAGTATTTTGATCCGTAATTTAATTTAATATTCAAAAACAAAATTTGGAATTGTTTGATGGGTCGTCGATTGATCTATAATTACGTTGTTTTTAAATATAAAATTGAAAACAATAGAGTTTGTAGTAGGTGGCTTTGTTTATTTGTCTGATTGGATATGTCGGCGAGATTTAATATTGAGCTTGTCTCTAATTAATTGTCACTAATTAATTTCTTAATGGATTTTCATACACACGACCAAGAATTTTACAATCAGGTAGTGGCAAGAGTGAATGATGTGTTCGATCTCAGAAAAAATCGAAACATCGTTCCGCATCCGGAAATGGAAGGATAAGATTGCCCCAATATGATTTTATTAAGTTCCTCTTGTTGAAAATTTAGCTTGTGGTATGAAATTATAGCAGGTTAAAATTTGTAATATTTATCAATTAATTAAATGGAATTTCCAAATAATGGCCTGGATTGTTTTGCCAGCCCTCTCATCGTTAGATTAAGTGCACTCAAGGTACAATTCATCTGGTTCGCCACACTCAGGTACCTGCTAGTGGATGAGCAATGAATAAGAGTTGATCAATGAGTTTGTATCGTAAGGTTATGGAAATTCGCAACAGCATGCGGCGTGTTGTTGTTCCCAGTAGAATGGGCAGTTCGGCCTGCCACTCACATTCCCTAGGGTAGAAAGGAATGATGACTGTGAAGGAGGAAATTTTTCTCGTTATATACGAGTTACGAATGCCATTCCTGGTTTTAGTTTACATTTCATATTTTTGTTATCAGTTCCTAATTCGCTTTCCTTTTTCTTGTTTGACCCAAGTAGTGGAACTTGTATCCCATGACGGGAGGATAGAAAAAACCACGGTTGTGTTTGTTTAGATTTAACGTAATTTTAGTCTAGTTCAGTTTTTAAGATATAGATAATTTATTGTTTTTATAAAGATGGATGCAAAACATTTAGGCTACGACGATCAAGAGCGGTTGAACCCCCTAGTGAAATAATTTTATAGCTGCATTAAAATCACCAAAACAAGAAGCTATGTGACAAGTGAAATTGTAAAGCATTTCTTACGACAAATACCCGATGGACACTTATTAATGCACGAACAATGGTCAGTGTTGTCAACAAAGCTCTTGTTACACGTTCAAGGTGGACTAAACAGTTGCCATTTTCGGCTGTATTTAAAAGAATTAAGTTACGAGATGATTTGGGCTATTAATAATCTGTTTGACACATAGGTAAAATTTCAAAAATCGACAATGATTTACAAAGAGCTACCAGTGTCTAAAAGCCATGCTAGATCAACTATAAAACCTCCACTTACACAAAATCCATCACCATCATGCTTTTGACCAAATAATCATTTTAGGAAAAAACAAACAAGACGACTTTGAACTGTCGGCCTTTTCTGCTGAAACTGATAATGATCAAGAAATCAGAGATAAAGACGATGTTAAGCCATCGTCTAATGCATCAGAAGTAACAGTTGAATCAGCGTTAATGTCGTGGACAGCACCAATAACCAATGGAGAAATTAAGGTGAAATTTAACATTAAAAGAGGATTTTCCAAAACTTTAACCTTGCCGTTTCTTAAGAATAACAAGAACTCTAACATCAAGGATCTAGTAGCTGGAGGTTTTTGTAAAACCCACGTAACAGCATCAAAAGAAAGGGGACAGGCTAAGATTTGCTATAAACAAAATTCCGATAATAATGAAATCATTCTATACGTGCACCATGTCAACCGACAAGCCAAACTAAATTCTTTAGTATCTTCCATCTTGAGTTACCTAAGGTCTCATCTCATCTTTTGGCATACTATTAAATATTGCATTCGCAATTCCTTCGGCGACTGACGAAAAGACAAACGCTGTCACAATACTATCTTGTAACTACAAATGCAAAAAAGCACAAGAGGACATATTTAATGCCAGATACAGTGTCACTCGTATGGCTAACACCAACAAAGTGGAAATTATATTCTAAATGGGGTTAGAATTTTGGAATTAGAAGCGCCGCCGTAGAAAACGCGTACATCATCCACTTTCACATTAGACCATATATGTACAGTCGGGCATTTACATAAATGATGTAATGGTAAAATGAAAACTGATTTTCCGAGCAATTATTAATGCACCAGCGTGAATGCAATAGATGTAAGAATTGCGGAAGTATAGTATTATGTTTACTTTAAATAGAGGATGAGGTTAGCTTAACCCCATATTCAGATAATTTAGCAAAGTAGGGTTGAGGTAGCGCTATCTACAATAAATAGTTGGTAGGCCAAGTTTACAGCTCATAAAAAAGCAAAACGAAACAAAAAAATTAGAAAAGGTCAAGTAATTATTTGATAATTTAAAAGTTTAAAATGTGAAAATATTTATTTTTTACATACACACATATATGTAATATGTATATGTAATAATGGCAATATACTAAATAAATGTCAAAATTAAAATGCTTAGTTTAAATTTTACTTTCATTTATGTGACCTCCCCTTGCAGCGCACAGTCGAGGCATTTTCGCAATAAGTTTTGCCAGATTTTTTGACATTATTGAGTTCCAAACCAAATTGGTTAAAGTTTGTTCCACATAACAGTATAGTTGATGTTTGAGCTGATTGCTGTACTTGCCGCTTCTGTTCTTCACACAGTAACTCAATAGGGTTCAAGTCAGGGCTCTGGGCAGGCCATTCCATAATTTTAATCGTTCCTTCCTTCTCTAAATGGCGAAGATAGCCTTTACATAATTTATAAGAATGTTTTGGGTCATTTTCTTGTTGAAAGATAAAATTTTGACCCAAAAGTCGAGTTCTTCGATTGTATTGCGTAGTTCTTCAAAATTTGTCGGTATCCTTCTTTCCTTAATATTCCGTCAATTTTTCCAACATCGCCTACTAACACCAGCCTACTTGCTGGTACTAGCAAAGCAGCCCCAAATCATCAACATCCTTCGGATGTCAAGGCAAAAATATATAGTCGGGTGTCAAGCGACAACCAGTCAAGAATAAAATCTTAAAAAAAATAAGAATTTTAACTAAACCAATTGTTTTTTTTTGTTGACATTTCAGCCATGTAAAAATTATAATTCTTAAGTGACAGCTGTTGGTTTACAAACAGCTGTTCTTATTGTAAAATGTCTTTTAGAGGACTTTCATATTTAGTTTCAGTAATTTGACAATATTTTTATACAAATTCAAATAAAATAAAACAGTCAATTTTTATTGATAAATGATACATTGAATATACATAATTAAAACGCACGAGTCATTCAATTTATTAAAAATTATTTATAAGATCTATTGTGATTTTAACACTTGACAAATAAAATTAGTAGAGAAAATTATTTTCATATTCAAAATATTTTCGATACGAAAATTGTCATAAACAAAGAATTTAACCTTTATTGTTTATATGAAAGTTATAACCTTTAGCTAAAATATTTTATTCAATTGAAAATATAAAATTCACTTGGAAACGTTGGTTTACATGAATTTAAACTAAAATAATTTTTAACAAAATACACTTTAAAACACTATTTTCACCTGATCACAAATTATTAAAACTTATCACAGAATCAGGAAATATATGAAAATGATTTAAATTAATAAATAAAGTAGTAAACAAAAAAAAATAATAAAAATGGCTTCTTACCGAATCAAAAATTTTTCTTCTTCTGCTGTACATAAAAAACAACAACAAATCGTATTTTTAAGTTTTTCGTTTTTTCGCTTGGAATCACGCACACAATTTTTTTCTTAAGTGACTTCTAAAATTTAACGTAGGTTTCGGGGACACTGGCGTGCTATTTATCGCATTCTTATTTGTTTATTAAGTTAAGTTTTTATTCCTGACTGGTTCTTACTTAATTGTAATGTTTCATACGTCCGTTAAGCTAGCAGAACCCATACCGCAGAACATTACAAGATAGTATGGATAATTATAGGCTAATTAAATGCTCTATTAAAAAATTTTGGGCTCGCGGGTTCTGCTAGCCTTAGAAAAAATTAGCAGAACCCATATCAAAAACCGATTTAAAAACAATTGGAAAATTAAAGGTTAATTTTAGACTAATTAAATGTCCTATTTTTTAATTTTTTTTATTATGCTCGCTAGGAGAAAAGTAAGGCTATATCACTTAAAAGCTAACAGAGCCCAAATCGAAAATCGAGCCAAAAATCAAATTCGAACGCAAAACAAGATCAATTGACAACAAATAATTTTAGGCTCATTATGGCCTAATGAAATGCCCCATTAAAATTTTTGGGCTCCACTTTTTCTTGACCAAACAACTTCAGGTCAATTTATCTAAAGCTAGCAGAACCCAAATCGAAAATCGGACCAAAACCGAAATTAGAACGCAAAACAAGAACAATTGGCATTCAAATAATTTTAGGCGCATTATGGCCTAATCAAAAGAAACATTAAAGAATTTTGGGCTCCACTCGTTTTTGATCAAGTTTCAGGCCATTTAATCTAAAGCTATAGCAGAACCCAAATCGAAAAATCCCCGATCTATAATTTTGTCAAAAACGAGTGGAGCCCAACATTTTTTAACGTGTCTTTTGATTAGGTCATAATGAGCCTAAAATTATTTGGATGTCAATTGTTCTTGTTTTCCGTTCTAATTTCGGTTTTGGTCCGATTTTCGATTTGGGTTCTGCTACCTTTAGATTAAATGATCTGAAATTTGGTCAAAAACCAGTAAAGCCCAAAATTTTTTAATCTGGCTTTTGATTATGCCATAATGAGCCTAAATTATTTGTATGTTAATTGTTCTTGTTTTGCGTTCTAATTTCGGTGTTGGTCCGATTTTCGATTTGGGTTCTGCTAGCTTTAGATAAAATGACCTGAAGTTGTTTGGTCAAGAAAAAGTGGAGTCCAAAAATTTTTAATGGGGCATTTCATTAGGCCATAATGAGCCTAAAATTATTTGTTGTCAATTGATCTTGTTTTGCGTTCGAATTTGATTTTTGGCCCGATTTTCGATTTGGTTTCTGTTAGCTTTTAAGTGATATAGCCTTAATTGTCTCCTAGAGCGAGCATAATAAAAAAAAAACTAAATAGGGCATTTAATTAGCCTAAAATTAACCTTTATTTTTCCAATTGTTTTTAAATCGGTTTTTGATATGGGTTCTGCTAACTTTTTCGTAAGCTGGCAGAACCCGCGTTTTAGTTGGAAGGGATGGAGCCCAAAATTTTTTATAGAGCATTTAATTAGCCTATAATTATCCATACTATCTTGTAATGTTCTGCGGTATGGGTACCGCTAGCTGAAGGAACGTTGTTTCATGTATTCAACGAAAGGTAACCATCAAGAGATCCACACTAGCATCGACGCCAGCTTCTTGGTAAATAAGCGGAAGATTGAAAATCTAGTTATGATCCTCTATTTCCTGGGAAAATTCATTTGGAACTTATGAAAAAAGCACAAGTGTGCTTTGCCAAGTGCCTATGGCATATAGTGTAAAAAGTATTCCTTCTCAAATAGATACTTTTAATTTTAATTGAAAATAGGCACATTAATCTCACGTCTCAAGAAACGAAAAACATTTCTGAAACTAAACTATTGGAGCTGGAACGTATGACCTGTAGTTGTTTGCGTGTTCACTTTTTCTTAAACCTATCTTAAAACAAAACAAACAAATTTTGGAGAAATTCAGCAAAAATTCCACAAGTTTTATTGTTCAAATTAATAATAATAACATCCACCTAAAATGAAAATTAATTCGCTGGAATAAAACTTACCTTAACGGCTTAACCAATAAATTCTTTCTCACTCATCAATCATCACCTAAATCAATCAACCAAGTTATCTGCCTAAATTGATCATTAACATCTATCCACAAATGCCTATCCATCCTTTCAAATATTGTAAATACTTATCTTGTAATATTTTGTATCCATTTCATTTGACATTCACCTGTTTACGATTAAATGTCAAATGGAGATGGATTCTGGTATTTAGATTTACCAAAGGTGTACAGCGAATTAAGATCGAGCTGACATCTACTAGAATTAACATGAATTAAATTATGTCCCAATTTGCTTTATTCGCCTTTTAACGTAAAGTGACTGACATCTGACGGAATATTTTGAAACTAAAGCGAACGGTGATCGACTTCTCAAAAAACTTCATAGATGACTATAGTGTGACTTTTATTTTCTATATGAGTACTACTGTGACATTCCAATCAGAACTGTCACCTTCAGTTTCGACATCCTATTATACGTATGTCTTGTTCGACGTCGTCACCCCAGCATAGTCAGGGTCATCCTCTACGAGGCACCCCGGCTGGTTGTTGTCTTAGGCGTGACTTAAATTGAACCAAAAATGGAGTGAACCTTCTTTTCATTTGATGATGTTATTACTGACCTGAGATATTTAATGTTCCAACTTCCAACACCTGAGCGTGGCCCATAGGTTCTCACGGTTGATACTGTTACATTTGAGATGGTTGCCTGCAAGAATCTCGCCGAGACGAGATGCCTATCTATTTTTCAATCTACTAATAGCTGCATCTGCTTCCTCCACTGTCACATATTCGATAAAGACCTCTTAACCTGGTGGAGCAATTGTTTTAATGGCTTTCATTTCATTGTTCCAATTTAGCAGATTTTGGAAATATGTTTGCCATAGTGAGAGAGCATCGATGGAAGTCTGTAGCGATATTATTAGCGATAGCAAAATATTCTCGTGAATTTCTTTATTTCGCTTGGAGCTGATGTTTTCGATGCAAGATCTCATATGTTCGCGCTTTTTTTGCCAGAGGTATTTAGTCGTAAAGTTCCTAGCACGGATGTATTCTAATAGAGTGGTTCTATTGTTGCGAGCCAACCGTTTTCCAGAAGCGTTTGTTTGTTTTCGGTGACAGGTGGCGCTGGCCAACGATCCAATCATTGCGGGATTTTGGAGCCGTTTTCCGATAGTATTTTGAGCTGCAGTAGTTGACCGACTAAATAGCCAGTCACTGCTCCTGGATGTATATGATAATTCGCATTTATACTTGAATATACAAGCAAATAATCGTTATCCATGTCTGTACTTCTGTAAAATCTAGCGAATACGCTGATCTTCCATCATCATTCAAACTATTCGTTATTTTGAGGATTCTCTTATGTGGATATAAGAAGTTCTGTATTGATTTTTATATTAAAATCACCCCCGTTATGTCATGTTATTGATGACTTCTTCCAACTTGACAAAGAACATATGTTTCACGTCATCTGATTTATCTATCGTTGGTTCGAAAGGTTTTGGAGATCTCTCTTCATTAAAAAATCCGTTGACCGTGTGCAATTTCTGAGTTCGTGTTTGTGCAGAATCCGATATGGTAATTGGACGCCATTGTGTAGGAATGGATACAAAAGGATTGTCGAATTGCCGAATGTCGAAGGGCCGAATGTGTCGAAGGCCCGATTGTGTCAAAGGCCCGAATGTCGAAGGGCCGATTGTTGAAGGGCCTAATGTGTCGAAGGGCCGAATGTATCCAAGGGCCGAAGAGTCGAAAGGCCGATTTTTTTTTTGTTTTTAGAAATATATTTTTTTTAAATTTTTTGTTTTTATGGAATATTTTTTATTTTTTTTTGTTGTTAAACATAAATGAATTTCTTATGAATTTATGTATTTTACTATTTTTCATCTTTGGATATTCATGAAATTCTACGTATCCAGCCAATAATACATTTTGGTGAAGGGAAATTTTGGAGTTGGGGTCGTTTGCCCGATTTTCAAAATCCCGAAATCAAAATCCCGGCATTTTTTGCATATTGTAGAGGCTAACGGCTTCCATAACTCTCACAGACACGAGGGGCTTTAGATTTGAACTTCGGGGGACATAGGAGAAGGGATCAGCAAACATGTCGTACTGCGTGCCGCACGTAGGAGTGGATTATATAGAATCTATTAATGACACCTACTCTAGCAGATAGATATAAAAAATAATAAATATTAAATTTTGTTTTTTTATGATATGATGATATGATATTTACAACGTAGGGCAGCTGTTAAGCTGGTATCCTATAACATACTACATGCAATTTAGTGTGTCCATGTCCATAGTTGGTACATTCCTTTGATGGCGCAGCAACTGAATAACTCGAGCACATGCACTACTACTACTGCATTCGAATATCACTTAATCACCCAAGAAATGTATCAACCTAAGACAAGATTCGGTGACCGAACTGACTAGGTATCCTGATCCTACGAGGTTCTCTAATTCTACAGGTTAAGGATATGTTATAGGTTCTAATAATAGAAAAACTACAAGAATGAACTGCCGTTATACAACGTACTCCAGTCCGGGTTTTTTCTTCTACATTTACCGATTCCCAATTTTCTAATACCCGTTATTATTTTGACCATTCATGGTCTGTGAAAATAACAATTAATTTGTTAGTAAGGATAAGCGGCTTTCTCATTTGTTCTGTTTTTTTTTAAGTTCTTTCTTTTTTTTAACCCTTTTTCTTGAGGAGGGTTAGCTTCTTGTGTTTTACCTATCTCCCGTCATCTATATTTTCAATTTAGCTGTAACAGTAACATTATTATTTTATTAATAAAACAATTTTTTTTTTTTTTTTTTATCTTTTTATATATATTTTTATTAAAGAGGAAAAGCATCATGGAAGAAATCGAGGTGAATCAAAGATATTACTGTAAATATAAGACACGTATACATAAAATAAGATAAGATAAGATAAGATAAGATAAGATGTTTACAACGCAGGGCAGCTGTTAGACTGATGACCTATAACATACTTCATGCTACGTATGCCCATGTCTAGATGATCACAAATTTTCCCGAACAACGCAGCAACTGAATTTCTTGAGCACATGCATACTACTACTACTGCATTCGAATATCACCTAATTATTCGAGAAAATCTGCGACATAAGACACGATTCGGTGCCCGAACTGACTAGGAATCCTGAACCTGCGAGGGTCTCTAGTACTACAGGATAAGGATGTGTTAAATGTTCTAACTTATGAGAAAATCTACTTGAGCGAACTGTCGTTTATCCACAATACAGATCGGTGTTTCTCCTCACAAGTGCACCATCACCATTTCAAAATTCCCGTGTTAGTAAATAAATATTATATTATGTAAAGTTAGAAGGTTAGTTGGATTCTGTTGAATATCTTCCTTCGACTCACCATGAAGATGAGGAGGGTATTTTGTCTGAAAATTAAAACCTAAATATGTAGTTATATTCTCCTTGTGAGTCCTTCTTTGAGAATTCGAGGATATCACAAACAGCAATCTCATGACTTTTAAGCAGCAGTATAAACCTTTCCCCACAAATTATTTCAGGAATATTTCCGCCTCAAAATGCAAAGGTATGCGGATGCATCCATATAACCAGCGACCGTAACACAACAATAAAAAGACAATGTCTAATAAAAACGTACGTTAAATTATTATTATTATTACTTTTATGTTGTTGTTGTATTGTAATGGTTTTGTTGTGATTGTTCCGTACATTGGTCTATTTCAGTATATCTCGAATTAAATACACATTCGTAGGAAATCCTTTCCATTTGGCGTCAAATCTGTATGACAACGACTATGATAATTCATACTTACTTATACACAATCAACTTCCCAACCACTCCATACTTTTTTCTTTCCTTTAACGCTGGATCGCGGATAAATTAGAATTTAATTTGAATTATAGATGGAAGATCTGCAAGAATCGCAACAATCAGTTTCGAACTTAATGAGATTATTGATTTGAAAAAATCAGTCATCTCATCAGGCCGCGGCGACTGACGTTGATATTTTTTTACATAGGAATATTGTCTATATATAGAACAATACTATGTAGTTGTACTACTAGCGAATTACTGCATAGCGTACGAAATTCGATTCTTTCATATTCTCCATCTATACTTCATTTTTACCAATTAACTTTTCGTTGTGTACGAATTACTTTTATATTTTTATGTTGTTGTTGTATTGTAATGGTTTTGTTGTGATTGTTCCGTACATTGGTCTATTTCAGTATATCTCGAATTAAATACACATTCGTAGGAAATCCTTTCCATTTGGCGTCAAATCTGTATGACAACGACTATGATAATTCATACTTACTTATACACAATCAACTTCCCAACCACTCCATACTTTTTTCTTTCCTTTAACGCTGGATCGCGGATAAATTAGAATTTAATTTGAATTATAGATGGAAGATCTGCAAGAATCGCAACAATCAGTTTCGAACTTAATGAGATTATTGATTTGAAAAAATCAGTCATCTCATCAGGCCGCGGCGACTGACGTTGATATTTTTTTACATAGGAATATTGTCTATATATAGAACAATACTATGTAGTTGTACTACTAGCGAATTACTGCATAGCGTACGAAATTCGATTCTTTCATATTCTCCATCTATACTTCATTTTTACCAATTAACTTTTCGTTGTGTACGAATTACTTTTATATTTTTATGTTGTTGTTGTATTGTAATGGTTTTGTTGTGATTGTTCCGTACATTGGTCTATTTCAGTATATCTCGAATTAAATACACATTCGTAGGAAATCCTTTCCATTTGGCGTCAAATCTGTATGACAACGACTATGATAATTCATACTTACTTATACACAATCAACTTCCCAACCACTCCATACTTTTTTCTTTCCTTTAACGCTGGATCGCGGATAAATTAGAATTTAATTTGAATTATAGATGGAAGATCTGCAAGAATCGCAACAATCAGTTTCGAACTTAATGAGATTATTGATTTGAAAAAATCAGTCATCTCATCAGGCCGCGGCGACTGACGTTGATATTTTTTTACATAGGAATATTGTCTATATATAGAACAATACTATGTAGTTGTACTACTAGCGAATTACTGCATAGCGTACGAAATTCGATTCTTTCATATTCTCCATCTATACTTCATTTTTACCAATTAACTTTTCGTTGTGTACGAATTACTTTTATATTTTTATGTTGTTGTTGTATTGTAATGGTTTTGTTGTGATTGTTCCGTACATTGGTCTATTTCAGTATATCTCGAATTAAATACACATTCGTAGGAAATCCTTTCCATTTGGCGTCAAATCTGTATGACAACGACTATGATAATTCATACTTACTTATACACAATCAACTTCCCCTTGTGTATAAGTAAGTATGAATTATCATAGTCGTTGTCATACAGATTTGACGCCAAATGGAAAGGATTTCCTACGAATGTGTATTTAATTCGAGATATACTGAAATAGACCAATGTACGGAACAATCACAACAAAACCATTACAATACAACAACAACATAAAAATATAAAAGTAATTCGTACACAACGAAAAGTTAATTGGTAAAAATGAAGTATAGATGGAGAATATGAAAGAATCGAATTTCGTACGCTATGCAGTAATTCGCTAGTAGTACAACTACATAGTATTGTTCTATATATAGACAATATTCCTATGTAAAAAAATATCAACGTCAGTCGCCGCGGCCTGATGAGATGACTGATTTTTTCAAATCAATAATCTCATTAAGTTCGAAACTGATTGTTGCGATTCTTGCAGATCTTCCATCTATAATTCAAATTAAATTCTAAATTATTATTACGCTCAAAATAAGAATTACAAGAATGCCACTCTGAAAATTATTCCTGATCTCATTATTGACAAAAAACGGAATTAACTTGATTATTTTAGAAGGTTTCGAAATTATTAGGGGAAATCATTTTTAAAATGATTTTATGATTTTACATATTGGGCAGCCCTATATATCTCTTTTACCGGCCGGAAAAACATTTTTTTTCCTTCCTCAATACAAGTCCACCACACTCAAATTCGTATGCAAAAAATGACAGGTTGTAACGTCTTCCGTACCCCAACGGATCCCAGTTAAATCGGATTTCCTTTTGAAAGAAGCATCACAATACGACAACACACAAATTACACAACATTTTACTACTTGCTTCCGACAACGTATCAATAACCTTACCATTAACAGAGGAGTGCTACTTTTCGCACGAAAACAATCCAACAGGTATGCACAAATGTGCATGCCGGTCCAAATACCCATGAGAACAAATCCCCGACATGATTCACTCTCACCCACACAAGTGTGATGGCGGGCCGGAAAAGGGATTTGGCACTTTGATAGTTATTATCTCACCCATCCCCCAATTCACACGGCAGAATGGTTCCGCAGAACGCCATGCAGAATTCCTAAATCATCGTGGTATTTCTAACCCTAATGTGAGTGATGCGTCACCCGAGCACCCATTGCGCTCCCGGACGTCCACCCTTGTATGTTACAGTCACAATAAAAACTCCAAACCTTACGAGAACCTCCCCTTCAATTGACAGACCACGATCACACTCAAAAATGAGAAACTTTACAACTTGGATGAGCGTGAGATCAAAAAGCAGCCCCGCTGTACGAGTTAAAGTAACAAAGGTACCCGTGCACCCCCATACACATTACACGACACTCGAAAGAAATGGTAAGCAAATACTTTACAGTTCCGTGTTATGTGTCAATTCATTTCACCGTTTGCACCTCCTTGTATCTAATTCACTCGATGCACGTTTTCATTTTTATTTATTGCAAAAAATCATCCAACATTCTCCCACTACCATCGATAATTCACTTCACCGATGTGACACGTTGGTCCATTTAACGAATGTTCTTCGTTATATATTTCAGAATTGCACAACAAAAAATCCAAAAAACCCAGGCATCACAATCACAAAAATTTAAATAACTATTATAATAAATTTATTGTGCCATCCCTCATTAGCCTCGCACGTCAAACGTATCACAATAACGATGACTACTGACTAGTCCCTCGACGATGATCCGTTTCTCAGCCAGTAATTGAGTAATGTGCAATACGGTGAACGTAACATCGAAAAACACCAAACTTCAAAATTAATTTAAAACGGACGTAAATTTTGAGAACAAACGAAGGTTTAATTAATGTCACTAACAAAAAACCGAACGAAATTAATTCATAAATTATGTATGTATAGTAAAACAACACAAGAAAAATCACAGAACTAAACTAGACCGAAAATTTTAAAGGAGGCATTATTTCAAAACAATTTAAACACAAGGTACCCATAAAATAACCAAGTAAATTCGTATAACTAACCTTAATTGTGTAGATAATAACGAACAAAATTAATTCTTATGTACAGAAAGTAATAACATAATAAAATAAAATAAAATAATAAAATGTTTGTAAGGTTAAAATAAAAATAAAATGAAAATATACAACATGATTTCTATGACATCTATTTTTCCATGATTTATCCGTTCCATTTATATATATGTAGTATTCATAATATCCATGTTGAGTTAAAAATTTAAAATCCACTTGCTAAGTCTTCCTCATAATAATACATTGGTTGATTCCTCTTTGAACTACTCCATTACACAAACTTGCACACAAAATTTAAAATAATAATAACAAAATCGAACACCCGAAAATATACACATAGCTACATATTATTGTATATGAAATGAATACAATTACACTTTTGTATAATTACGTATACGTACTTATACGTATTAACATTAAACACAAAATTAATTTACTAAAATTTTCACACAAATTTAATTAATTCACAGCTGATTTGTTTTGACAAAATAATAATAATTTTTGACCTAATTTCATACACATACATCTACATACTGTTAAACACCATGTATCCGTGTACTCAAGGAAAATAAATTCATATTTTACTCATATATATAAGAAAACCATTAAACACAAAATTATACACATAACAATGTTCGCAACACAAACAGCATAAAGAAAAGAATGTACCTTTCTTTATAAACTACCTAATTAAACAAAAAATTTACTAAATTTATTAACCAGCTGATTTATTTAACACAATAACAAATAAAAAATTATTTATACTTCTTCTATTAAACACCAGATAACATACAACCAGGATGAACTTCCTTTAAATTCATTATTTGTTCGTCGTTGTACAAAACGACACAACAAAACGTTATGTCTTATTATTATCCATTACACACACTATTTACATATAACAGTCAGACAACTTACACATTACATTCAATAACCACAACCAATTTACACAAAATATTGTTACGATTTTGCCTTGCCACTCAAGGTTCGAAACACTGGATTGTGAATAAATACAACTGCTTCAAATTTGAACTCACACAATTTATTTACACAACACAATTTATTATACAACACAATTTATTATACAACACAAAATTCCCAATTAATTATTATAATTATAACACACTTTTTAATTATCACTTTAATAATCGCTTTAATAATCACTTTAATAATCTTTCTATTTAACCTTCACTGTATCACGTTTAAAATAAGACTCAGCATTCAACGTCAACGCGCGCCTTTATATACCAAAATATTTGTTTCCAGAATAATCCTAAATGCGCATCGAGCAAATATGTTAGTATAGAAATAACGCCTAAATGTTGAGTAAATCATAAATGCAATTGAACTATTAATGAAATTAACTTATTCTACTCTAATCTAGGTGTCACCGTAACACTACCCCCCACCTAAGCCTGTTCGTCCCGAACAGGATCCAGATCACCTCCTCTGTAGAGCGCCAAACGTTCTAAATGCACCACCTTTGGTTTACCTTTCCGTCCTTTCTGTATGCGATAAACCACGTCGTTCAACTTTTTAATGACAGTGTAAGGTCCTTCCCATGTGGGTTGCAACTTCGGTGATAATCCTTTCTGCCGTTGCGGGTTGTGAAGCCACACCAATTGCCCTTCCTCGAAGCCTTGATTATTTGCTCGAATGTCATATCGAGCTTTCATTCGATCACTTGATATTCGAATTTTCTCCCGTACAAATTGATGTATTTCATTAAGTTCCTCTTTCATCCGGTCGACGTAATCCTGTCCGCATAGAGCTGCTGATGGAACAGCCCCAAACTTTAAATCTCCTGGTAATCGCAGATTGTTCCCAAATATGGTTTTAGCTGGTGTCACTCCTGTTGTGTCATGTACCGCTGATCGGTAGGCCATCAGGAACATCGGTATATGTCGATCCCAGTTGCGTTGGTTCTTTTCCACAACCTTTGCTAGATATTCCTCCAATGTGCCATTGAATCTTTCCACCATACCGTCCGACTGTGGATGTAAAGGCGTTGTTCTTGTTTTATTGATTCCAAGCATCTGGCATATCTCCTGAAATACCACCGATTCGAAATTTCTTCCTTGATCCGTGTGAATTTCCATCGGTACACCAAATCTGCTAATCCAGTTGTTGACCACGGCATCAGCTATTGTTGTTGTCTCCTGATTGGGTATCGGGTACACTTCCGGCCATTTGCTGAAATAATCCATTATTACTAGCACATATTTATTTCCGCTCTCGGTAGTCGGAAATGGCCCCGCCACATCCATTGCAATTCTCTCAAATGGTGCCCCGACATTATATTGTTTCATGGTTCCACGGCTTTTTCGTGCTGGTCCCTTTACTGCCGCACATTGGTCACATCTTCGACACCACTCTACTACTGACTGTCTACATCCGGACCAGTAGAAACGTTGGCGAATTTTGGCTAATGTTTTATTAATCACTAGGTGATCTCCACTTGCTCCTCCATGATACTCCTTGAGGATTTCCGCTATCCGATCTTTTGGCACCACTACCAACAATTGTTTTACTTTGCCATCCGTGCTTTCCCACTTTCGTTTTAAACATCCATTTTCTATGTGAAGGCTATCCCATTGAGCCCAATATGCTTTTACAATGGGAGTTTTGTCAGCTATCTCACTCCATGTGGGCCGGTGTTCCTTTTCCTTATGTTCCATGATGAATGATAGGTCAGCATCCCGTAATTGCTCCTTCTTGATCATTTCATCAGTCCATTCCTCATCAGGTAGCACTTGCATAAGCCGAATATCGATGATGTTTTCCTTACCCTCCACACGCCTACAATGCTTGCATTCCACGGGACATGGCCTTCTCGATAATGCGTCGGCATTTCCATGTGCGCTTCCCTTCCGATGTTCAATTTGGAAATCGTAGCTTTGCAAACGTTCGATCCAACGTGCTACTTGTCCCTCTGGATTTTTGAATTGTAACAACCAGCGCAAAGCTCCATGATCCGTTCGTAGAAGAAATTTTTGGCCATAGAGGTACTTATGAAAGTGCTTAACACATTCGACTATAGCCAACAACTCTTTCCGTGTCACACAATAATTTCGTTCCGGTTTTGATAACATCTTGGAGTAATATGCAACAACTCGCTCCTCACCATTTGTTGCCTGTGATAATACTCCTCCTATACCATCATTACTTGCATCGGTGTCCAAAATGAATTTAACGTTGGGTATAGGGTATGCGAGGATTGGTGCTTCGCATAATCGTCGTCTTAGTTCCACAAATGCCTCTTCCTGATCATCCTTCCATTCGAATGCCTTGTTCTTCCTGGTTAACTCGTGTAAACTCTTGGCGATACTGGCGAATCCTGGCACGAATCGTCTATAATAGGTGCACAATCCAAGGAAGCTCCGTAATTCATGTAAGTTTTTAGGTCGTGGCCATTCCTTCACTGCTGCGATCTTGTCTTCATCGGTATGGATTCCATTGGTTGTTACCTTATGACCCAAATATTTTACTTCCGTTCTAAATAGTTTGCATTTCTTTGGGCTTAGCTTCAATCCGGCGGCCTGTATCCGATCCAAAACCTCTGCCAAATTCCTTAAATGCTCGTCGAAATCCTTGCCCATAACGATGATGTCATCTAAATATACGAGGCACGTCTTCCAATGTAATCCCTTTAATACGCGCTCCATTAGCCGTTCAAAAGTCGCAGGGGCGTTACATAATCCGAATGGCATAACATTAAATTGCCATAATCCGTTACCCACACTGAATTCCGTTTTCTCGCGATCTTCCTCCTGGACTTCCACTTGCCAATAGCCGCTTTGCAGATCTAACGTCGAAAATATTCGAGCACCCGATAATGTGTCTAACGTGTCATCGATCCTTGGCAAGGGGTAACTATCCTTTTTCGTCACAGCATTTAATTTTCGGTAATCCACGCAGAATCTCATACTACCATCCTTTTTCTCGACTAAAACCACTGGTGAACTCCATGGGCTGCTTGATGTTTCGATTACCCCTGCTGCTTGCATATCTTTTACCATTCGATCCACTTCTCCTTGCTTTGCCAATGGTAATCTCCTGGGTGGTTGGCGTATCGGCATTTCTGCTCCTGTATCTATTCGATGTTTTACCATTGTGGTTCTCCCATTATTGTCCGATGTACTGCAGAATATTGGCATGTACCGCTCGAGCAATTGTTTTGCCAAATTTTTCTGTTCCATGGTAAGATCTTCGGTCCATTTCTCCATGAGTTGTTCTACAACCTCTTTCTGCCCTTGCAAGTTAGTCGTATTAATCGGATTTTTCTGCTCGCACTTCACAATCGCAGATATTTCTTCGCATTTTCCGATTATTGTCCCTTTCTTGATGGTTTTCGTCTTATCCGAGAGATTTAGAGTCCTAATTGGTACTCTATTATCGCTGTCTGGTTTCACCAGGACTTTCCCGATCATAATTTCTCTGGCTCCGCTCTCCGCTTCATTGGCTTCCACAACCCACAACCTGGGTGAGCCAGAATCTCCCTCCAATCTTGCCCATACTATTGTTTCCGAGTTCGGTGGCAGCTTCTCCCGATGGTCCATTATAATTTGCCTGCTCGTTTCTCCTATAGCGGCGCTAACGTGAAGTGGCAACTCGATATTATCGTAGGTTAATACACCCCGTCCAACATCCACCACGAAGCCATTCGTTCTCATAAAGTCCATCCCCAAGATGACTTCGTCTACAATATCTGCAACCAGCACCTCGTGTTGAAAGTGATTTCGCCCAATCCTTATTTTTACAACCTTTTTCCCTTTTATTGCTGAATTTTCTCCAGTCGCCGTTCGTAACTTCATTCCATTAGCTGGTTCCATAATTCCATCGATAATATCCTCACGAACAATCGTATGAGTTGCTCCCGTATCCAGCGTGATCATGCATTTCTTCCCATCAATATCGGCTTCAATTGTTAAGCTGTCACCGCTCCTTGCTATTCTCGAAACATGGATGGAGGTTATGGGGCAATCGGTTGTGGGAGTCAGCTTCTGCCCCTGCAAACTGACTCTTTTTAGTTTAACGACTCCGCTGTAGTCTGACCAGCCCTTCTGGATTCTATCTGCTCCTCGTTTGATCTACGCTTCATAGGAGATGGCGACCGTGCTCGTTTCTTCTTAATCTCCCAACAGTCCCGTGAGATGTGACCCATTCTATCACATACCCATCATTTAATCCTGCCACTTCCATCTCTGAACCTTGGCGTAGCCCGCGCGGTGTCTATTCTGGAATCAATCTCCACTCTACGAATTTTCATTGCTGGTTTGATGATGGTTTGCGCAGTTTCGTTTGTTAACGCACAAGCGATGGTTTCCGTGAAAGTTGCCTTAGGTGACAACATCACGGATCTCGAATACCGTCAATGAATGCATCTATTTTAATTCGCTCCATGTAATCGGCCGACATATTTGAATGTGCTAAATGCGCGAGCCGCTCAATTGCCGATGAATATTCCTGTAGCGATTCTCCTCCTCTTTGGTATCGACCCTTCAATTCCATGCGATAGATTTCTCGTTTGTGGTCACTTCCGTATTTTCGATCTAACGCCTTCATAATTCCCATGTAAACGTTCCTTTCCTGCTCGGGAATGATTTGTAGTGTTTCTGCCGCTTCGCTTTTAAGAGCCACAATTAACGCTGCAACACATTGTTCTTCAGTCCACTGATTTTGCTTAATCGCCGTTTCGAATTGGAACTTAAAAATGTTGAAGGATGTTGTTCCATCAAATGTTGGTGGTTTTATCTTAACTGCATTAACCGTCTGGATCATTTGATGTGTCGTTCCATTCGCCTTGACATCTTCAAGCTCTTTCTCGAGACGTTGCACTTCGGTTTGTAGATCTTGTTTAACCGTTTGTATATTTTGGTTAACAGTTTCAAATTTTTGTTGAACGTTCCCTTTAACATTTCGAATTTCTGTGTGTAACTCGGTTTGCAGCTTTTCCACTTCACCGTGTAATGTAGATGATAACTCCAGAAACCTCTCGTCTATTTTATTTTGGCAATCTTCTATTTGGTGTTTAATGTCCGCGTTCGATTGTTTAATGTCCGCGTTCGATTGTTTAATGTCCGCTCCTTGTTGCTCCACTTGTAACATTTGTTGTTTAATGTCCGCCCCTTGTTGCTCCATCGATTGTTTAATTCCACCCAACTGTTGTCCCATCATTCGATTCATAGCTGCCATTAACTGCGTTAAATCAAAAGTTCCAGATGGGTTTTGTGTTGTTTCGACCACCGTTTGTACGTCTTTTTCTTTCTTATCCATACTGATCTCGTCCGTTTTTTCCTCCTCGAAATCATACACGTCTGGATTAAAACCTTCCTTCTCCATGGCCTCACGTAGTCTCTCCACCAAACTAGCTTTTGTGCCTTCACTGGCCAAACCTCGCTGTTTCAACTGCTCCTTTAATTGCGCAAGCTTTAATTCGTAGAGTATCATTTTCCTTATTATTCACAATCCCACCGCTGTCACCAATTGTTACGATTTTGCCTTGCCACTCAAGGTTCGAATCACTGGATTGTGAATAAATACAACTGCTTCAAATTTGAACTCACACAATTTATTTACACAACACAATTTATTATACAACACAATTTATTATACAACACAAAATTCCCAATTAATTATTATAATTATAACATACTTTTTAATTATCACTTTAATAATCGCTTTAATAATCACTTTAATAATCTTTCTATTTAACCTTCACTGTATCACGTTTAAAATAAGACTCAGCATTCAACGTCAACGCGCGCCTTTATATACCAAAATATTTGTTTCCAGAATAATCCTAAATGCGCATCGAGCAAATATGTTAGTATAGAAATAACGCCTAAATGTTGAGTAAATCATAAATGCAATTGAACTATTAATGAAATTAACTTATTCTACTCTAATCTAGGTGTCACCGTAACAATATTATTGAAATGTGAAAATATTTAATCCAACCACGCACATATCGCCTATACGTACACTAGGCAACATTTACATTCAACCATGTGAAATGGAGTGTTTATTAAATTTTGTTTTTTTATCTATAAAAATTAAATTTTTAAAAAAATACCGATTTTGTCTGGATTTTTAAATTTTCGGCGAGTTCGGCGAATAAAAAAATAAAAAAAATTAAAAATTTATATTTCTAAAAACAACAAAAATAAACAAAAAAATCGGCCCTTCGACTTATTCGGCTCTTTGACCCATATTCGGCCCCATATTCGACACATTCGGCCCTTCGACATTCGACCCTTCAACATTCGGCTTTTCGACACATTCGGCCCTTCGACACATTCTGCACTTCGACATTCGGCCCTTTGATATCATACCGTTGTGTTGTTTACTAGCTTATCGCTCAACCCACTTGTTACGTGGTTGGGTCATGTACTGGTGTAAAAATTTAAGGCATCCATACTTACCTTGAACGCAGTTATATAGCTTGTTACAAGAAAAACACCCGCTTCAGCCTAACCTGGAGAATAGGCGATTGGTTGGTATTGGTTTTAGTCTCCATTACACCGCCTGATACGTGTAGAGTTCCCAGAGAGCATCGCGAGTAGGTATGCATCTAGGACTTCGCTTTCTTAGACTTTTTTAAACTTTGGGTGCTTCTTGAATGATCTAAAGTGGTTTTAGAATGAACGATATAGAATTTTGGTTATCATTAACTTTGACATAGAGAGCTATGAGTTTGGAAAGCTTTACAATCCTCATTAGTTTTTTTTATTTTTTGTTTTATTAGTTTCCAAAACAAAAATAAAAATTTTGCATTTGTTTCATTTTTAGTGATTGGATTTTGTTGATGGCTATCATTTAGTTTGGATGATGATATCGATTTAACTTAATTAGTCATTATGACTTTCAGCTTTCAATTATTTTTTTGTGTGCGATATTGAACGCATTAGTTGACAGATTTACTAATCCATTGACACGTGTTTAAATTTATAAAGACATGATCCCATTTGTATGAAGGCCCATTTGTATAAAGACATGATGTATAAAGTACATATTACACTAAATTACGAGGTTTATATTGAAATCTGTAACTGTTAAGTGAAGGAAAATTTTAATCTGGCTAAAGTCAATCTTCAATCAAAATTATTTTATAATTATATTAGGTCAAGGTAAATCTCTACTTGGTAATCTACTAATAATGGATTACTGTACCATGCACTGTTTTGTAATATCCTGTTTGGTTACATGCTGTTTTGAAATGTGTCATATTGACACATTTCACAAACAAACCAATTACAAATGTATAACCCCATAAGCTTTGGTTGTGAAACCACCACTCGTATAAGCAAATGCCTTTATTTATGTAAAATAACAAACAACAAGTTTTATTGATAACCACAGATTTCTTCAATTAAGTCACGCAATCATAATTTACTAAATTCTGAGTAAGCGTAAATTTATTCTTGGTATAATGTCTTACCGATGCCAGATTTTATTTTTTTTATAAGATTTTATTGTTTACTCTTGTGTTCTATAAACTGTTAATCAAGATTATAATTTTTCTCCTTTGTATTATAAACAATTTTCTCTCATTACTACGATTATTTGTATATAGATTAAAAATAATTTTCCAAATTTTCATTTCTCTCTCAAACACTAGTTTTATTACACGTTCGATTTTGAAATTGTGTGCGTGTGAGCGTGATTTCTCCGAAGAGTTACTTGTTGACTTGAGTTGTTTCTTAATACATACGTGAGAAATTAGTGCGAATAGTGTGAGCTTGTCTGGATAAATTTAACAAAATTTTTGTTTTTTTCGGTTTTATTCACAGTTGATCTAAAATTTGTTTTGTAAATAAAATATATATGTATATGGAAAATTAAGGTCAATTCAGAACGGAATGTTTGAGATTAGAAATAATTTTCCAAAAATAAAAACTCGAATGATCTATTACTCAGGTTAGAAATACGTTGTGTTGATGGAATAAATTGTTATTTGTATCGAAGTTGTTCACAATTTTAGTGGTTTGTAATTAGTAAACTTGCGTGTTGACAGGATAAGTTTTTTTTATTATTGTAGCTGGTGGTGTTTAGTCAGAAATGGGAAATGCCAAATGACTAATTGAATTTTTGTTTTGTTATGAGATATGAACTTAAATATTTATAAAAAAAATTAATCTGATGGTCTTCTATACGCCAAAAATCGTTTGCGGTTACTATAAAGAGAAGTTCTGGAAAAATTGACACTAAACATGCAAACGGTTAAAAATCACACTTTTAACAAAATCTAAATAGAATTTAACACTAGGGCATGTAACAAAAAGTGCAAATAAAGCATAAAGTTATAGGAAATTTCTGCAATTTAGTCTTAAGTCGAAGTTGAAAACTTAGTTCCAAGAGTAGAATTTTCTTGGTGGTTCTAAAAGTAGGATAAGCCCCTATTGAGGAATGCGAAATAAAACACTGTTATAGGAATATGTTCCTTAATCTAAAGCTACTCCTAAAAAACAACAAAAATATGATGGGTAAACTAATTTTCACGTTACTAACCGTTCATGATTTCCAGAATTCTGGGGACACTGGTACTGTTTGTTTAAGGATTCGTGTATCTAATTTAATTGGTGCGTTAATTGGTGTTCAACAGAACACACCATGCATAATTTAAGGGCATAAAGTGACATAATATTGAGATTCGCGCACAGTCATGATATTTGATAAATGGATATCTTCATATATTATCTGTATTAGGTCTCCGGGTATTTAACACTAAGGCCCTTTTCCAATTACCGACTTATTTGTGGCCATCAACTTATTCAAATAAGTCACCTCGCGAGGAGACTTATTTGAATAAGTATGTCTACACAGAAATGTCTCCAAAAATGTGTCTTGACTAAATGTAATACATGCAGTTTTTTTCAAATCTAGTAGCAACGACCAATATGTCAAGAAAATTTTTTCTTCCATATAATAGAAATTGCGTTTTGTTTTTTTGTTATTTCGTCACAAATAAGTCGGTACAATGAATTGGAACAAATTGACTGACTTATTCAAGATGGCGTCAAATAAGTCAATAAGTCTGAAATAAGTCGGTAATTGGAAAAGGGCCTAAGCACATTTTGCATAATATTATTTGTTTTACTATATGCAAATTGTATAAATAGTACGAACATTTACTAAAAAAAATCAGAGTTGAAATAAATTCTACCAGATTTACAGGGTACTGCGAACCATTCGAATCTGAATCAGCACATACATTTATGAAGCGTCTGTTTCGGCCAAAACATATACAGAGTCCAAATAACCGGCAAAGCAATAACGTTTAAAATCAAAGCTGCAATAAAACATCTTATCATCGCCAGCAGCATCCGTGAAGCCATGGACACGATAGTTAAAGCGCAAAGTGCCATGGGCCAAGAGTTATTACGGCTAGTGGCTAACTTGCGACGGAACGATGGTAGACCTAAGACGGGGTCTTACTACGATCAAAGCCGGAAGGACGTTATATAGTCTAATGGAGCAGCCAAAACAGGAACAATCGAGTGCCGGATCCGGTAAGCCTCTGAACACATTAGAACAGGGTAATCCAACTTATTCTGACACGACATCGTTCACAACGTCATCATGCAACAGCAGCGAGAGTATGTCAAAATTATCGGGATCCAGATTCAAAAGCATATCCAACGTTCAGGGGTGCACCAGCTCAATTCATCGGGAGATGACCTGAATCGAATTCGGAAGTTTTTCAAATAACAAGAAGTCAGCATGCGTATATTATACCAACGCGAGAATGGCCTCAAAAGAATACTTGGTCAGATAAACGCTGACCTCAGAGGGAGCTTCCATCCTCATGGATGTCGATGAGGAGGATCGATATAAATAATTCACTGAAAATTACTAGTAATCAAATTGCAACAGAAGATCAACCAGGAGAAGGTCGATTAAACACTCACATCATCATATGCTGTATAAAATAGCATTTCCAACAGAAAAATGTGTTTTGCTATTCACCGCTAGAGGCATCACTATCACAAAAATGAAAATTTTTCTGCTGATATTTTTTGACATCAGCAGAAAATTTTTGAAATTTTTATGCAAATTATAAATTCTCAGCAGAAAGTTTTATGAAAAATCAAAGAATTTATGAAAATGCAGAGAAAATATATGTTTAAAGGTTTTGAAGCGATGAAAGTTAATTTTGTTTAAAAAACGGTTTGCATATGTAGTGTGTAAAGACTCTCAAAATATACTAAAATTACCATAATCATCATTATGTAAATACGGGGCAACATGAAACAAATTGCCAACGTTCAAAGCACTCCATACAATTCTGAAGTCATTTTAAATGAGTAACTCACGAGACAAAATCGATATACAGATATAGTGTTCCCTTTAGACATCAAAAAGATGTACCATCAAATACTGGTACAAGAGGAGTATCAGAAATATCAACAAATTTAATGGAGAGAAAGCAAACGCCATGCAAGAGGTGAATATCAATTAAACACCAGTACATCTGCCGGGGTCTAGGTCGAAATTGCATATTTTAAAATGACATTTTTAAAAACGACATTTCTCAAAACTGCATATTTAAAAACTGCATAAGGTACAAAACGGCATGAGGTACAAAATGGCATTTTTTTAAACGGCATTTTTCAAAACTGCATATTTCAAAATGGCATAAGGTACGAAAGGTGATAGGTACAAAACAGCATTTTTTAAAACGGCATTTTTTAAAAATTCATTTTTCGAAACGACATAGGTAGAAAAATTTAGGTGAAGGAGAATATTATATGCATACTAAATCTTCAAATAATTTCTAATTTCCATGAAGGTCCTTTCTTATAACATACCTATACTAAACCTAAACATGTGAAATTAAATCTTACTCGATTAAAAAATAGTCAAGTTCCTTTTCATTTGACTTTATCCTAGAATTTAATCCAAGAATCGTTCACAAATGTTCAAAAATTTCATTCATCTCAAATTTCATCGTGTAATAAATAACCGTACCTGTTGGTCATATTCCAGAAATTAACGAAAAGATAATTCTAGATTCATAATCGATTAAAATATTTCATTCTGTCTTGTGCAGTTTTAAAAAATGCAATTTTGTACCTTATGCAGTTTTTAAATATGACGTTTTGAGGAATGCAATTTTAAAATATGCAGTTATGAACGGAACCCCATTTTTCAAAACGGCATTTTTCTAAACGACATATTTTAAAACGACATTTTTCAGAATATGCATTTTTTAAAATTGCATTTTTCAAAACGGCATAGGTACAAAACTGCAGTTTTCAAAACTGCACAAGACAGAATGAAATATTTTAATCGATTATGAATCTAGAATTAACTTTTCGTTAATTTCTGGAATATGACCAACAGGTACGGTTATTTATTACACGATGAAATTTGAGATGAATGAAATTTTTGAACATTTGTGAACGATTCTTGGATTAAATTCTAGGATAAAGTCAAATGAAAAGGAACTTGACTATTTTTTAATCGAGTAAGATTTAATTTCACATGTTTAGGTTTAGTATAGGTATGTTATAAGAAAGGACCTTCATGGAAATTAGAAATTATTTGAAGATTTAGTATGCATATAATATTCTCCTTCACCTAAATTTTTCTACCTATGTCGTTTCGAAAAATGAAATTTTGAAAAATGCCGTTTTGAAAAATGTCTTTTTAAAAAATGTCGTTTTAAGAAATGCCGTTTTGAAAAATGCCGTTTTGAAAAATGCAGTTTTGAAAAGTGCCGTTTTGTACTTTATGCCGTTTTGAAATATGCAGTTTTGAAAAATGCAATTTTGTACCTTATGCAGTTTTTAAATATGCCGTTTTGAGAAATGCAATTTTAAAATATAACATTTGCCGGACTCTGTCAGGCGATTCGCACACAGCAAGTACTCCAAGGAAAGCCATATTAAAGCACTTTTAGGTTGACGGAAAATGGAATGAAATGGAATTGGGTAAGTGGTCAAGCAATCATTTTGTCTCTTAATGAGATTACCTAATGAAGAGTTAATCAAAATCTTAGGGATAGGCTACAGTTCGTCTACCGAGTGCTTCGTATTCTAATCACGTATCTACCTCCCAATGAGAAAAAAATAACAAAACGTCAATTTTTGTCAGAAATGTCAAAAGGAGTTACCAGCAGAAACAGCTAACCGCTGGGATCAACTCAAGATCGAGCTCGACCGTTCAGAAAATTAAAATACCTCGCTACATTAACTAGTCGGAAGAAACGGAACGTTTGAACTTCCAGCATTCTGTGATGTACCCGAGCTTTCGCGGTTGCACTGTTCAGTAAAAGCACCATCAATGGGCAAAGCACAATCCGTCTTTTGACTGCGAGAACCATCCCTCAACTCGAGTTATTCGGTATGGTACTATTGAGTCGGTTAGTTCAACAAACCAAACTACACCCTGGAGGTTTACATATAAGTGTAACAACCTTATGGTCCGATTCCATAATTACGCTGCAGAGATTCAACAAATAACCAACATTCGCGGTCATGTCACTATTCATTCAGAAAGTGCGCTTCCCGCGGTCTAACTTCAAAATAATTGTACACTCCGGAGCTGGTGGAACGCCCCGACGTTTTTGCAGCACTCACTCACGATATTCGAAGACTCAGAATACGAAATATCTGAGGAAAAAATATGGTAGTTACCATACATTTGCAAGCGGGAAACCTAAGTTTCCAACTCATACTTTAACCAATAACAATTCATTTAATAAGGGACTAATCTACCAGCAAGAGTGGGGACTTAGCATTTTCACGGCGGCGTAATTTTACTTTACGTACATACATCGAGAAAATCAAGTAAGGAGTATAAATTTTGGAAACTTTTAAATGCAGGATTGTTTACTATCAGTTTTTAGGAGGGGGAAGATAAATTTTTCCGGAAATTTTTTTGATTATCCAGAAAAATTTTCACTTTTTTTATTTTTCAATTTTTTATTTATTTTTATTAATAATAACTGCTTTGTCAATCTTGCAGACACAAATCAAAGAGTTTCTATCGCTCTTATCGCTTCTTCTGATAGTGCCACAAACGTTAAAAAAATCAACTTTTGTAAATATAATTTTTTTAAATGTAATTTTAATTCTTTGTATACCTTAGAGAATGGGGGCTGCCGCCCAAACCCCCGCTTTTCCAGAATTTATACAACTCTTCAAGTGTCAAATTTTATTTATAATTTTAATCTAAGTAAAAAAAAAAATCAAAAATGTCCTGGAAAAATTGCAAAATTTTCCCGAAAAAATTACTTGTACTGTCGAAAAACTGAAAATCCTAATATCAAAATTTTTACAAAAATTACACATTTGTACGTGTTTTGAACAAAATAATACCCAATTTTTTTTAAGTGAAAATTTTCCCGGAAAATGAGGTAATTTTCCGGAAAAATTTAGCTCGCCCCTCATAAAAACTGTTGATAAACAATGCTGCATTTAAAAATTTATACTCATTACCTGATTTTCTCGATGTATATAAAGTAAACTTTACCCGTCACGGCTAAGTAGCAGCGGTTCAACAGGTGGAATTTGCAGGAGAACATTCAAACAAGGTGAATCGATCAATAAGCGCAGTAGAATAATTTTGCTCAGCCAATTCCTCGACAACAAAAACATAGTTCGGGTTGGTGGAAGGTTGGAAAACTCGTCCCTGCCCTACGACATTCTGTCATTCCTACCGCATAAAGAGCCATTCATAAAAAAACGTTACACGGGGCAACGCGTTAATTTTGGCCTTCCTCCGGAAAAAATTCTGGATCAGCAGAGGAGTCCAAGCTGGCAAACATAATAACCATCAATGTATCCGCTGCCATCGATTCAAAGTTACAACCGCAGAACAACTAATGAGAAATCTGAGCCACCTTACTATATCACGTAATTTTACTCACACTGGTGTGGACTATGCCGGCCCGATCCATATTCGAATTACCAAAGGGCGCGGAAATATTAATGGGCTAGTTATATAGACGAAAACGGAACGGACTGAAATGAAACGAAACGAAAGACGAAAGATATATGGTTATATAGAGGAATTGGTGAAACGGTTTTGACATTTTCATATTTGTTTTTAATTTTATATTATTTGAAGTTTACTTCTCGTGTGTATGAAAACTAGCTTTGAAAATCCATTTTATATATGGCGAACTAAATAGAAATATACAAAATATATAAATTTATACAAAATATAAAATATTTTGCCAATTTGACGTAAGTGCTAGTAAGGATAACAAAAAAAACATAACCGATAGTGTTTAACCGCAAAGACGAAACGAAAGCAAACGCTCATCAGCAAAGCTGATAGCAGAATGAAATAGCTGAACGCGTATTTTGATCCAGAATTGGGAGACGAAACCACAAATTTGTATTTTACGTTGTTGTTGTATTTATTGTAATGGTTTTTTGTTGTGATTGTTCCGTACATTGGTCTATTTCAGTATATCTCGAATTAAATACACAATCAGAAGAACAGAAACTGATTGTTGCGATTCTTGCAAACCTTCCATCTATAATTCAAATTAAATTCCACAAATTTGTGTTTACGTATACGACGTATATTACACAATTTTGAATAAGTGTGCTGTCATTTGTTACGCATGTATGTGTGTTGTTTTTGTGACCATATGCATCAAAATTTATCGAACCGGGTGGAATCGGGTCAAATTTTTGGTGCTTCCACTCCTGTTTTGTGACATTTTCCCATTGTATCTAGATGGAGAACAAATTTGTTCGGACGTAACGCCACACCATTCGCAATGTTTTTATTTTAGGTTAATAATTTTATATTTGGTAAATTAACAAATTTTATATTTTATAAAAGAAAAACAATTGTAAAACATTTCGTGTTCAATAAAACGACACGTAAAAAATAAATTCACTTTCCTCAAAATTTAGCATAATTTGACAAAAGCAAAATTATGCTAAATTTTGAGGAAAGTAAATTTATTTTTTACGTGTCGTTTTATTGAACACGAAATGTTTTACAATTGTTTTTTTTTATAAATTATAAAATTTCTAATTTTACAAAATATAAAATTATTAACCTAAAATAAAAACATTGCGAATGGTGTGGCGTTACGTCCGAATAAATTTGTTTGTTACTAATACAAAAACACATATATTCTACACTATTGCGTTCCGGTAATTCTTCTCTCCTGTTATTATTTTTGGATCAAAATACGCGTGCTGGAAACATTTGCACACGTCGAAGCGAGGAAACAAATAAATTTACTTCGGTTTCTTCTATGCACTGCATTTTTACTCCCACCTAATCTCTTTTTTATCAATTTCATTTCAAAAATTGTTATTTCATTTCTATCAGTCTCCAGAACGCGTTTCATTAAGATATCTCTTTTTATTGAAAAAAAAAAAATCTTTGAAAAACTTTTTTTTTTCAATTTTGAAGGTGCTATGTCTCCTTAAGACAAATATTGACAAAGAAATTTTGAGTAAATTATGTATTGGTAGCGAGGTGTTTCCACTGGAAAAAAAACATGCTCCAAATTCAAATGTAGTTTAAGTTCAAATGTAGTTTAATTTCGTGGCTCAATTTAAACGTAGGTCGTTTCTCTGGATCTCAAATCATTTTATTAAATGTAGTAAAATCGACCTTTATAGGGGTAGAATACAAAAGTAGGGATTTTTCATCGTCTGTTTACGTTATGTGATGGAAATGAATATAAAGGGTTTTTTTAATTTGGGCGGGTTCATGGTGGCAGCCTGTTGTTGTTGGCCGAATGTTGTTTAGGTGGCGTCTGTCCAATCTATTGTTTTTTTCAGTCACTGACACGGATCTATATTACATGGATACGACATGACAAAAACTATATGGTAGAGCAAAAATAGTTCTACGTTTGTGACAAAAACAGAAAAATTTTCTGTCTCTTTTTGAATTCCGAATTTTCGGAAATCAAATTAAAGTAATCAGAAAACTGGTTCCTATGAGTTTTTGACGTTTGACGTTTTGACGACACCAACTCTTTTTTTTATTCGAAATATTTGCAGTGCGGATTTGAAATATCAAGGGAAATTGCAAGAAGAAATTTGCTTACAAAAGCGATACCACATGAATTAAACGAATAAAAAGTGATTTATAATTTAAATTATTTGAATATTATTATTTGATCATTGACTATAATAATAAAAAACAACCAATTTAAGAAAATTTCGAAATTAAATCTATCCTCGGTACGGTCCTATCTTTCGGAAATATTTTTTTAAAGCAAGAGGTGTGTATAAACGAACGATATGACTATAAAAAAAAGACGGGAAAGGTTCGGAGCCGAACCCTTATAAGCATTTTTGTTGCCTATAAAATAAAAGAAAATAGTTTTTCCACAAAAAAAATCACAAACCACCACACCTAACCATTATTACCACCCTCACCCACCATCCAAAACCCCCAAAACCTATCTCACCCGCACCACCCTATACCGCACCACCCATATTATCACCCTTTAACGCTTCCATACCCACTTCCACATACACACACAAACCACCCACACAAACCCTCATCCACCAAGTCCCAAATTCCCACACCAAACCCAAAACGCCTCATCCCACCTCCTCCACCTCCCATACCACCACTCCTACCACCCCCATAACCACACCACCCACACAAAACCACATCCAAACGAGATATATATTGATTCCACATTCACATGCTCTATGAAACCAAAATAGAATAGAAAATGAAAAAAAAAAATCTAACAATTTTAAGGAGGGGGGTTAACAAAACCTTACTTACCTCCGAACACCCTAAACACAGAAATGTCCAAATCAATAGGGATCATTCCCAAGAATTGCTTGAACTTTTAGTGAAGAAATTAAGTTGATATCTCCATTCGTTCTCAAGTTATCGTGCACACAGACGGACAGACGGACAGATGGCAAACCGAAACCATATAGCATTTTTTTTAACAAAAACGCTTAAAAAAGCGCTCCCATTTTTTGCTGTTCTTTTATATGATTTCTGACATTGATGTCGTATCCATGTATATAGATCAGTGGTAACTGATGCCAAATCAATTTGACAAGTTACACGATTGAAAATCACGTTCAAATGATAAAATTATAAATTCAAAATGAGTGTTCATTAGTACAAACGTTGCGCGCGTTGCGTCGCTTTTACGGCTGACACGGTGGTCCTTCAATGTCGACTCTCCAACGTTTAGTGGCCAAATTCGAAACAAGCGGTTCGGTAAACAATCAAGTAACTCTCGTACGCCAAAGGCACGCCAGATAGGCCGAGAACATTGTCGCTGTCCGTGAAAGTGTACAGGAGAACACGAGATCAGCCAAGATCCTACTGACCCATCATCTTTAGCGCATTTTTGGATGAATGGTTATGTTCTACGTTAGCAAAATTGCCGTATAAGGAACGACGCCAACCCTCACAAGGCTCACCAGGTGGCAATGCAACCACAAAAAGTTACTGTTTGTTGGTACTGGTCCGTACTTTTTCGAAAATGACGTTATTCAGGTTATCACCATCAACAGCGAGCGCTACAAAACGATGCTAACCAATTTCTTTTGACCCAAATTGTACGATATGGAGGTATGCGACATGTGTTTCCACCTGGACGTGGCTACGTGCCACAAGAAAGCGCAACGATGGATATTCTGCATGAACGTTTTTAGGGTGGAGGGTGATCTCTCGCAGAGTTGACGTGAACTGGCCACCGAGACCGTGCGATTTGACCCAGCCTCAAGTCGCTGCTCTTTGCAAATCGACCAATGTCCTTAATGCCAACATAACCAATACAATCGCTTAAATGGACCACTCGGATCCGTGCCACCGAGAGAAGCCGCGGCGGACGTTTGTACGATGTTATATTTCATAAATAATGGCATGGACAGACCTTTCAAATAAAAAAGAATTTCGTTAATACCTCACACACGTAGCTTGTTTTATTCCATTTCCACATCAACCTGCCCAAACTGACCACCCCTTTCCAAATATGATCCCCGGACGGAGTGCAGAACTCATGGATCGTCCCGTATCTTTTATGTCAGAACTATAGGCTGGCTTGGAGTTATGCAATGTGCAGATGGTTCTATGAAAATTTGACCTACAGCCGTTCGATCTCGAATATAAAGGTAAGGACGTGGAAAGCGAATTGCGAAAGAGTTGGGAGTGCTTCAGCCCCACAACAGATTGAAAAGTAATCTTTTAAAGATTTAATATTACGTATTTGACACCTATATCATCTGAAAATTCCGTTTAATCTGACAGAAAAAAAATTATTACCCACCTGGGTAAGATTGAGCTGCCCTTCATAAGGCCGATAGATTATAATTTTTTAGTAATATCTGGTGGCGGTCTGCGGAGTAATAAATTATTAAAGGTGATTAAATTTCCGTTTTTATTGTAATCATCTCGATATCATAGCTATAGATTAAAGCTAAGCCGAGCACTTGTTGCTCAAAACCGGCAACAGTAAAAAAAATCGAGTTTTGTTGTATAGTGGAGTGTAATAAATGTGTAACAAATTGTGAGGTTTCATTTTGGCGAGAAACTATATAGGTACGTAAAATGTACCACACAATTCGAAAGTCTGCCCAGTTAGATGTATTGAACCTCCAAGGTGTATAAACTCTAAAGGGCAACGTATAGAAGATGCGAAATAGCAGTACAATATTCACAATGTTGGAATTCACAATTGTTATTAAGTTTACTTACTGATCGATACGATTTGCTGACCTCAATTGCAATATTTATGCAATTTAGTTTTCCCGAGAAAAAAAAATCTCTTTTGATCTGAAATACAAATCAGATAAACAAATAATAAATTTTAGAATAATTTAATCCAAAAATATTTTTACTCGTATTAGAAATTTTTTCTCACTTTTAACTGCACGATATTTTCTATCAACATAAATTAAAAAAATTTTGCAAAATACAAACATTTTTCGCGCTGTTCCCCCTTGTTTTTAAATATGTTTTCCAACAATTTATTTATTTTCATATCACTCAATTCTAACAAGGTATGAAAATAGAACAAACTTTGAAATAAAAACTAAGTGATAAAAATATATTTATTTCACCATTAATACAAAACGGCGCCCATTTATCTGCTTCCACCAAACAATTTTTTATAAAATAGTTTTGCAAATAGTGTATTAAATTTAAAACAAAGAGTTGCGCCATTTGCGAATTCCATTTAGTTTCACAGACATAAGAGATTCTAATTGGGATCTGTTCATAAATCTGGCTGATGTTCAACTTCCAAAGTTTAGTAGACGAATCTACTAGTAGAAGGAAAAATGGTTATGCTCTTATTGTAAATCACTACATAGTAGTAAGACAGTAAATTTCGACGTCTTTACACCAAAGTGAACCTGTCTGCAGTCTTATTCATTTAAAAATGTTTTAGTTCTATATATGTACACTCTGAAAATTCACACCAAAAATATGAGCTCATGCAACGCCAAATTCCAACGAGTTCCGTTCAAGATGGACAGATTCCAGTTCTTCGTCCAAAAATTACATTAAAACTACAAATTTCATAATAATTCCGGCTAGCATTTTAAAATTTTATTTCTCTTTCTAGACCCAGTTCATTGACCTCGGAGGCCGACCACTTTGACACGTTTAAGAGAATTCTGCTGTAATTTAGTGAAAACTGCCAGTGCCAACACATTATAAATACAATTTTCTATTAGGGAGTAGAGTAAACTACTAATCCGACCGCTGTCATTTCATCATCAATTGTTACGAATTTGTCCTCTCAAATTCGGTTCGTATCACTAACTTATGAATTTTACTATAAATTTTACGATTTACAACAATATTTTTATTAATTTATACCACTTCTTAAAGTTTTTAGTATTAACCAACACAAATATTTAGGAAAACCCCCATCTCCTAGCAAGTTTCTGCTATACATTTATTAAAGACTGGCGATCCACTTTCTATTAACAAATATTAAGCCTTCTTCCTCCGGGCTGATTCAGAGATAAATGTTAAATACAGTGGCACATAAATTAAATTGAAAATTGAAAATATAAAATGACTAAACGAATTAAATTATTAAAATTTACGACAAGTTTCACCTTTTCCAAATTAAAATTTTGAAATATTAATATTTTTTTAAGTCAATCAATTTCCAAAACAACAAGTGTAAAATAAATTTAATCGCGCCTACAATAAAAATATTCGCTGGGAACACGTGTTTCTAATAAAATAGACCCAATAAAATTTGTTTGTGTTAAAACGCTATTTGTATCTCGATCGTATGAAAATAAACCATGTGACATGTTAAGGGGTTTCCGATAATTTTGAGCTGGCCGAATAAATTACAAGTTGAATTCCGGTATGGTGGGACATTAGACTGCTTTAAACGGGTAGATAGGGTATAGTAGATCTCTGTTATATAACTAACGCATTGGAACATAATTTGTAACTAATCTTGGCTAGACCTGACTAACCGACTATCTTGGAACACTGTTAATGTACATAAGTAGTAAATCAAATATATTTAGTCTACTTCCTGTGTATGTATTACGAGTATGCAGTAAATAACATAAGATGAATGTTAGATTTTTGTAATCTATTTTTAACCGGCGATATTAATAAATTTATTCGTACAACTTTTTTAATATTCAACTTATTTATATTTAGGAGACAAGACCGCATCAAACAAAATATAACAGTGCATAATGTTAGTGTCTGTCGCATTTCGATAGTGTAGTCTGGCCTTGAGTTTATCTCGCGCCAGGATTTTTTTTTTTATTATTTACTCGAAATGATTCTATTCCATCCCAGTTTTACCATTTTATATCTCTATAAGACGATTTTTATAATAAACACAACAACAAAATATGTGTCCGTCACGCCAGCCGGAACCATATCAGCCAGAACCAAACCAACTATGGCACAAGTAGCACAATGGATTGTGCCATCATTGTGTCCTATATGATTTGTCTGTCGGAACTTTATAACTCCTGGCGGAACGTCATAAAGCCAGTCGGAACCGTACTACAGCTAAACCAACTATGGCACAAGAAACACACTGAATTGTATATTGTCTATTGTCAATTGTCTATTGCACCTGGGTTTTCAGCGGGAACCTTATAATTCCAACCGGAATCTTTTAAAGACAGCCAAAAATATACCCATCTATACTGTCAAACAAATTATTGTACAAGAAGCTCAATGGGCTGTGCATTATTTTTCACTATATGATTTTTCAGCCGAAACTTAATAAAACCAGCGGAAACCACATTACAGCTAAACCAACTATGGTACAAGAAGCACAAGGTATTGCACATTATGAAGTATATGCCGGCCAGAACCTAAAGCCAGCCAAAACCATACCCACGACAACCAACCTAGCTATGGCACAAGAAGCACAATATATTGTGTCTCATGCTCACCGTGCACTACATGGCGCAGCTGAAAAGCGCCTTATAATTCATGTGCTAATCCTTATACTTCTTGGCCATAGTTGGCTTGGTTATAGAGGGTATAGTTCTGGCTGCTATTATAGTGGTTTCGACTGATCGTTTTCTGGTTTCGGCTGGAAGCTTATATGTTTCACAACCGTTTAAGTACATTGTGGGCATCGTGCAAACTGCCAACGTTTCCGGTTGTCTCGAGCCCAAATGATAAATTCCGTAAATTGGGGAATCACCACAATACAAACATATGTGACATGGGAAACGCACTGGTTCCGTTGAAAAGGAATCCGCCCATATCGCCAACGACAACATCGCCCACTGGAATTTTGGCCGACAAGCCCACATCACAGATAGGAAGGTTGGCCGAAAAGCCCACATCGCAAATACCACCAGATCACCGACAAGCCACATTGCCGAAACCCACATCGCCGACAACCAAATCGCCGACACCCACATCGCTGACATCCACATCGCCGACACCCACATCGCCGACACCCACATGGCCGACACCCACATCGCCGACAACAACGTCGCTGACAGTTCTAGATCACATCACCGGTAGTAACATCGCCGACCGGCCAGATAGCCGACAACCACATCGCCGACAGGATATTTAGCCGACAAACCGACTTAGCTGACACAACCAGATCGCTGACAAAACACATCGCCGATAACCACATCGCCGACCCCCACATCGCGACACCCACTTCACCAACAACTACATTGCTGAAAACCACATCTGATTTTAAGTAATTTACAATATTTACCGGTTTTTACCGACCGGCCGGTGATATTGTTACCCGCGATGTGATCTAGAACTGTCGGCGATGTGGTTGTTGGTGATGCAGGTGTCGGCGATGTTGTTGTGTCGGTGATGTGGCTTGTCGACGATCTGGTTGTGTCAGCTAAATCGGCTTGTCGGCCAAAATTCCTGTCGGCGATGCGGTTGTCGCCTATCTGGCCAGTCGGCGATATTATTACTGGCGATGTAATCTATGTAGAACTGTCGGCAATGTGGTTGCCGACGATGTGGGTGTTGGCGATGTGGGTGTCGGCGATTTGGGTGTCGGCGATGTTGCTTGTCGGCGATCTGGATTTGACGGCGATGTGGGCTTGTCGACCAAAATTCCTGTCGACGATGTGGGCTTGTCGGCCATCTGGCCGGTCGGCGATGTTGTTGTCGGCGATGTGACCCATACCCGTTGAAAAACAGAAAAATCTCTAGTCTTAGGATTTAAAAGGTCCGCAAATTTGTTGATTTTGATGAGTTCTGGATTTCTAAGGCCATCTACCGTGCGAATATCACAAACCTGTGCTATGTGCAATAGAGTGAGCGGCCTTCGATATTCTACAAATTTGAGGCGAACGAAAACTAATCTGGGACGAGTTCTTCTTCTTGCCAATAGTTTCTGTGCCCTAGCTGTTGGCTAATTTCTGACGAAACATAAAGTTGCGCTTAACAGTAGAGCAATTTTTCAGCTTTATGGTTTAAAAGATCGGCAAGTTTGTTGATTTAGGTGTTCTGGACTCCTATGGTCCTCTACTGTGCGTGTAAATTTGAGTGATCTAGGATATTCTACGAATTTGAGCAATGAAAATTGGTCCGTCAAAGTAGGTCTCGGAAGTTATTGACGATTTTATTATAAATTTATATGGGGCCATGTCGAAGCTGAATGATTGTGTCAACAAACTCATTTACTAAAATTTGACTTGTTGATGGTGATCGCATAGACTGGAATGACAGGAAATTGCCTGCGACGTAAAATAGACGCAAGTGCAGTTTCCGATAGTACCAGATCAATTCGAGGGATCTGTACACTTGCTCCATTATGGCCCTCCGAAATTGTTTTGGCGTTTACGAAGTTCCGAGAGGGTACTTTGATAATTAATCGGGTGCCGTTACACAATCCCGGGTGGTTTCTCAGAAGCATGATAATTACACCTTTTTTAGAAAAAGCGTGACATACCAAATGTACTTTAAACGTTGAGAATTTCAACGGAGAAATTAAGACTATCATTGGGATCTTCAGTCACGATGGAATCAGCTCTGTAATATTTGTGCGCTACATTGGCCATCATCTCATTAATTTTTCGATTCATTTGAAGCGTTTGTGCATTTGTTATAGTGCAATGATCACTCTTTTTGATAAATCCTCTGCTGAATGTTGCCAAAAATCAAAAATACTGGTTATTAAATCTTCAATTGTGATCAAACCACTTGCAATTTGAATGACGTCTTCTTAAAAAATCCCTCGTATTTGATATAAACTTCAAGATCCCACATCCAATAACCATATAGAAGAATGGTAAGAATCAATTGGTTTGCCATTTTAGACTCGCGCCAGAGCAACTTTTGCAATTTGTTCAAATTTACTTTGAAAAAAATGGTTCAGTTCGTGAAACTGGCTCTGGCGTCCATTTTATGGTTGACATAATCGTCCATCACAGCAATTAATTCGATTAACTATGCAACTATGAAATTTTTTTGTGCCTGAAGATGGTATTGACATCAGAGACATGTAGTTTGAACAAGTCACGACTACATACCATACAGCGCGCGACACAATTATTTTACAGAAAGAAACATTTGATGAACGATAAATATCGAGAAATGGACCTGTCAACTGGCCACGGGATGTCAGATTCCATGACTTCACGAAGCAATTGCTCGATCCAGCAAAGTCTGTGTTTAGGCAGCATTCATTTCGTCAATTACAATTAGAGCAGTTTCTCGTAAGATGTTATCTTCTGGTGAGCATGCGAGACAGTTGTATCGAGCAAAAACACGGGTAATTTGAATCCGCTAAGGACAATGAGTGTGTCCTCCTTTCAGCAATGTGGCACCAATTCCCAAGTAGGCCATCAGTGTTGTGTAAAGGAACGACTTTCCTGAGCTTTCACCAAGACCGTCAAGAAAACAGAGCATCTCCATTTGTTTATCAGCTTATCGAGCTTCTATATATCTTGATCATTGATTTCTTCTTCAAGAGGATTTAGTTGCAGCTTTGACATACCAATAGTTCAACACGACATTCCATGTTGATTGAGAATGAAATTTATGTCATGAAGCGCCTTGTTGATTGGTGGAGCTTGATCGTATGAACGCATATAGTCAAGTGTCAAATTTTTCAAATGATCTTGTTAAAGTTTGAGACGTAGATGAACATTTCGCGTAATTTTTGAGGCATCAAGTAAGTTCCACCATCAATTAAAAAATGCTCCCACTCATCGTGGATTGGAACGAGGAATCGATTATTTACGCATTCGCCTCTGACAAAAGCCAGCTGACAAACGTGACGTCTATACGATGGATAAGCATTGACATTTAGAATGGTGATCGCATTGAAGTATTTTGGAAATTATTTTGAGCATTGGCCGTTCTTCATGCAAGGAGCACTTGCATATCTAAGGTCACAGTGGAAATGCTCGAATTTAGGACGGCTCCTAAGGTCACCGGAATGTGTGCGTGAGCACTCAGCCTCGCTTTTGAAACCCAATGATGTAAAGGTCGAGTTTGATTTTTGAAATTTGCACGAATACATAATCCGGTCGATCTGAAGATATCATAACAGGTCTCAAATTTTCATCAATTTCACGCCAAACTGCGAAACCTTTTTTTTGAATTTGCGACCGCTATGTCGTATGTCGAACGAACTAGATAACTTAATCATCCTCACACTAGACACCTCCTAATCGGGAAGCCACCAAAAGCCGATACCACACCAATTGACATTGCGACAGTTGAAAATGTTTCGTCTAAATCGTCACCAGCAGGTTCAAAGGATGTATCAGCAAATCAGAATTAATTCGAATCAGAATTTCTATTCGATTATGACCATCCTCACCTCCTGCAATGATCAAAGTGGCTAAGAACCCCGAACAATTTTGTCACCGTTCAGTTGATTCTTGTCAAGGACGAAAACAAGCCTTGAATGGTTATTCGGTATGATTATTGAAACGCATTCAAAATCTGACTGTTTGCGTTGTTACAGTAAAATATCGGAGCACCATTTAAAAGGACAACGACATCGCAAGCTTGTTGTGTACAACAGAAGACGCATCCGCATCGATCAGGGTTCGACATTTATCAATGGGCAACGTTACCAACAACAAATCGTTGTAGCATCGACGATCCTATCTAGCTATGCTACAGAATTTTGGTTTCTGGATTCAAACTACTGCGCAATAGATTTTAATGTTTAATTTAAACCCTTATTTTAAATTAAATCATTAAATTTTTTTGTCTTGTTTTATTCTGTTCTCTCGAAAATAAAATTTAAACAAAAATCTACATCTCAAAAATGTCCTTAAATTTTTTTATTTTTATTTCAATTTTTTCATTTCGGATTCACGAACAAAAATTTTATGTCGCAGCTGCGACAAACAAGTTGCTGTGCAAAGAAAAAAAAATGGCTGTCAATTTTGCTGTGTTTTATGCAGGGTTGAAAATTTCCTTATTTAAATTTAGGGAAATTTTCCACTTATTGAGAAAATGCAAAATTTACAATGCAAAAAGATGTATGCCCGACTACTTTCGATTGCAAATCGCTTTGTAATTTTTTTATGTGTGTGTATAAAAATTTATATACCGATACGGAATTTTTTTGAATGTGTTCTATCAAAATGAGAAATTTCAAATCGATTGCAATTAATTGCAAAGCAAGTTCAGATGAGAACGCACGTTACAGTCCTTTTTATACGTTAGATTTTAATTGTTTTTGAAAACAAATCAAATTTATAGCGAATGCTTTTGCGTTTTTGATGTAAATCAAATTTCCGATAGTTAAAAAGAACACGAAAAAAATTTGATGTGTTTTTATCGTAGTGTGCCTAACCCGAAAGGGATACCGAAAACAATAACAAACACTTTTGAATAAATTTCAAATGACGCGTTTGACATATTTGATAATATTTACGATTGACGTATTATATGTATATAAATATGTGTATGTGGTAGTTAAAATGGAAGTAAAATTCTACATTTTCATTTTTTGATGTACATCAAATTTTTTTGCTATTTTTTCCGCTAAAAGAAAGGGAAAATGTGATTTTACATCAAAAAAAATTGATGTACATCAAAATTTTTTGCCAGTTTTTTATAAAAAGAAAACGCCAATTATAAATTTGTCAATTTTTCGTTTTTTGATTAAAATTGATAATTATTCTAGGCTGGGCTAACAGATATTTTGGCAGGTCGCAATGAAAATTTATAGGAAAATAAAAGAACCCGTTGTAATTTAATTTATTTAACACGCGAAATATAAAAAATGATGCAACTCTTTTGCTTTGTAAAAACCGACTCACTAAAAAACCGCATTTCCCTTTTAAAGACAGATTTCAGTTTGTTTTGTTACTTGGTTTGGTCTTGTTCGGTGACACGCATACACGTGGGGCATGTTCGCAGTCTAATATTCCTCCTGGATCTCCGATCCCCAAATGACCCAAATGCTCCACGAGTCTCAAACAAGGTATAGATTTGGTTAACGAATCTGCTAAATTATCGTTGGTTTTTATGTACTTCAGTGACATTGATCCGTTTGAGATCTTTTCTCGAATATAAAATCACTTCAATTCTATATGCTTGGATCTTTCAGAAATGGTTTGATTTTCTGCCAAATGGATGGCTCCTTGATTGTCATAAAACTTGTAAGACCAATTTCTTCCATTAAAATTCTTCAACCATGTACATTCCTTCGCAACTTCACTTAATGCAACGAACTCTGCTTCAACTGTACTCAATGCTATGCATCGCTGTTTTCTGATCATCCAATGTACAGCACCTCCAGCTAGTGTAATTACATAACCACTAAACGATTTTCGATCTGTTATGTCAAATCCCCAATCTGCGTCACTGTAACATGTAAATCATTACCGTCAGTGTAATAATTTAGTACATAGCTTTTGGTACCCTGAAGATATCGTAGAACATGTTTTAATGCTTTCCAATGTTTTTCCGATGGTCTATTGTTAAATTGACTTAATAATGTAACACTATGAGATAAATCAGGCCTTGTGTTTGTCGACAAATACAACAGACTTCCAATTGCGGCTCTGTATATATGTGATCGCTGTTCATCAAGTTCATCGGCGTCTTCTGTTTTCATTAACTTCTCGTTCAAATTCATAGGAGACTTCACATTACTGCAATTTCCCATATTCATGTCAGCTAATAGGGCTCTTGCGAAATTAGATTGATCAATGCTATATTCATTTACAGTTTTAGTTATTTTCATTGACAATACATGTTTCGCTTCACCTAAATCACGTACATCAAATTTAGTTCCCAAAGCATTTTTCATAATGTTTACTTCGTCAATTACACCGTATAGCAGCACGTATGTCGTTACTATGAGCTCTCTACTTTTGCAATAATACACACAAGGATCGGCCACACATCTTTTAACACCTTGTGATTTCAAAAATGAATCTATACAATTGTTCCATTTCAAACCTGATTGGTGTAAACCATATATGCTCTTCTTTTATTTGCACATATATTTTTGAGTAGAGATATCATCTGGGATTTGATCGAATTTAAATGAATGTAAATTCTTATATACTTCATCTTCAAGATCTGCTAGAAGATAGGCAGCTTGGATATCAACATGATCTACAACCCATTTTTTTCTTTGCTGCTGCAGCAAATAATATTCTCATAGATTGCCTTTGCACAACTGGTGCATATGTTTTGTCGTAATCCAGACCCGGCCTTTGATAATTACCTAAAGCCACCACTCTTGACTTATATCGTTCCGGTTTATCATTCTCGTCGAATTTGGTTTTAAATACCCACTTGGATTTTATTGATCGTCTTCCCTTTGGTATAGAATGACAAATTCCCACATTTTATTTCTCAACAAATTTTCAATTTCGACAATCATTAACTGCTTCCACAACTCACATCCATCTGACGATAATGCTTCATGAGTTGTTTTTGGATCTCGAGGAATTTTAAAATCAACATTCGAAATTTTCATTGCATTTCCAACAATGTCACTAGTTTCGTAATCGCGCAACCACAACGGCTTTTTGATTTCCCGGCCAGTTCGTGTAACGACACCTTCTAACACATTTTCCTGGTATTCCTCCTGTTGATCGTCCTCCGAAATTTCTGCTGCATTTCTTTTACTTTCAGATATGCAGTCCAAAATTGTATTCCTCATTGGAAAACAAGTCTCATCGAATATCACGTCCCGGCTGATGAAAATTTTATTTGATACGGGATTCCAAAGTTTGTATGCCTTAGATGATGATGCATATCCGATAAAAATGCATGCCACGGCACGAGGACAAAATTTGTTCTTTTCGTTCTTCAATTTTGACCACACACGACAACCCCATACTTTCATATGAGATAAATTTGAAGATTGATGTTTCCATCTTTCATAAGAAGTCACCGTCATTGGCCGTAGTCGAGCATCTATTACGAATGTAACACGCCATTGTAATAGCATCGCTCCAGAATTGTAATGGCATACCTGACTCTATCAACATACATCTTGCTGCATTTAACAGTGTTTGGTTAAATCTTTCAGCCACGCCATTTTGTTGTGGTGTTCCTGGAACCGTCAATTGGTGCTCGGTACCAATTAATTGAAACTCAGAAGAAAATTTACTTCCACAATATTCACCCCCATTATCAGAACGAATGGCCGCAATTTTTCGGTTATGCATATTTTCAACATTCCGTCGATAAATGTAGAATGATTTGTAAACGTCACTTTTATGAGAAATACAATCAATTACAGCAAATCTTGAATAGTCATCAATAAATGTAACCACATATCTATTATTTCCCATTGACGTAGGATTGAATGGCCCCATTACATCTGTGTGTACCAATTCTAATGGTTTTTCGCCCGTGTTAAACTTTGCTTCGGAAATGGCTTCGCCTTCATCTTTCCTGTCATACACGTATCGCATTTATTGACTTATTCTTCCGTTGTTGCAATTTTTAACTCTGATTCCATTTTTTTCAACGAAATAATATTTATATGACCCAAACGTTGGTGCCAAATATTTCTGGGCTCAGTTTTAAAACACTTCCCAATCTCAACTTTTTCGCTTCTATGATAGCTCTCATCATAAAATTTCAACAGTCTTTCGGATTTGACAGCGACTGCAATAACACCTTCTTGATCGACCAAAACTGCATTATCACTGCTGAGAACAACCTTTATATCTTTGTCAGTTATTCTCGATACGGAAATAAGATGTTCTCCCAGTTCCGGCACGAACAATACATCGTTCAGCAAAACCGTACATCCGCACCATTTACGTCACTCATCTTAATTGAAACATCACCAGTTCCCTCAACTGCAATATTCGTTCCATTTGCAATTTCTACGTAGCTATTAAGTTGCTTGTAATTCACCATCTTGTACCTGTGCGAGGTCATGTGGTCAGTGGCACCACTATCAAGGATCCACATACAATCAATATTTGTATTTTTATCATTTGTAGAGCAACTAAATGACGCACGACATTTTTGTCCTGTAACAACTTTTGCTACAGCTTTCGAGATAATTGTTTCTTCCTTGCATCATTGCATTTTATTTGGACAATTTCTACCTATATGTCCAAATTCTAAACATGAATAACATCGCAAAAATTGTTGAGACTGCTGTGATTTATCATTATTTTGTCTTCGCTGTGATGATTTATTGTAATTCGTCTTCTGCTTAACATCTCTTGGTTTCTCAGCTTGCTTCGTTGCTAATGCTTTAGTATCATCATTTAATGCATGGGCACCCTGAATTCTTCTTTCCTCTTCTATTAGCTTGCTCTTTATTTTCGTCATTTGCAGCTCATCGTCATCGGCTCGAATATTTCTTGCAACATACTCATATTCATGTGGTAAGCCTAGTAGTGCAAACCCTGCAATTGCTTTTTCGTTGAATTCAAACCCCGCATTTTTGACTTTGTTGTACAAGGCATTGCGTTTCATCAAGTAATCACCAATAGACTGTGATGATTCTTTCTGCAGATTTACAAAATCACGAACGAGTAAAAGACCGTGCCAAGTGTCATACTTTGTATGAATTTGTTGAAGTGTTTTCCAAATTTCCTTCGCACTCTTACAATTAATGATATCGTCTAAACTTTCATCATTAACGGATAGGTAAAATATACTTTTCGCCAAATGATCCGTTTTCTTCTGTACATCTGTTAATTCTTTTCCATCTTCAAACCCTGGGTCAACTGCATTCCAACATCCTTTAACCTCTAATACACCTTGAATACGCAACGACCAATGTCTATAATTATTGGCATTAAGTTCATCCAATTTCGTCTCATCCATGTTGCGTCTATTTTGAGGTTACGTCGTCTAGATTTTTATACTTCTTAAATCCCTTTTACACGTCGTCTGGGCCCATAACCTGATATTTTGGCAGGTCGCAATGAAAATTTAAAAGAAAATAAAAGAACCCAAATGTTGTAATTTAATTTATTTAACACGCGAAATATAAAAAATGATGCAACTCTTTTGCTTTGTAAAAACCAACTCACTAAAAAACCGCATTTCCCTTTTAAAGACAGATTTCAGTTCAGTGTCCTCTTTTGTTATTTGGTTTGGTCTTGTTCGGTGACACGCATACAAGTGGGGCATGTTCGCAGTCTAACACGAACTTCACACAAGAGCAAATTGGTTATTGATATGTTAGTGTTGCATGATTAAAAAAAAAATATTTTCTGGAATAGAATTCCGGGATAACTTCACGTAAGTGGTAATTAGACATTTTAAAATAGTGATCACAATAGAAAATATAATTGAAAATGTGACACAGTATGTCATTAAACTCTATTCGTGATTTTCAACAAAGTAGCTGACATCTGGTGAACAAAATGTGAATCATAGTTTGCTATGAAGCAAGGGGGATTAAAACTGTCATAACAATGAATTTGACAATTCTCGTCCCCTATGTAGACGTAGAAACCAACGCTATCTACATTCGATGGAAATCGCCAATAAACGTAAGACGTAAAATAAGTCGAAAGACGCAAATTGTGATGATATACAACATACTACGAAACTGCCGCCACCCCAAAATCAACAAAAAATCAAAAATTCAAAAACGAACCAACCGAAAACCCCCTTGATGGGGTGGTCTGTTCGACCACTATTATCGCTTAGCATTCCATCAGTTCCATTTGATCAGTGTTCGATAGGTTTGGCAGGCTGTAATAACGAAGGTATGTTGTGATATTTTTCACATTTAAACGAGCTCAGATGCCAAAAGTTCCAAGGTTTAGGATTTTATGATTATATAAACAGAAACAATTTAGTTATAACAAAACTTATTTATTTGAATCACAGAAAACTTAAAATTTAATAAGCCTTCGTCCTTGTACTAGACACATCTGAATGAGCCCATGCTATTTGCACATCTTTTTGTGCCGCATGGAAAAGGTTCAGCCTTGCACTCGTTAATATCTAGAAAATGGTATACAATTTAGAACTCATCATCTTAATGCGTACTGTAAGATTTTTACTTACCGGAACACTTAGGATTCTTATTTGGTTTATTGGACGGCCGAGGACGATTTTTCTGTCTGTATCCTGGTCGACATACACATTCATAATCATCTATTCCTATATTTTGGCATTTTTGAGATGGTCGGCATACGGTATACGGACCCTTTCGTTTACATTTATCGATTTCTGGGCAACCACCAGTTTTCGTATCATACACAAAACCTGCTGGACAGCAAATTTCTTGACCCGAGCAAGCAGAATAATCCAATTTTTCTTCCGTTAATATAGATTCACACAACGGTACGGTACAATTTATAGTGCGAACCGGCAGACCAATACAATTTCTTCCTCCGTACGCTGGTGTAGGCTTATTACATTCTCGTCTTGCTTCTTTTATTGCAACGTCGGCCAAATCTATTACACATGATTTTGAACATTCGCCAAATTTAGAGTAATCACTCCAGCCACCGTGAACTGGGCACTTGATCGTTGTACAATTTCGTTCTTCTCGCTGTCGAGGTTGATCGCATGCTGGGTGTACACAATCCCGTGTTTTGAATTGAACTCCTTCACCACATGTTCTGGAACACGTAGACCATTCACTCCACGGGGCAAAATAATGCGAATCATTTAAGACAGTTACGTCAAATACTTCAGAATCTTTCCCGAGACTATTTTGTGCAATGCAAACGTACATGGTGGTATCGGAATTTTCGGCTCGTCGCTTTATTAAAATTTCACCATTTGTTTGAAATTCTGGAAAATTTCTAATGTCGTACCGTTGCTCCTTCACATATTTGTACCATTTTATTGTGGGTTTCGGTTCACCCGTCGCTTCACACTGCAATCGAAGAACATCATCGAGTTTTACTTCAACAATGCTTTCGGTTGTCTGTATTATTGGTTTTTCGAGAACAGTTATTAGAAAAATTTCGCCATACTCTGGGTCAGCATCTTTGGAACACATTATATCCTTGGAGACATCGGCATAAAAATTCTAAACGAAAATAAACCAAAATTAATTTTAATTCATACATAATTTTAATTAGGTCTATAATTACATAAGTTGGTTGTGCCACGAGCAATTCACGCTTCTTATTTGGGTAGGCATCTATAATTTGTGACCAGTAGGTTGGTTCTACTTTAATTGAACATTCTAAAACCTTTGTTTGGTTCTTTTCCACTTGGATTTTTGTTTTACGGCTCCTATTTAGCACAATATTCGTTATATCCGCAATGTGATTAAAAATATTAACTTTGAACTTAAACTCGGCAGTGCCGCCATCATTTGTACCGCGGCATGAATAATCGCCAGCCTGGTTCATCGTTGGACTTTTAAATTCTAAGAAATGATTTTGAACATCCAAATTTTGGTTTGAAGTTATTACTGAAGTGCCGTGATACCATTCGAATGTTGGATGTGGTAGCGCATGGATCGGACATTTAATTTTGTGTGATTCGATGCCTTGCAGAATGCTATAAACGGTTTTGGCATTTTCCACATATGGCGCTTTAACTACTTTTATCGTAACAAATTTTTCAACTCTCAATTTTTTAACTTTAAAGATTCGTGAAACACAAGTATAATCCCCAGCATTATTAAATTTCGCCGATTTTATCACGTACTCCAATGTACCAATATATTCACCGCCTACAAATTCGTAGCTTAATTTGCCGTAACGCTCTAATAGACCAATGTCACCGTGCTTAATAATCTTTTTCTCATTTAAATATATTGGTTTGTCTTGTTGTAAGAGTTGTTTCCTAATATTATCATCGTTCGATTTGAAAATATTTTCATTGTCGACCGCATCTCCTTTCCCACGCCAAACTATTATGGGTAGTTGATTCCCTGTCGTTTTACAAGTGAGTTTTATTTCCTCACCAATATTATAGACCGCTTTGGTTGATGTAGCCGTGACGATGGAAATTGGTTCTAAAAATACACGTTTTACCATTAGAAAATATTTTCCAAGCAACAAAGTACAATATACGTACTATGGACACTCAAGTAAAAGATGACGATCATTTTGCCACGACCATTGTCACCAAAACATTTATAGATACCACTGTTTTCAACTTTGGCTTTGGTAAATTCGAGAATGGCGGTTTCTTTGTTAAGATTTTGACTAAAAATGGAAATACGTAAAATTGTAACAGTAAAATTAAATGGATTCCTAATTTAGGAAGGAACTACTTACTTATTTTTAAACCAATTGACTTTTGGTTTAGGCTTACCATTCATCTTGCAATCAAGTACAACCTTTTCATCTTCAGTGACGTTAACAAATCGCTGGTAGTTTGCTTTAAAATACGTGGTGGGCACTTAAAATGAATGAGATGTACATTTAGAAACGATACAAATTTGAATTTAAAATAATTCGCTCACCTGGCACCCTATTAAGAACCGTGACACCCAATTTATTGGCATTATTAGTGTTTGTACTATTTTCGAGGCCGGTCGAGTTTAGTAAAAATGGCGGCACATATACAACCAGAACAACTTTTTCCGTTTGTTTTCCCAACGTGTTCTCGGCGACGCACGTATATGTTGCGTCATCGTTAGGCTCTACCGATACGATATCCAAAGATTTATCTGATGAATACATTCGATTATTTTTTAGCCAGTATATGTCTGGTGTCGGATTGCCGAGGCCATTGCATGTCATATCCAAAGGTTCATTTTTGATAACCGCTATTTGTTTCAGGTTTGGTGCAATTTTTTGTATTGGGTTTTTATATGACGATGTAGTAACACTTAAGCCGTATGGCGCCCGTAAAACGTCAAAATTAAATGAAGCAACAGCGGTTCCAGCTTTGTTTGTAGCTACACAATATGCTCGTCCCTTCATGTCAGGGCGAACTTTATCGATTAATAGGGACCCATCTGCTTGTTTGTAGCTATCAAAATTATTTCCGTTGAAATACCATGTAACATTATAATCACCCGATTCAATTGGGCAAATCATATGGAATTCTTTATCTTCGATTAAATTTTGTAAAATGGCGTACGAAATCAATTTTGGTTTAATAATTTCGACCAAACTTATTACCCATTCATCCGAATTTAATCCATTTTCTGTCGTGCATTCATAAATTGCGGAAAATCCAGTAGCTCTTGGATCGATTGTTAGTTTTTGATTGTTTGAAATTGTCACACCATTCTTCTTCCACGTGGTTACAGGCGGTGGATTACCGTTAACGATGCATGTCAATGAAAATACGGTTGTATTATAAATGTCGAGACTCGTGACACTCGGGTCTAATATACCACTTCCGGTGTCGTCCAGTTTGACGATTTTCAAAATGCTCGCCTCATACAGCACGTCCACATTGAATTGAGCCTCTACGGTGCCTGCCTTATTACTGGCTCGACATTTATATTTTCCATTATGCACATGATCGACCTTATCGATCGTTAGACGATCGTGTAATATTAAGCCGTGGTGAATCCGACTCCCGTTATGATACCAAAAAATCTCAATTTTATTATGTGGTACAATCTCAACGGGACATTCCAACGAAAATTTTTCGCTTATCCTAACGCGATAATTCGTCTCAAACGACATTAATAGTTTTGGTTTAATTGTTATGTTCACACTAATACGTTTCTCGTCTTTACCGGCCAAGTTCTCGGTCTGACATAAATAATCACCACTCTGCATTATATCATTTCCGTTGACAATTAACACTGACGTGTCTGAAACAACCACACCGTTCTGTTTAATCCATTTTACATTGGGCTCTGGATTTCCCTCAAGGCCACACAATATTTTCATTTCAGATGAATCAAAAATTTCAATCGGTTTCGAAATGTCTATGATGCTGTCTGAAATTTCGTACATAAAAATTATATTTTTGTAATAAATTAACAATATGATCGACACTTACAAGGTTTAATATTAAATATGTTTAATATTCTGGCCGTATAATGCACATCAACATTGAATTGAGCTTCCACGGCCCCTGCTTTATTGCTGGCTCGACATTTATATTTTCCATTATGCGCATGATCGATTTTATCGATCTTGACGCGATCATTTAAAATTAGGCTGTTCTGAATTCGACTCCCGTTATGATACCAAAAAATCTCGATTTTATTATGTGGTACAATCTCAACGGGACATTCCAATGAAAATTGATCGTTTAGAATAACGGGGTAATTCGTCTCAAACGGCATTAATAATTTTGGTTTAACCGAAATGTCGACGGTTATCCGTTTCTCATCTTTACCTGCCAAATTCTCAGTCTGGCATAAATAATCACCATCCTGCGTTATATCATTACCATTTACAACTAGCACTGATGTATATGAAACAGCGACACCGTTCTTGTTAATCCATTTCACATCCGGTGTCGGATTGCCCTCGTGGCCACACATAATTTTAATTTCGGATTGATCAAAAATTTCAATCGGTTTCGAAATGTCTATGATGCTGTCTGAAAGTACGTTACAAAATTAATTTTATTAAAAATGTAAAATGAGATAATCGGCACTTACAAGGATTGAGATTAAACATGTTTAATATTTTGGCCGGATACTGTACATTCACTTCGATGTTGTCTTGCATAATTTCAGTGTTGCGTCGTGCCAAGCATGTGTAGGTACCGTTGGCTCTACGATCAATGTTGTTTAGGACTAAATTTGGTAAATTAAGCTATAAATAGAATAGTTCGTTATATCATGAAATACATTAACAGTTAATATAACATGATTAACATACCGAAGATCCACGTGGCAACTCGGTGTCTCCATTGAATAACCAGGAAATTTTGACTGATGCAATTTTCGGTGTAACCACACATTTTAGCACTAGACTTCCGGTGCCAACTTTAGGCGAATGTTGCTTAATAGGTGCATTCACATTTAGAATTGTACGACGAACATCCACAACCGTTTTTGATTCACTGCGTCCGGCACTATTTTCAGCAACGCACATATAATCACCGTTATCACTTATGTCAGACTCAGCAATCGTATAATTTAGTATATTACTTTGCCTAAAAGTAAAGCCGAATGAATGTTAGTTATAAAATTTAAATGACAATTTATAAATCATAATTACTGAGATGTTAATGATTTGAGGGCGGTACTCTGGCCTACTTTCCACCATGTTATAGTAATTGGAACCATTGAATCCACACGACAAATTAAATTAATTGGTAGACCTTCGGCTACGTTTAGTTTCGGAATGATGCCAGTTTCCGGTTTATCGGGATTTCGCGAAGCAATATCTGGTGATAATAATCTTTTTATGGCATGGTTTAATGGATCAATCCCATGTAGTACAACTTTAAATGGTACGTTTGGCAGTTTAAGCGACTCGGTTACATATAAATCGCCTTCAATTCCAGTTTTCTTCCGCAATGGATAATTATGGGCTCCGGATTTTGTATCGAGCACGACATGTTCTAGTATACCGATGAGCTTCGGGTCAGATGGTAAAATGGCCAAATAATTTTTTTGGCCAATCATTGGACTAAAACTGGTTTGTGTGATAGCATCCGGTTCGTGAACGGCAAAACCATATTTAAACGAAAGATCACTAATCACCGATACTTGACCAGAATATGGTGAAGCCGCTTCTACTTGGACTGTCCATTGACCTGGTATGGGTTCTAACACTTTAAGCATTTTAATCGTTGATAAATCGGTTAATATTGTATAATTGTTGATCCGTACATTGTTCGGATCGTAAATTGTGATTAATGGTTTCTGCGCGACAATCGTGAATGTAAATTCTTTCATACTTGAATCGACAATGACAGGAACGTTTGTTTTACCGGCAGGTCCTTTAAATACACTGTTTAATCCAAGTTTGTCATTGATCACTTCTCGATATTTTGGAAAATGCTATAATTATAAAAAAAAATGGAAAAATATTTATTAGGTGTGAAATTCATAGTATCTAGAAATGTGATAGGCAGATATCTTCTATAATCAGAGTCTAGGAATAATTATGCAAATATTTAAGAAATATTACACGTGTATAGCAGTGATGAGATATAAGCTCATAATTTATATATATATATATATATATATATATATATATATATATATATATATATATATATATATATATATATATATATATATATATATATATATATATATGATATATATATATATATATATATATATATATATATATATATATATATATATATATATATATATATATATATATATATATATATATATATATATATATATATATATATATATATATATATATATATATATATATATATATATATATATATATATATATATATATATATATATATATATATATATATATATATATATATATATATATATATATATATATATATATATATATATATATATATATATATATATATATATATATATATATATATATATATATATATATATATATATATATATATATATATATATATATATATCCCGGTAAACCACAAGTCCAAAAATATAGGGAATGTTGGTCTTATGTCTGACACTTATGTTGGAATTAGTCGTTTGGCTTCTGCGCCGTTTACATGTCTACGAGTAACTAATATGAATGCTGAATGTATATATTTAACTTTAATGCTAGGGGTGCAACAGACTTAAACCTGTTTTTATAAAATCTGACATATAAGTCGATCGACTGGCCGGCTTAAATGACCGTTATCCTAAACCAGCTTTTGAGTTAATTTTTCGACAGGCTTAAACGTCAGTTACTTGATATCGACTTTGATACCTATTATATGGCTAACGTCGATGTCAATTTCAGAAATATGACTTATATGCCTGTTACTCGATTAGCGTAAACACCGGTTATAAAAGTTTGGCTTTGAAGTCAGTAATTTTACGAACACTTACGACAAATACCGATATTTGACACTCAAAGAAGCATCGTTGTTAACAAATGATAATACGCAAGTGTTTAGTGAGGACAACATTTAATTATTACTCTCCTCATAGGATTCACAAATTTACGTAAACCACATGTTAAGGACACGATAACAGGTAAAAAGTTGAGTGTATTGAGCTTAATTATTTTTGTGCATAGAGAAAGAATTCATTGTCTTGAAAATAAAATGAATTCCATTTTAAAAAACAAAAAGAAGCGAAATAAATGCATTAATAATTTAAAATATAAACTAAGAAAAATAAACAGTGATAAATTGAAAACTATACATATTGTATTCCTGGCTAGCTGATGATGCTGAAAACTGTCTCTGCTTAAAAGCAAAAAATTGGAATTATGAGCAGAAGAATTTTGGCCTGCCAAGGGATGATTGGATTAAATATCCTTGTCGAATCCTCAAAAGTAATATTGGTATGTAATTTTATTATTTACGCAGAATATATACTGATAATATCTATTACAGCATATATACTGATTGTAATCGTTTTTTCAGCCAACATAAAAGATGCAAATATCGAATGCAGTCGGCGATTTAATTATACAACGTCGGAACAATCTGATAATGAAACAGGGCAACCATCGACTCCTGAAGTTGATGTGACCAAGAAAAGCGTTACCCAAAATAAAATAAATTATAATAATTTGTTTGACCAATTAGAAAATAACTTGATAAATGCAGACGTAGAACATACAGATTCGGAAGTTCATACAGATCCAGAAGTGGACCATAATATGCCTGAAGGAACACCCACTGTGGCAGAAAACAGTGTGATATACGTGCAATACGAGTCATTACAGAAAGTTTTAGATGAATTAGCAGAATGAAAATCATCTTACAAACTGCTGCAGGAAAATATGGAAGAAATTGCAGCCCAAATGAAATAATGATGCAAATGATATCCGACGTTGGCCAAAGACCACCTGCAGCAGCTTTTTTTGTTCAAATAGTAAATATAAATTCCAAAGAAAAGTTAGATGATTTCGAGGCAAAGCTAGATAATACGGAATTTATGGAAAATATAAAATATGGTATGTAATGTTTAGTGTCTAATTATATATTTGATTATAATTTATTTTTAATTTATATATGTATTTTATTATTTTTAATTTTTTCTTTTGTATTTAATGTGTTTTATAGGCCTTCGCGTACCCGCAATATGCGTTCAAAGGAGATGCAAAGAAGCAGGCAAATGGATTTACTAAATCGATTTTAAGCAAGCTGATTAATGACCACTTTTTGCTGCAAATTAAATGAGAATATGAAGGAGGTGGAAGAAAGCATACCAACAGAGAAGGTGACATAATATGTTTTAAGAAATATTCGAAAATCCTAGATTTCATTACTCTCGTGTGTAATAAAAACAAAAGAGAAAACAGTGGATTATATATAAGGATAATATACGACAAACATCGCAAGATTTTTTCAAACGGCAGAATTATAAAAAAATAGGCCTAAGCAATTTATGAATACGCAATATTTTTTATATTGCAAAAAGTGAATTAGTGTGTTATTTTATTTTATGTTAAAAGGAATAAATATATAACCGTGAATTACCGTTTTATATGAAACTACTTTAGTTTTATTTTTGACCATATTCTCCGTTTTAAAAGTGACGTTTATGCACGATTTGGAATAGTCTTTGAAGCTGATTTTTGGTAAACTATATATGGATTCTAATACGCACCAAGCGAACCAGATTTAGGTCATTAACAAAACACACTTTGTGGTCCATATTACGTGGACAATCAAATTTCCTGTCAAGTGACTACTTCCAAAGCAGAAAGTCAATAATGGGATGGGATCCGGCTTGCTTAGTATATAATTATATGGTTGACTTGCCTATATCGATAAGTCACTTGATTTGTCGACGAATGGTTTTTAAGCTTCCCAAATATTACGGCGAGTAATTGACTTATGGTTTACCGGGTATATATATATATATATATATATATATATATATATATATATATATATATATATATATATATATATATATATATATATATATATATATATATATATATAAAGGGTGATTTTTTAAGAGCTTGAGAACTTTTTTTTAAAAAAAAACGCATAAAATTTGCAAAATCTCATCGGTTCTTTATTTGAAACGTTAGATTGGTCCATGACATTTACTTTTTGAAGATAATTTCATTTAAATGTTGACCGCGGCTGCGTCTTAGGTGGTCCATTCGGAAAGTCCAATTTCGGGCAACTTTTTCGAGCATTTCGGCCGGAATAGCCCGAATTTCTACGGAAATGTTGTCTTCCAAAACTGGAATAGTTGCTGGCTTATTTCTGTAGACTTTAGACTTGACGTAGCCCCACAAAAAATAGTCTAAAGGCGTCAAATCACATGATCTTGGTGGCCAACTTACCGGGCCATTTCTTGAGATGAATTGTTCTCCGAAGTTTTCCCTCAAAATGGCCATAGAATCGCGAGCTGTGTGGCATGTAGCGCCATCTTGTTGAAACCACATGTCAACTAAGTTCAGTTCTTCCATTTTTGGCAACAAAAAGTTTGTTAGCATCGAACGATAGCGATCGCCATTCACCGTAACGTTGCGTCCAACAGCATCTTTGAAAAAATACGGTCCAATGATTCCACCAGCGTACAAACCACACCAAACAGTGCATTTTTCGGGATGCATGGGCAGTTCTTGAACGGCTTCTGGTTGCTCTTCACTCCAAATGCGGCAATTTTGCTTATTTACGTAGCCATTCAACCAGAAATGAGCCTCATCGCTGAACAAAATTTGTCGATAAAAAAGCGGATTTTCTGCCAACTTTTCTAGGGCCCATTCACTGAAAATTCGACGTTGTGGCAGATCGTTCGGCTTCAGTTCTTGCAGGAGCTGTATTTTATACGGTTTTACACCAAGATCTTTGCGTAAAATCTTCCATGTCGTCGAATAACACAAACCCAATTGCTGCGAACGGCGACGAATCGACATTTCACGGTCTTCAGCAACACTCTCAGAAACAGACGCAATATTCTCTTCTGTACGCACTGTACGCATTCGTGTGGTTGGTTTAATGTCCAATAAAGTAAACTGAGTGCGAAACTTGGTCACAATCGCATTAATTGTTTGCTCACTTGGTCGATTATGTAGACCATAAATCGGACGTAAATCGCGAAACACTTTTCGAACCGAACACTGATTTTTGTAATATAATTCAATTATTTGCAAGCGTTGCTCGTTAGTAAGTCTATTCATTATGAAATGTCAAAGCATACTGAGCATCTTTCTCTTTGACACCTTGTCTGAAATCCCGCGTGATCTGTCAAATACTAATGCATGAAAATCCTAACCACAAAAAAATCACCCGTTATATATATATATATATATATATATATATATATATATATATATATATATATATATATATATATATATATATATATATATATATATATATATATATATATATATATATATATATATATATATATATATATATATATATATATATATATATATATATATATATATATATATTTATATATATATATATATATATATATATATATATATATATATATATATATAGAGCTACTGAAGGGTTCCTAGGGTTTTCCGAGAAAACTTAAGAAAACTGTACAAGTGATTTAAAGAGAATCGATGTCAATTACGCTGTCCTTAACACCCTATACCCCCAATTTGAATGAAACAAACGTATTTTTCTATTAGATAGGACCAAATAGCATCTCACTGTATACGTCACTTAGATTGCTGGTTTATAGAAAATACCCGAAAAAATCCATAAAAATTTACATTTTTGTTGAAAAATATTTATATATAACTATTTATTGTAAAATTCGTTCTATCGAGACATTATACAAACACATCTACACAAATTTTGTTGATGTTGCTTTTTAGGACAGATTTAGGACAAACTTCACCAACGTTCAAAAACTACTTGGACAGGCAGAACTGGGAAATTCTACCCCACCCGCCGTGTTGGAGTTGACATTTGATGTGAACGTATCGGGCAATTCAACACCATCGGACAACTCAAAGATGTCAAAACAACACGACAATCGACACACCCTTTTTTCTCTCTCTTTACAAAAAACCTTCGAGCAGCACGCACGCACGAGCCATCAATCAATTAATAAAAGTAATAATTAAATCGTTTTACGCTCGTGTATTTATTTATTCACAACCCGCTTCAACATTTTCTGGTCCTTCGAGCCGGATCGCTCGTGCCGTGCTGCAAAAACAATCAACATTTGTGAACAATCAAATTTTAATTCGTGGTGAATTGCGCGTGGCTACATATCAGTGTACAGTGACATTCTGGTGGCAAATCAACAGCGTTCGGTGAAACAATGTCAGCCCGCATCAAACAGGCATCGCTACAACGGGCGCTTGAGCGAGCGGTACGGAAGAGCAAGGAGCTCTCAATCAACACGCCCGGGATATCCGAAGAAGCAGTACAGACGCAGATCGAGCACGTGGCTTCCCGGTACACGGAATTTTGCCGAGTGCAGGGCGAAATTGAGGAAGTGTGCCGTGATAAAGAGCTCGAGGGAGAATACGGGAACCGCGGTCAAGCGGAAGACTACTACCTCGCGGCAACATCGAACCTCAAAACTCTGAAGAGACAGTTAGCAGCCACGGACGAAAACCCGCAAGGCCAATGCAGCCAATGCAGCTCCCGTACAACGGGACGTCGTTCGACACGAAGCTGCCCCGAATCTCGGTACCAGTATTCGATGGCGATTACGCAAGCTGGACCGAATTCGAAAACCTATTCGTTGATCTCATCCACAATCACAAACAGCTGACCAATTCGCAAAAGCTGCACTACTTAAAAGCGAATCTCACCGGAGATGCTGCATCGCTGCTCAAATCCGTGAGCATAACAAATGAGAATTATGGGGAAGCTTGGCACATGTTACGAGACCGATATAACCACCGGCGGCTCATCATCGACAGTCATCTACGCAAGTTCAGAACAATGCCTACTCTACAAGTTGAATCAGCTGTGGGGCTGCGCAAAATCATCGACACTGCGACCGACACCGTTCGCAGCTTGAAAGTCTTGGGGATACCAGTCACCAGTTGGGATATCATATTAGTGAACATCATCGCAGATAAGCTGGACCCTGACACCCATCGCAACTGGGAAATGTCACTAACTCGAGCACAATATCCATCATACAAGGATCTGATCGATTTTCTGAGCACCAGATGGCAATCTCTGGAGATGATTTTCATGACCAAGGCACAATTGGGCCCATCACAGCCGCACAACGATGTTCCGTCATCATCGCTTTCGTTACGCACTCGAGCACCTCGCAAACCTGCCACGCAATCAACTCGTACACTCGTCGTCACATCGGACTCTCGTATCACGTGTCAAGTTTGTGCTGGAAATCACAACGTGTTCCAGTGTGATCAATTCAAACCTCTTACCGTCCGATCAAACACCGAAACATCATCCGTCGAATCATCACCAACTTCGGTCACCACGAACCATGTCGCATCGCCATTCACGGATGTTCTGCTTGCAACAGCAATTGCTATTGTGTCGCATTCAAATCAAAACTTCGTCACTCGAGCTCTATTGGATTCGGGATCTCAAGTCAGCTTTATTTCGGAGAATGCAGCAAATCGCATTGGACTGGCGAGAAGACCAGCCGCGGTTACCATCAGTGGGATTTGTGCGAACGAGGCACCCACGTCGCGTTCGATCACCGACTTCGTCTTACACTCTCGAACTGATTCATCATTTTCCATCTCGGTCACAGCCCTCGTCGTCGAGAAGATTACAGGCACGCTACCATCCCAACCAATTGACACGCATCGATGGCCACATTTGAATCAATTGGAACTTGCCGATCCTCATTACTATCGACCGAACAAGATAGACATGGATGCTTCACAATGATGGTTGCATCAGCGCCGTTAATGGCTCACCATTCGCACAAAACACAAAACTTGGCTACATCCTCTTCGGCAAGGTGGAGCGTTTGACAACCAATCGGACGTATAGTTTAACGGCAACCATCGAGGACTATGACATCATCGACAACACGCTCAGGTCATTTTGGGAAATCGAAGACGTTCATCCATCTCGAGAATTAACACACGACGAGGCAGAATGCGAACGACAGTACGAATCGACACACTATCGCAATAAAGATGGAAGATACACCGTATTCCTGCCATTCAACGAGAACTCATCACCACTCGGAAGGTCACGAGTGGGCGCAGTTCTGCGACTACAACACATGGAACGCCGATTCGCCAAGAACGATCAACTACGTTCTGAGTACAACAGGTTCATGCAGGACTATCTGGAATCGGGTCACGTGGAGGAAGTGCCCGAAGACCACAACAACTCGATGGGTCAAATCTGGCAAGTTCAAATCTATGCATGGACCGATTCGCAAGTGGTACTAGGATGGCTACGCAGCTCGCCTCATCGCTGGAAGACTTTTGTGGCCAATCGAGTCTCGCAAATCTTAGACTACACTCAACCAACCGATTGGAACTATGTTGACATCAAGCAGCACCCTGCGGATTGCGCATCTCGTGGTTTCGATCCTACATTGTTACACTGCCATCCGCTGTGGTGGACAGAGCCGGCGTGGTTACGCGAAGATCAAAGTCAATGGCCACGCCAGAGAACGAGCGAGGCCTACCCCAATATCGACGTACGACGCATAAACTCAATGATCACAACGAATGCAGAAACTGTGACGTCTCGCAACGAATTACCTCATTTAATCGCTCGATACTCATCACTTGGGAAATTACTTCGTGTCACGGCATACTGCAGAAGTTTCATCCAACGCCGTCGTATCAACGCAACATCACATTCGAGAAACTACATCACCGTGCCCGAGCTCCATTGGGCACTCGAGTTTTGGATCAGGCTGACTCAGGAATCACAATTCGCAGAGGAGATATCCAGATGCCGAACAGAGGAGCACTTATTGGACAAGAGCCCATTCCGATCTCTGAACCCTTTCATCGGAGACAATGGCATACTACGGGTCGGAGGGCGGCTCAGTGAATCGAATCTTACATACACGCGGAAGCATCCGATCATTCTTCCCAAGAAGAGTCAGCTTACCAACCTACTCATCCCTCAAGCTCATCGTACAACGCTACATGGTAGTCCACAGTTGATGCTGGCACATTTGCGAAAGCACTACTGGATTCTAGACATCAAAACTCTGATACGCTCATACGTACACAGATGTGTTGTGTGCTTTCGCCATCGCGCAACAACGAACCAGCAACTAATGGTCAACTTGCCCTCACATCGTGTCACACCTTCGAGACCGTTTCTACACAGCGGCGTAGAATACGCAGGTCCAATAGTCATCAAACAACGCAGAGGTCGTGGTGGAGCATCTACGAAGGGCTATATCTGTATTTTCGTGTGTGTCTATCGACGAAGGCACTACATTTGGAGCTGGTGTCCGAACTGAGCACAAACGCATTCATCGCGTCGTTCAAAAGATTCACCGCGCGAAGAGGTAAAATCCGCAGTTTATACAGCGATTGCGCAACCAACTTCGTCGGAGCTAATCGCCAACTAGCATTCCTGCATCAGCAGAGCGCGAGAGATGTTACTCCGGAAATCGCTGCATTATTGGCTCGCTGCTGTGCCAGATCGAAGTGTGTCTAAACTCGCGGCCATTGTGTCCGATGACGAACGATCCTGACCACTATACGTTCCTCACTCCAGGGCACTTCTTAATCGGGGAGGCACCAATCACAACACCGGAACCAACACTACTCGATGTGCGAACGAACCGTCTCAATCGGTACCAACAAATCCAACAAATGTACCATCACTTTTGGAGAATTTGGTCGATGGAATATCTATCCCGCTTACAGCAACGGCCGAAATGGACGAGAACACATAACAATCTCACCATTGGTCAACTAGTCCTTATCAAAGAAGAGAGCATCGCACCTTCGAAAAAAAGGAAGCATCGCAGCTTCGAAATGGTTACTCGGGAGAATCATCGAGACACATCCGGGATCCGACGGGAGAGTACGAGTCGTCACATTAAAATGTCAGAACGGCGTATACAAGCGACCAATTACAAGGCTCTGCCTGCTGCCCATTTCCGACAATCACAATATATACTAAAGTATTGAAATACTTTAGGGCGGCCGGCAATGTTGGAGTTGACATTTGATGTGACGATGCCGCCATCTACTGGTGGGCACTCGCTAACCACAACGTATCGAGCAATTCAACACCATCGGACAACTCAAAGATGTCAAAACAACACGATGAATCGACACACCCTTTCTTCTCTCTCTTTACAAAAAACCTGCGAGCAGCACGCACGCACGAGCCATCAATCAATTAATAAAAGTAATAATTAAATCGTTTTACGCTCGTGTATTTATTTATTCACAACCCGCTTCAACACGCCGTATTCACTAGACATTGCTCCCTCTGATTACCACTTTTTCCGGTCGATGCAATCTGCCATGGCACAACAGCACTTCACTTCATATGAAAACGTCAAAAACTGGGTAGATGACTGGATCGCCTCGAAACAACCAGACTTTCTCCTTCACGGAATCCGTTTATTGCGTGAACGATATAGGCGAAGGTTATAGCTTCCGTAGAAGCATACTTTGAATAAAACATTCTTTCATTTTCTACACAAACTCATGTCTTTTATTTCACTAAAAAAGGTTGGAAATACATTTATACACCCTATAGTTATGATAAAATGAACAGGCCTAGATGGGAAACTATGCCGATCCGCTTAGACATGTTGCGTATTCTTTCTAAATTGAATAGCTTCCATCTATTGCACTATTTCGGCTCAACTGTTAGCTATAAACCAAAATGTCCAAGGGGGCTATGAAAATTCGATATCGGATTCAAAAGCGGATTTTGTTATTATGAAAATCCGATATCGAAAAATCCGCTATTACGAAACTAAAAAGAGAAATCGAAATCGAATGTCAAAATCCGACCGCTATTTAGTTGACGAATTTCATTTATTGCTATAGAATGTGTGTGTTTCTTCGACTTTTAATCAATGGATGTGTACCAATAGTGGGCAATTTTTCAAACAGTTTGCCATAAAGTTTTTCAAAAATAAATGAATTTACTGGTAAATTTACTTATAATTGACTATTACCCGACAATTGGTACGCAGGCTTTTTACGAAATATAAAAACTAAAAAAATTTAATAAAACAATATTTAAAATGTAAGATAATATATTAAAATAAATTATTTATGTTGAATTTATTAAGACGACAACAACAACTGGAGGACAATTTGAGTTGCTTGTCGATTTGTGGAACGAAATGAGGGAATCGCAAAAAATGATTTATTTATAACCTTTTTATTTATATATGTACACATAGATTTCACACACAGAATATTAAAGAAAAGGGAATAGATTTCATCTGACAAGTCAGTTTTTCAGTATTTTTTGTTACTCATCCAGAACTCCGACGCAAATGGAAATGAATTACTCAACTATTAAAAAGGAACTCCTTTCCATAGTTTGGGCAGCAAAATACTTCCGCTCCTATTCATTCGGAAGAAAATTTACCATTGTTTCAATCCATAAACCTCTAAAATGGCTTTCTTCACTCAAAGAGCCAAACTCCAAACTTGTTTGATCGACACTAAATATAGAAGAATGTAGATATTCAATTATGTATCAGAGTCTAGCGAAGGAATGAGCATAAGTCAAACTCAGGTTTGTCCGCGATTGGTGCAGTAAAATAACGCAAACGTCATTAACAGGTCGTTCAGAGCACGATTTCGACAAGAAGAGCTCCTAAGCGAGAGTTAAATTTGATATCGAGCCATATTGAATTAAGGAGGAGGAATGTAGCATCTTTGCAAACGATCACTATTCGAATTACAAGGACATTGAATTATAACATAACCGACAATACACTATTAATGCTAAACGGTAAATTATAAAGCATGTAATAAAGCATTAATCGGGTTAAAAGAAGTTAATATTTTTTTTGGTGCTTGATTTAATCGAACAATTAATTTCACAAACTTTACTGGGTCCGATAAATGACACAAACTCATTCTTACATTAGATAAAATTACAACCATACCAAGAAAAGTCATATCGGTTCTAGATATATAGGAGGCTCTTCGGTTGGCAAGTTGATAAAATTGAAAATCTTCCTCAGCATTTCACATAAACTGACGAGAGAAACGAGCATTGTCGATTTCTGATACGCTTGATACTCACTCATAGTAGAAACGGAATCTAAGAAATTTTTTTAGAGAATGCGCTAAACCGTTTATTCATATATAGAGGATCGATTGGCGAAGGACATAAAACTGCGAATTGTGTACATATAACCAATTTAAGGTAGAATATCTCAAATTAGGACATAGACATAAAGATAGGATCAAATTCTTCTACCCGCATTCTTGAACGACCACGTCGCGTGGCATTTTCGACGGGTCGGTTAAAATATTAAACACGCCTTAACTGATCGAGCCAGTTTTGGTGGTAAATTTTGCGCAAAGAAACAGTTCCGGTTAAATTAATTAAAACTAAAATAATTAATATATTCAATTGTAATTAATAAAAAGAAAAACAAAATAAACAAATTAAGCTAGATAAATTCGCCTGAATGTCATCCTAATTGTCATAAATAGGTTTCACATAAATTTATATTATGTTTTCTAAAAACGTGTGTAAAATGCATACATTGAGGTGAATTACGAAATAATACAATATATCGCTCATTTGCTGCAACAGTGGCACAAAACTCATAATTCACTTATTTCTAAGATATTCGAATCAAACGATTCCCAATAATTGATATTTTGATTATTTTGTATCAAAATATACGCTCTTATGTAGTTATTTCTAGCAAATTAGGTAAAATTCCATATAAAAAAATCACTCAAATTGCGAAAGTAATTTTTTTTTTAAGATATTGGAAACTATTCTAAAACAATTTCCAAAATATTAAAGAATTATAAAAATTAAGATCCGATTGAGGATGTAAGAATAGAAAAAAAAATATTTTACTAATCAGAATGTATTTTTATTTGCTTTTGAAAAGCGCCGTTTTTACAAACAATTTTGAGTGATATTTGTCAAATCGTTTTCCTTGAAAAATTAAAAATTTTGAGCGATATATTCTCTATCACACTCATTACGAGTACGACGTGATAATTTTAAAAGTTTAAATTTTAAAAACTGAAAAGCTATATGTTCAGTGCAATTTGTAATTATTTGTGATTAAAATTGAAAATATTAAAGTAAAATTAAACGGCAGAGTGATCAATCAGTCACCGGCCAATCAATCTGCCGCTCCTATTTTGCCGATTTCTCATATAGGATGGTGGGCCAAAAAGTAATCGTGTCCGTAGATGTTGCAGCAATGGTTTACCGCTTACCGAGGCAGTTGAGCGGCTATGAGAACAAGCGGGCCTCATGTTCTCTGCGAACCGAATCTGTGAGACACTTGCTGTTCTTATCGAACTTCTAGCACCATCTCCCGAATCATGTGCGCACAGCGCAGATACCATTGATAAATAAATCGATTGTAAAATCGAACTTATACGATTTCTTGAGTGACGTTAAATTGTAGTGAGAACGGCTAGCAGAAGTTTTGTTTTAAAAATGTACACCCCTTTCATTTTGGAGATGAAAAGTATCTCTTAAACGACCAATATAACAAACAAATTTTTGCGTTCGTCTTATATTTACACTTTGTTGAGTTAAGCCAGTTTGTTATCGGGCCTAATGAGTTAAGCAGAAAAACAATAAGTAACTAACTTCCAGGCAGGCATGAAAAGTTTTATAAGTCGAAAAATTTACAAAATAATTTTATGATGTCTTGGAGCACTTCCCAGTTATCGCCGATTCACGTTAAATATACATAATTCTGATAAAAAGATACTCACTTCTCTAATTTGTTTATAATCAACATCAAATACTAATCCATTAGAGCTATCCGCTAAGTCATGATAGTAACGAATTTCATGATCTTCCCGTCCACACCCTTCAGTCAAAAAGAAATATACGGCAATTTTTTTACGTTGAATTAACTTTTCTAATTCCGGTTTTAGTTCTTTGTGTTTCGTGCCTGCGTCCGTGAACACAAACATAATCGAATTGTCTCTAGCCGCATCTAAGCCATATTTAATACCACGATACGCTGACTCTGGGCAATCATAATTGGGGCCAGTTATTCCGAATGTATCCAAAACTTTATAAATTTTATTCACGTCACTTTCGATGATGATTGGTAGTTTTTGTGGATGAAAATCTTCATCGCGAAATTGTACGAACACATATTCCGAAATTGGATTATCCGGACGACTGGTAAAACTTTGTAGTAATAATTTAACACCGTCCCGCAACGCATCTATTTCATCGCTCATCGATGCGGTTACATCGAATACAACAACCAGACTTCGTTTTGAATCCTGGGCATAAGCTAATTGCACTGTTATACACATAATTATTAATATTGTAATAAGTTTTAATTTCACCATAGTTTCACTTTAACAATATACAAATAAATAAATGTGCTACCGCTTATATACGATAGCTTTTGATCTTCACTCTAGCACGCGCACACAATATAAACTGAATGAAAATACGAGGATGCTGTGTGCTTATAATACGAAGTATTTTAAAAAAGTTTTTGCAGATAATAGCTTATCTCTGACAAAAATGACACTATTTTTGGGTTTTTTTTTAAGATAGATATAGAGATGTTTACCTCCTAATATTTCTTATCATTTTTGGGGAATTTTAGTTCTCATTCAGACACCATTATCTACTTCTCTATTTGGGGCTTTTTGAATAGAGTGAATTTTACTTTCTTTTACATATAGAAAAGTCAGTACAGTAATCATGAAAAATTTTAACCTCGAAGTGAAAAAGAGTAGTTTTTAAAAAACCTATATGTATGACACCACATGCCCACTAAATGTCTGTTGGTTCTCTAAACCCCAGACTGATTGACTTAAGGGGACTAAACTTCATACTTTAGCATGGAGATTCAATGATTTTTGACTGAATTCGGTTGCCACCAGAACTAGTAGTATCCTCCATAGGAGCTTCTTCGTTTTTTGCAAATATTTTGTAAAGTGTGTATAGCATTTACGAAAAAAATTATTGAACCAAAAACATTTTAAATTAATTTTCAAACAAAATTTAATCAAATCGTTGTTTTAAATTTTACCGGAAATGACGAGTTTTGATAAAAGACTTTGTTTCACCAAAAGTCGTCTTCTCTACAGTCCAGACGGGCTAACTTTTCGGAATCAAACTTCATAATTAACTTTTTAGATTAAATAGGAGATCGCTAAATTTGGTGGAAATAGCAGCTTCAATGGGGTTTTTTCAATTTTTGCAATGATGCTAAAAGATTTAAATAAATTTTGAAATCAAGAGTAGTATAGGGTTTTCTAATAGGAATGATATGATTTTTAAGTGACGTTTAGGCCATTAATAGTTTGTCATGATCTGTCATTTCTTGTTTCATTGTATTCAGTAATATTTACAATTTCATCATGGTGAGAACACAACGCAAGAACATAGAATATAGATTTATTGTATCGAAGCATATGCTTCGATATGCCTCTTTCAATGTTTGCTATTGTCAACTTAAGTGGATCTGACGGCAATAAAAGATGTCACATTTAAAACTTTTACAGTTCTCAATATAAATAGATGAATAAATGTTTACTTTACTTAGCTAATACTTAACAGTAAACGACGTAGTAGTGCTCTTGTAAATTTTTAAGTGAGATATTTCTCGTAAAGTAAAAGATGGTAAATCCACAGTGTTGTAATTCATTTGAATTGGAAAATCATAAAAATATAAAACAACAATCTAGAGCCGTTAGCGAAGCATTAGCTAAAAAGCCAAAAAGTATTTAAACCTCGATTTATCTAGACAGAGAAATTGTGGGAAAAGCAGCATAAAATTTTACAATTATACCAAACCCTGCTTCCGAATTTGCAAGTCAACTTCCATCATCATCTGGGTCCCCTTCAAATCAATCGGAGCCGATATCACTGCCACCAATGGAAATGTTCCGAGAAGGTTATATGGAAGAGTTTTCTGAAATATGTATACAATTGGGTGGATCACCAGCAAATAAACACAGGCTCATTGAGCCAGGTTATAACAAAAAAAAACAACTAGAAAAAGTAGTAAAACTCACCTGTGAAAATGTGCTACGCATACCGGTTCCAAAAATATCACCAATAGATGAGCCAGAAGGCGAACATGAGGTCATGAACAATATTATGAAAGCATACAACCAGCAAGAGGCGTCATACGCAAATTGAATGTTCATCCTAACTTTGTTACCAGAGAATTGGTCAGTGGCTAAAATTATGGATACATTTAATACTTTGAAACATATGGCAGAAATGTCAAAAAATCTCATCAAAGACCACGAATGTGGTAGCTTCCCAGCACCTAGAAAAAATAGATCTGGAGTCTCTCCTGAAACAATTACATTAATAGAGAAATTCTACAGAAGTGTGGACATCAGTCGTCAGCTTCCTGGAACACACGACTTTGTTAGTGTGCCTGATCTTGATGGAGGTTGCATTTTGTATTTTTTGTAATTTTTCAACTTTAAAGTCATGTAGCAGCAAAACTAGATGCAGTGCAAATATGATTTATATCTTGTTTAAAAGGCTGAACCTCTACCTTTCAAACTAGCCCTCTAATCGCTACCCTTCTAGGCTGCGCCTTCTAGCGGTAAAAAGCCGTGCGCTCATATATCTAGCCAAAACTTCAAAAATAACGGTACTTTGAATTTTTTTATTTATTTGTTAACTATAATATTCACCTTTCTAACGTAGTAAAAACAAAAACAATATCTTTTACAGAGCGGAAAATACAACATTTTATATATAGACACAATATTAAAAGTGCTAAAGCTCTTCAAACTAACATATCGAATAACGGGAATCCCAAATGTCAAAATAAAAAATAAAAATACGCGTGTCTTCTTTTTTTGTCAGAGCAACAATAAAAAAGAACAAAAATTTAAGAAGGTCATTTTGGGCGGTTCCCTGAAATATACCCAATTATATAAATTTATTTAATTTTTATTTTACTATTTAGGTTTGCTGGTAACAAAGACTCATGTGACTCAGTTAGCAACTCATAATCATCTAACGAACATTTTAGAGTTTATGTTCGAAAGGTAATAAAATATATTAAAGATATTTTTATAGTTGCACTTAATAAACATTTTATTAAACACTTGTTTTTTATTTCGCAAAATTAGATTTTTGAATATTTTAATTAAAAGATTTGTTCAAAAGTTTAAAAAATCATTAGATCGATTTCGACTTATTAGGTCATCATCGGAGTATCTACTGATTTGTATTAGTAAAAATTTGTTATATATAGCAGAAAAATGCAAAAAATAAATAAAAGGAGGGACAAAAAATAGGCAATAAAAATTAATCTACTAAATGTTAGTCATACGGAAATATTAATAAAAAAGAGGGAGGAGGATAGCAGGTAAGCGATTAGTCATCGGCTAAGTAACAAAATTCAAGGTATATTGAAATACTTTTAATTACCCGACGTATTAGTCAAATTATTACGAACGTGAAAATAGAAAAAGACGGGGTCTCTAATTGATGAGAAACGGATTTCTCTCTGTTCGTTAAGGGATATTTTGGTTAAGAAATATTGATTTTCGAATTTCGTTAGATTCTAAGGTATCTAAACGTCTGCCTTTGGGATGTATATGTAATATGTCTAAATTGTTCAAGCTAGCTGTATGATTTTCTAAAGTTAAATGGTTATGGAAAGTTGATTGATTGCAACCAGATAAATGTTCTTTAGTTCTAATTCCAAAATTGCGCCCAGTCTGGCCATTATAGGAGAAACTACATTCATTGCAATTAATTCTATAAACACCAGATTTGGAAGATCGCCTTTTTCTGGGTTTATTGTTAAAAATCATTTTCTTTATTGCAGATCCCCCCAATCAAAACAAACGATGGGAACTGGGCTAGAAGTGCGAAAGATAAAGCTGACCTGTTTGCTGAACATCTTGAAGAAACATTTCAACCTCTATATCGGCAGACCAGTTACGAAAACACTACTGATACGCCCAGAATATCTGATTTCGAAGATATCAGGCCTGTAACATTGAAAGAACTAAAAGCTGAAATTAAGAACATAAAAACAAAGAAAGCTCCTGGTTACGATCTGATAACAGGGCAAATAATAAAGGAGCTGCCTGAAAAAGGGACCCGTAAATTACTGCACATAATCAATGCGATCATCAGGAAAAAACATGTGCCAATGCAGTGGAAAGTAGCAGAAGTAATAATGATTCCGAAACCGGGCAAGCCACCGAATGATAGAAAATCTTATCGGCCAATTTCACTTCTACCAACACTAGCGAAATTGTTTGAGAGGCTGTTGCTCAAAAGATTGAAAATAACCATAGAACAACGAAACCTTATCCCAGAATATCAGTTTGGTTTCAGAGAGAAACACTCAACTATTGAGCAGGTTCACAGGCTTACAGATGTCATTGAGAATACATTAGAAAGGAAAAAGGTTTGCTCTGGTATCTTCTTAGATGTGGCACAGGCCTTTGATAAGGTATGGCACAGAGGTTTATTCTTCAAACAACATAGAGATTTACCAAAACAATATTACATGATTTTAAAATCATACATAGAGAATCGCCACTTTCGGGTGAAATAGGAAGATGAATATTCCGAGCTAAAAAAGAATTCGGCAGGAGTCCCGCAGGGTAGTGTTTTGGGACCAATTCTTTACCTACTCTACACCAGAGATTTACCTCATTTAAACGATGTTACCGTTGCAACATTTGCTGATGACACTGCAGTTCTCTCAGTAGGAGACACTATCGAGGAATCGACAACGAAACTTCAAGAAGCATGTGACAAAATCATAAAATGGACAAAAAAGTGGCGAATCGGGCTCAATGAATCGAAATCCACGCATGTGAATTTTACTAATCTAAAAGTCAGTTACAAACCTGTAATCATTAACGGTCAGCAGATTCCGTATGCAAATAAGGCTAAATATCTAGGGATGACCTTAGATACCAGGCTCAGATGGAAAGAGCACGTTAAAAAGAAAAAAGAAGAACTTAATATCAAATATCGAAAAATGTATTGGCTGCTCGGGAAAAACTCGGAATTGTCAACCGAAAATAAATTGCTATTATATCAACAGGTGCTAAAGCCTGTATGGACTTACGGAATACAGCTCTGGGGCTGTACAAAGAAAACCAACACTAAAATAATACAAACTTTTCAAAACAAAGTGCTACGTGGTATAGTTAACGCTCCGTGGTACATTAGGAATGATGACCTTCATCGGGATCTAAATATCCCGACGGTCCAAGAAGAAATAAAAAAACTTGCAGTAATACATGGACAACGTATTTATCAACACGTAAATGAAGAGCTTCGTGGTATGTTGGACACCTCCCATGCAGTAAGACGATTGCAGAGAACGAAACCAATTGATTTAATGGATTAAGGACACCAAAGCAAAGACTACTACTACAGTAAATAACCTATAAATGGAGCCGTCCAATGGGCGTCTTCTCATTCACAAGTGACTAAATTAAGAAAGAAAAATTACTAGATGAATTGTATTCAGTTGTAATAATTTAAATAAATAAAAAAAAAAAAAAAAAAAAAAAAAAAAAAAAAAAAAAATTTTCTTTATTGTGTTATTATTATAAAAAGCAAAACTAATATTGGTATTATTGGACACGATGTTGCTAATCCATTGACTCGTTTTTCATATATACTCTAAGCAACGCCAATTTTCCCGCATTGGACTATCCGGTGGATAAATTAGAGTTTTAAGTTAGAGTTTTACGCTTTAGAATAATAAGCTCCATGTTATAATTTAAATTTGTTAAAGGGATATTTATTAGTCTGTCTATGAGTGAGTGGAAAGCTGACATTTTAATATTAGGGGGGTGGTTTGAAGAACTAGGGATAACAGCGTCTGTATACGTGGGTTTCCGATAAATTTTGAAATTTAAAGAAGAATTAATCCTGGTTATTGTTATATCTAGAAAGTTAATACATTTATTTTCTTCTTTTTCTAACGTAAAATCAATAGTGGGATATTGAGAATTTAACCAAGTAAGGAATGAGTCTAACAGTCTATCAGTTGCACCCCATAGACATAGTATGTCATCAACATATCTATACAAAATGATTATATGACGATAATAAGGATTGTTATTTGATATGATCATTTGTTCGAAGAAATTCATGAAAATTTCAGCCAACAAAGGTGACAGAGGGGAGCCCATGGGTAGGCCATCAGCGAATTTGAAATATGTATTATCAAAACAGAAATAATTTTGTTTAATACAAGCCTCAAACACTAACTTCAGTTCACGACGTAAGCCCTCATCTACAACATCCCTATCTAAGTAATTACAAACTATTTGGTACAAAGTATTGATTGGAATAGAAGTGAAAAGACTGGCAACGTCAAACGAAACTAGTTTTGAATGTAGTGGAATATCGACGTCTTGAATTTTGTTAATCAATTTTACCGAGTTTTTAACCGAGTAAGCCGAAAAGAAATTAGTATGATAATTGAAAAAAATTATGAAACCCTTATATAGCTTGTAGGCAGGAGCATTGCAATACGCGACTATTGATCTAATCGGAATGCCCTCCTGTTGAGCAATGAAGTTCTACATAGCTTTAAGGTTTCGGAATTTTTTATTGGTCCCACATTCTTAAAGTTTTCACAATATTTATCTAAAAGGAACTTTGTTTGCCCATCTGTCTACTTCCTAATGTTGTCGCCAATCCGTAAAAATAAAAATTATTATACAATTTGCTTTTCTCTGTATCTTCAATGTATGAAAAATACCATTAAATTCGACGTAAGTGAATCATCAACCTCTTGTTCTAGTAAATATTCTTCTTCCATCACTGGTTGGGATTCCGTGTCAACATTTATTTATTACTATATATTTTTTTAATTAATAAAATCCTTTTAACACCTTCATATACAGCTTTAACAATAACACCAGCTGTAAATTAATTGATTAAGAATAATGTTTATTGTGTTGTAATCTTAATTTGTAATAGATGTAATATTATATTGTTATAATCTCGAAGTGTGCTAACTGTTCTACAATAAAAATAATGTTATGGTTAAGAGGGTCTCGCTGTACAACGAGAGGTTAGAAGGGAAAAATTACGAACAGTAAGCGAACATTCGAGAACAAACAGTACAAGAGAAAAGGAGTCAAAATTGTGAAGCGGACAAAATATAAACGCATGAAAATATAATTCTTGTTTTATTTAATATTGTTCTGTAATATAAAAAAAGGGGTTAAAAACGGTGTAATTCATTCGAGAAAGTACAACATTTAATCAGAAGTGGGATCGGAAAATACGTGCGATATAAAAGAAAGATAAATACTTGGGATCAGTGTGCATTGGAATCCTTATTATCGGTTACCTGGAGTGGGGAAAAAAAAAAGTTTTCATAAAACTCATAGCAAGAGAAAAAAAAAAGTTGCGGAAATGAGTAACAAGGGCTCAGAGGATAACCTAAGTAAGGTGGGTGATACTGATATAAGTGAATGTGGAAAAAATAAGGATTTAAACAGAAAGTTTGGTTATGACCACATGGTGGATCATACACCGAGGTACTTTACGAATATGGTGGAGACCCTGCCAGAGTTTGACCCAGTTGAGGGTAATATAGACATAATCCAATTTTTGGACAAAATTGAAGAATTGGGAATTCTATACAATTGGGACGAGGTGGCAATTGTACATTACACGTTGGCGCGGCTCAAAGGAAACGCTAAATTGTGGAAGGATAGTCTTCAGAAATCACCTACGTCATGGAATGAGTGGAAATTATTGTTGATGGACAATTTTCCTGTGTTGCAGTCGTCAATTAAATTAACGTTAGATGCCCAAATGTATAGCCGTCAATATAATCAAAGTGTAGTTGACTATTTTTATAAAAAGTTAAGTTTATGTAACAAGGCTAGAATGTACGAGGAAGATATAATGGAGTGGATCGTGCGTGGATTAAAGAACGATCAATTTAGAGATTATTTGGGTCCGTTGAGTCGGTACAGCAAAACATTGGAGTTGTTGTGTGAACTAGTAAGAGCAAGTGATTATATTGATAGGAAATTCCAAATTAATAAAAATTCAACCGTAAAGAGCGAAAACCGGAAACCTGAACAAAATCTGGGAGGAAGCAGTAATTTTCGTTGTTTTAATTGTCGTGAGAAAGGACATAGCGCGGCAAAGTGTCCAAATAAAAATAAAAAGTCAAAGTGTTTCAAATGTCAAAAGGAAGGACATTTCGCCAATAATTGTCCAGAGAACGAGACAAAGAGTGGCAATGCTCAATTAGATGATAAAAAGAAAGTAAATCATTTGCAGATTGATTCACATGCAAAATATATTAAAAAAAGGGTTTATTGGTGATAAACAAATTGATTGTTATGTGGATATGGGAAGTGTAACGCTCACCGAAGGCTATCTGTTTCGTGCATACTAACATATAACGGGTACAGTTAGCCCTCGGGTTGCGTTAGCAGAAATTATCTACTCAGGGACTCCGGCGTGGTCTTGTGCTGCGGCTTAAGCTCAGGAGCTTGGGTATGGGTTTGCCAGAGTATGAGTAGATCTGTTTTAGACCATATTTAGATATATAAAAAAAAAAAAAATCGAACAAAAATTTAAACTGTATTGGACTTTAGAACAGTTAAACACCATTGATCACCCTCACCTTACCTATATACCTACCTGTATAATTCCACCCTCATCATTGCGGTTGATTTATCTCATGGTTACTCTACAAAATTCATGAACACAAAAAAAAAACATAAACCGAAGAAAAAAGAAAGCATCGGCATAGTGATCAACAATCGCAAAAATAAATTAAATAAAAAGAAAGTAATTTAAAGTTATAAAGGCCATGAACCATTTAAATATACATTATTTATTCATATGGTATTTAAATTTAACTTGGCTTAAAAAAAAATCTAGCTACGCCCTAACTTAATATTAAAAAAAAATTACATAAATATTTATTTAATTTAAATAAATGAAAAATAAAAAAAATTCTGTAGCGCTTACGTTGATGTTTTTAATTTGACGACTGCCATATTCCATTGACCAATAAACCGATTCACAGCGATGCACAGTTTTGATGATAATTTATTGCCGTTGAATTAATCAAGCAGAAGCCAAAATATAGTAGAGGCCGGCATGCACAAATGGTATTCACAATTTTTCTTTTATAATTTGATATTATTTTTGCATATTCTCATCAGTAAATATTATTATTATTATTTTTTTTATTATTGCATTTAGTTTTTGTTTTAATGCTTCCTTGTTATTTTTTTTTATTAATTTATTTATTTTTAATTTTTCTTATTATTATTATTAATTTCAATTACTATTATCCCTACTAATTTGAATTTTAAGACACCATTTTTTACAAACAGTTCATGTACTTCATACTTGGGTGCCTTTTTAATTTTTTTTTCATTCACTTATATTTGTGAAATCCGAATTAACTTTTAAAATGTTTACAATTAACAAATCTAATTATTTGAAGTTATTCAGTTTTTACTGATTCTTTAAGTGTTATTTCATAACTTCATTCACAAATTTTTTTTTTTTCTTGATAACTTAAATCAACCATAAACCAACATTGTATTCACCGAATATATTTATTTTCTATCTTTTTATTTTTCTTGTTATTTTTATTTTTTTTTCAAATTTTCATCTGTCCACAACAAAATTTACTTCTTATCTACCCTCAAAATCTCAAAATTATTTTTTTCATTAATTCGCAAAAAAAAACTTAATTTTAAAATAAAACCATCTTGCGTATTGCTAAGCCATCTATTGGATAGATGACCGTGCCCTCTATTAATAGATTTAATTTCCCCTAATACAAGTTTTAAATTTCCCCAAATTCCCTACAAGCGTAAAAACGAAAGCTACAAATCGTGGGGACGACCAATGACCCGGGAGAGATGTCTCAAAACAAAGCCGGGCAAAAAAACAAAAAATTAAATATAAAAAATCAATTTAAAATTAAGTTTCATACTTAATTTAACAAAAGTTAAGAATATCATTAAACGAGGTTTTATGATTTAATGTCCTTTATATGATATACACCTAAAGTTGAACCTTTCTCATCAACCAGTTGGCATGCCACATTTCCAACAAGTTGTTTAACGAACGCTTTCTTATATTTGGGTGCTAATTTTGCAGAGTATTTATTCGAGGCACTGCTTTGCGTAAAATTTCGCACAAAAACCTGATCACCTACATTAAATTCCCTAACTCTACTTCTTAGGTTATAAGTATGTGCGCTTCGCTCGTACGCTTGACGAAGATGTTTTAACACTCTTTGATGAATCAGAGATACTCTGTCGAAGTTGGAAAGGTATACCGCGTTATCATCGAGACTTTGCAACTGACGAAGTAAGGCGTAATCTGCAGCGTGCCCAATATGGTGTTGCCCAAACACTAAAAAGTTTGGTGAAGTACCAGTTGTTTGATGTATGGCATTCCTTAAACCAGAAGCGATGGCATCTAAATGTTTATCCCATTCAGTGTGGTCTTCACGGATGTAAGTCCTGATTGCCGCTAGTACCGACCTGTTAACCCTTTCGGAAGCATTTGCTTGCGGGGAGTATTTGGCGGTTAAAATTTGCTTGATCTTATATTTCTGTAACAGGTCTAAATATATTTTCGCAGTAAATTGTTTGCCGTTATCACTCAAGATCATCTCAGGCACTGAATAAACATGAAATACTTTATTTTCGAGAAAATGTATTACGTTTTTGCTATTAGCGTCACGCATTGGTTCTAACAAGACAAATCTAGAATAGGCATCGAGTACTACAAAAATGTAACAGAAACCTGATTTGGTGCGTGGGAATGGACCGATAAAATCTATGTAGAGTTTCTGCCAAGGCCGAGTTATTTCTACAAAATTCCCCATGAGTGGGCGTGTTGTACTATTTGAGGCTTTACTAGTCTTACAGAGGTCACATTGCCGAACGAAATTCTGTACGTCACTTACCATATTCGGCCAATAGTATAACCTACGCAACCCGTCTAAAGTTTTCTGTGTTCCTCGGTGCATAGAACTTGGTGGGCAGTGCGCTCGATTCAATAATTTTGGTATTAACGTTTTTGGCACATACAACTTCCATTCGGGTAAGTCGGAATAACTGTTGGAATTTTGACCTAGTTTAATATAAATTTTATTGTCAAGCACTCTTAAGTTAAACTTATCTTTAGGATGCAGAAGAATTGTATTAAGCAAATGCAGATAATCAGGGCTTTTAAATTCGGGGGAATCCATTTCCACATACAAAGAGAAATCTTCAACAGCATTCGTGATTGCTTCGACTTGTCGGGACAGTGCGTCAGGGACTAGGTTGTCCTTCCCTTTTCGATACTCTATTACGAAATTGAAGCCCTGCAATTTCAGACTCCAACGAGCGAGACGCCCAGAAAGATCTCGTTGTCCCATTAACCACTTTAGACTGGCATGATCAGTGATAATAGTAAACGGATACCCTTCTATGTACTGACGAAATTTCCCAACACTTAATACAGCAGCCAAACATTCCAACTCAGTCACGCTGTAATTGCGCTGCGCTGCATTAAGCTTTTGAGAAATAAAGGCAATAGGACATTCTTCGTCGTTAGAGGATTTCTGAAAGAGAACTGCGCCAATACCGGTTGAAGAAGCATCGCATTGTATGTAAAATGGACGATTGTAATCTGCATTCGACAACACGGGCGCGGAGGTGAGAGCGGTTTTTAGCGAGTCAAAAGCTTTTTGAGCTGCATCATTCCACTCAAATCTTTTATTCTTTTTTAGAAGATTGGTTAATGGTGTGGCAATTTCGGCATAACGATGAATGAATCGCCTATACCAACCGGACATCCCTAAAAACCTTCGAAGTTGGCGGACTGATTTCGGTACCGGATATAAAGTAATGGCTTCTACTTTGGAATCATCAGGAGTCAAACATCCATTTCCCACCACATACCCAAGAAATTTTAACTCTTTAAACACAAATTTACATTTCGCTATGTTTACCGTCAAATTAGCTTTAGACAATAATTCCGCTACCGTAGTTAACAATTTTAAATGCTCTTCGAATGTCTCGCTAGTGATGAGCAGATCATCTAAATACACAAATACATGAGTGTGCAGTTCATGGGGTATCACCTTATGCATCAATCGACACATAGTCTGGGGTGAATTACAAAGTCCGAAAGGCATTACTGTAAAATGGTACAGCGGTCTTCCAGCTACCGTGAAGGCTGTTTTATCCTTTGACCTCCCATCCAGAGGTATCTGCCAAAAGGCGTCCTTCAAATCAAGGCTCGAGATGAACCTTGTTTTTGTCAAACGCCCCAGCAAACCGTCAATGAGAGGCAAAGGATAAGCATCCTTCACAGTAACCTCATTGAGCTTTCGAGCATCTAGGCACAATCGGACTTTGCCATTCCCCTTTCGGACCAATGTAATAGGTGAACTCCATGAACTGCAACTCTCTTCTATCACTCCCAGTGAGAGCATTCGATCCAATTCCTCAAAAATTTCCGCTTCTTTAGCAGGAGACACAGCATAATGCCTTTGCTTTATAGGCTGAGCATCACCGACATTAATCACATGAGTAACCAAAGTTGTTCGTCCTAACCCACGTTCTACAGAAGATGGGAATATTTTTATAACCGACTCCAACTTGGATTGCTGAACTGGACTTAACTGGTGAAATTTGGTTTCATTTTGATTCAACTCCGATACATAATTTGAGGAAGAATTCCCCTTAGGTTGGAGAGTTGAATTTGGAAAAGTTATTTTTAGACCAAACGTGTCCCAAAAATCGACGCCAAGATACAACTTCTGATGTAAGTTAGGTGCCAAATGGAGCGTGATCATTCGAGTTTTTCCCGCAAAAGTAATGTTAGTGCGAATGTGACCAATAATTAATTCTGAGGTTCCGTTTGCGGTTTTGACATACGACGGAAATTGTCTGAACCTAATATTATGAGAATTTAGAATTTCAAGACAGTCTTTACCCAAAAGTGAAACATTTGCCCCACTATCAAGTAAACCAATGAAATGCGTTCCAAATAAATCTACCTCTGCATAAGGTCTACCATCCATTTCATCTGTTATTAATGAGGCTACAATAAGCGACTTGTAAGATTTCCTTAATTTAAAATAGCGATTTGTGCGAGAAGTTTTACGGTTAGCGTTTAATGTAATAGGTTTAGTGACAGACAAAATAGGATGATTTGGTGTACTTTGTAATTGAGCAATTATTGATTGCGATTTTGGTTCCTCAATTGAAGAACGCGACGATGTAGCTCCGGGTCTGTATTGGTGGCTGCAACTTCCGTACTGCGTTTCGTCTGGGGGGAAGGGGTTTGCGTCGCCCTTACCCCCTCTCTGTAGTTTCCCGATCGAGTTCGGCAAGTTAAGCAAGTCGGGAAATAAGTATTAGGGGCACCACATCTGTAACAGAACACATTTCTTACATTCGAAACGCAATTTTTGTAATGGTGGCCGACTTGTGAGCAATTCCAACATGTTTCCATATACGAATTAGTACTTGTTACGAAGTTACTCTGGCTCGGATGATTTTGTGGCTGCGGTCGGTAATAATTCTGACTCGTATTAACGGCACAAACCTCTTCTTGAAATTCTGGAGAATTATACCTAAACTGTTCTCTAGCATTGTAATGTACCATACTTTGATTAGTATCAAGTTCGTGTACGTATTTTCTTTGTGGCTGGCACAATAATTCAGGTACAAATCCTGTTCGAGACCATGTATCCTCGTGAGACACGCACCGTCTAACTAAGTCATCTATAGATACGAATTCTATACCTGTCAATTTATCTTGAAGTCCGGGTCTCATGTTCTGCCTTAAAACGTTAATTAGGTGATAATCCGGTATCTGTTTTTCTAATTTGAAGGATAATGTAAGAATTTCATTGTAGAAATCGTAGAAGCTCTCACCTCTCTTTTGTTGTCGACTTTCGAGACACCTCAACAATTCAAAGTCAGACCTTCTATCTTGGAACCGTTTTATAAAATCTAGTTTAAAAATTTCCCAAGTTACTGGTGAGTTACGTTCGAGATAGTTCCAATACCATTCGGCAGCATTTCCTTTCACTAGATAGCTTACGGCATCAACTAACTGCGAATGTGGAACTTTATCAGCATTAGCCAAATGCTCAACCTTGAAGATAAATCGTTTTACAGGGGGACTGTTAGGAGAACCATCATAGGAAACATTCCAACGTGAAGGATTACGTGAAAGACATTTATCTTCATGTACTAGTACAGTCTGCGGCTTTGATTGTGAGCGAAATTGGCTTTGGTCCTTTGCACTCTCGTCTTGGTAGAACCTCCAGTCGTTTGCGATAGTGCGCTCGCTCGTACGTGCGGTTTGCTTTAGTTTCATGTCATTTTGTCGAGTTTGGTCAAACTGATTACCCGAAGGGCTTGATTGATCTGAACTAAATAATACCACTTGAGCCTTTCGATCGTGTTCGTTTCTTATTGGTTCTTGTTTTAAACGCATTACTTCATGTGTCAAGGCTTGCACCTGGTTAATTAATTTTAGCATTAAAGTTTGGTTGTTTTCGAAGTTTCCTTCGCTACTGTGGTCTTCACAATCTTCTAGTCGAGGTGGTGGATGAACTGTGGACATTTTGGCTCGTCCGTTATCTTTCTCTTGACTAAAAGGAATTAAAGTCGAGTCTATAGCAGTATTGTTATTTTGTGCGAGAATAACTTCCGCTGAGGGGACAGAGGTAGAAGGTATATTAGGTATTTCAACAGACTGAGCTGCTTCTATTGATTGATTTAGATTATTGGTGTTTCTAAAGAATGGTTCTAAACTAGCTAACAATTTTTTACAGGATTCAAGATTCTTCTTGGCTATATCTTCATAAGCTGCAGATCTAGTTGCACGTGAGAGCCTACTCGAAACATGCAAAAGTCTGGATTCGATCTCATGCACTAATTTATCTTGCATATCCCCAGAAAGGTCTTTCAGACGAGGCATATCATCTTTAAGAATTTGCAGCTTTGACCTACAATTTTCAATTTCGATATCTGGACGTTTACCCGCTTTTTGGTGCATTTTAATTGGAACCTCTTTGGTACCATTCGCTTCCTCTTCAATGACACTTTGTAAGGTTGTTAAGGAATTTGGATCATTTACATTAATCCCTCGAACTTCGCATTCGATACCCAGTTCATCTGGCTTTAAAACAAAAATGTCCATCTTGACAGTATTCTTACTCAAAAAAAAAATTTATCAAAATTTCCACTCGGTGTATTTAGTTATGTACCGCTCTGCTAATCGTCTCAAACACAACTTCAATGATATTCTTATTTTGTAATGAAAATTAAATGAATTAGAAAAAAATAAAATCATAAATGACGTGTTGATTAATGTTAGTTCACGCAATCTATCAATGCAACACAAACTAAATCCAAATATTTTTTCTTTTAACCAAACAATAAAAAAAAAATAAAAATATAAAAATTACACCCAAAAAACAAATTATTATAATTATAGAAGAAAACTTAAATTAAATAGTATGATACTTAATTGTAGTAAACGAGCAAATTTTGTGTGAACAATACTATAAATGAATTATTCAAATTAACAAGATAATATAACCAAATAGAAATATATATATATATATAGCTATATATTAAATATAGCTTATGTATTTTCTTTTATACGTATTAAACCAATAAAATTATTTCATAGGCTGATGATGAAGGTGAAACCAAACAGAGTACATATATGGCGAGGTTGATCAATGTGTAACAAAAATAAATTAATTAAAGATCACTACGACTCACAAGAATATCAATAAACTATACAGTGCGAATATCTTGTGAAATATAGTGAAGCCGACTTTAAAGAAAATCCACTGAACACGTAACTTATTGACATTACAATCAAAATTAAACTAAAGAAATAATGTTACGCAACATGAAAAGTGGGTTTTGAGTTATGAAACAGTTAATGGAGTGACATTTCAAACACTAAAATCAAAATCAAACACCGTGGTGGAAATAGCGTATATTTCAAACCATTAACCGTAATCTCATAAAAATGGAAAAAAATTAATAAAATAAACAAAATTAATGAAACTAAATAAGCGGAAGTATCAATAAGAAGAAAAAAATTATAAATCCGAACAACTAAATCGAAACAAAAAAAAAATGGAAATTAGTTGTAAAATTTATTTCTTCCTATTTGTTTCAATACTTCATAAAAAAAAATTGATAACGGTATGCTTTGCTTGGGCGCCATCTGTAACGCTCACCGAAGGCTATCTGTTTCGTGCATACTAACATATAACGGGTACAGTTAGCCCTCGGGTTGCGTTAGCAGAAATTATCTACTCAGGGACTCCGGCGTGGTCTTGTGCTGCGGCTTAAGCTCAGGAGCTTGGGTATGGGTTTGCCAGAGTATGAGTAGATCTGTTTTAGACCATATTTAGATATATAAAAAAAAAAAAAATCGAACAAAAATTTAAACTGTATTGGACTTTAGAACAGTTAAACACCATTGATCACCCTCACCTTACCTATATACCTACCTGTATAATTCCACCCTCATCATTGCGGTTGATTTATCTCATGGTTACTCTACAAAATTCATGAACACAAAAAAAAAACATAAACCGAAGAAAAAAGAAAGCATCGGCATAGTGATCAACAATCGCAAAAATAAATTAAATAAAAAGAAAGTAATTTAAAGTTATAAAGGCCATGAACCATTTAAATATACATTATTTATTCATATGGTATTTAAATTTAACTTGGCTTAAAAAAAAATCTAGCTACGCCCTAACTTAATATTAAAAAAAAATTACATAAATATTTATTTAATTTAAATAAATGAAAAATAAAAAAAATTCTGTAGCGCTTACGTTGATGTTTTTAATTTGACGACTGCCATATTCCATTGACCAATAAACCGATTCACAGCGATGCACAGTTTTGATGATAATTTATTGCCGTTGAATTAATCAAGCAGAAGCCAAAATATAGTAGAGGCCGGCATGCACAAATGGTATTCACAATTTTTCTTTTATAATTTGATATTATTTTTGCATATTCTCATCAGTAAATATTATTATTATTATTTTTTTTATTATTGCATTTAGTTTTTGTTTTAATGCTTCCTTGTTATTTTTTTTTATTAATTTATTTATTTTTAATTTTTCTTATTATTATTATTAATTTCAATTACTATTATCCCTACTAATTTGAATTTTAAGACACCATTTTTTACAAACAGTTCATGTACTTCATACTTGGGTGCCTTTTTAATTTTTTTTTCATTCACTTATATTTGTGAAATCCGAATTAACTTTTAAAATGTTTACAATTAACAAATCTAATTATTTGAAGTTATTCAGTTTTTACTGATTCTTTAAGTGTTATTTCATAACTTCATTCACAAATTTTTTTTTTTTCTTGATAACTTAAATCAACCATAAACCAACATTGTATTCACCGAATATATTTATTTTCTATCTTTTTATTTTTCTTGTTATTTTTATTTTTTTTTCAAATTTTCATCTGTCCACAACAAAATTTACTTCTTATCTACCCTCAAAATCTCAAAATTATTTTTTTCATTAATTCGCAAAAAAAAACTTAATTTTAAAATAAAACCATCTTGCGTATTGCTAAGCCATCTATTGGATAGATGACCGTGCCCTCTATTAATAGATTTAATTTCCCCTAATACAAGTTTTAAATTTCCCCAAATTCCCTACAAGCGTAAAAACGAAAGCTACAGAAGTGGAGCGACGTTGTTGAGGAAATCCGATGCTGAAAGATTGAAACTGACATATCTCAAGAAAAAATTACCAAGTGTAACCGGTTATGGCGAAGGGAAAATATGCCCGATTGGAATATTAACGTCAATGTTGACGATCGATGGAATAGAAGCCGAAGTTGAAATATTTATAGTACCAGATTATGCGCAGAATATTCCATTACTGGTCGGACATCAGTTCACAGAAAAAAAACATGTAAGAATAGTAAGCGATTCGAGAGGATTAAGAGTGTTCTCTAGTGAAAGTGAAAATCTTGAGAATTTATTCGAGGAAAAAGCTGTGTTGAGAGCCAAAGGAGATACAATTATTCCGAAGAACTACGTGGGACATGTTAAAGTATTTACGGACTTATTAGATAAGGAGTTATGTGTCGAAGGAGGGATTAGGGAGAGCGGTGAGATGATTCCGCGCTGTATAATAAAAACGGATATGAAAGGAGAGACAGTTATACCCGTTTTAAATTTATCCGAAGGAGATCTGCTAATCAAGGATAAAGCTAAAATCACAAGAGGCGAAGTCTGTAGGGAACACAGAATAAATAAAATCGATTTAAAAACAGCTGATACATGTCAACATGGTGCACCAACAAAGTACCCGGAGGTTATCACCAAAGAGATGATTAATACCAAATTAGTTGGTGAAAATCTAGATAAGTTATTGTTATTACTGAATAAATTTAGAAATGTTATTGCTTTAAATATTTTTCAGGTTGGGTGCACCAATAAAACCAGTATGAACATAATTTTAAACGATGAGGTACCAATATACTATAGACCGTATAGATTAGCTCAGACCGAAAGAGATAAGGTGGGTGAAATGATTCAAGATTTAAAGAATGCTAATATAGTAGAAGATAGTGTTTCCCCATACGCGAGCCCAATTATTTTAGTACGCAAGAAGGGCGGAGATATGCGATTATGTGTCGATTATCGTGCCTTAAACAGAAAGACAGTAAAAGATCATTTTCCATTGCCCCTCATTGATGATCAGATTGATAGATTACATGGTAATAAATGGTTTACGACTCTAGATTTAGCCAGTGGATATTATCAGGTACCGGTGGAACCGAACTCTAGAGAAAAGGCAGCGTTCGTAACACCTGACGGACACTATCAGTTCAGGAGAATGCCTTTCGGGCTTTGCAATAGCCCAGCCGTTTTTCAACGGCTTATCAATAACGTCTTAGGTAGTCTTAGATATAGTATTGCGATGGCTTATTTGGATGATATAATTGTTCCATCTAGTACGATTGAAGAAGGTTTAGAAAGGTTAGAAATAATTTTGAAAACAATTGTAGATGCCGGATTAACGTTGAATTTAGAAAAGTGTTATTTCTTTTACAGAAAGATAGAGTATTTAGGCTTTGAAATTTCGTCAAATGGCATTGAACCAGGATCGAAGAAGATAGAAAGTGTGAAAAGTTTTCCAGTTCCAACAGATGTTCGAGGAGTCAGAAGTTTTATAGGTCTAGCAAGTTATTTTAGGCGGTTCGTACAAAATTTTGCTGTAATAGCAAAACCATTGACTGATTTATTAAAACAAGATAATAAATTTACCTGGTCCGATGAACAAGTTAAGTCATTCGAGATTATTAAAAAGAAATTAACGGAGAAGCCTGTGTTAGCAATATATAGTCCAGATGGAAAAGTTGAGGTTCACACTGATGCTAGCTCAGTGGGTGTAGGAGCAATTTTATATCAGGAACAATTAAATAAAGTATATAAACCAATCTGTTTTTATAGTCGCAAGTGCTCAAATGAGGAATCGAAATATTCATCAATAGAGCTTGAGGCATTAGCTATAGTTGTTGGGCTAGAAAAATTCAGGATTTATTTGATTGGGAAACCATTTATCATAAGAACAGATTGCAACAGCTTAAAGTTAATATCAAACAAAAGAGATTTAAACCCTAGAATAGCGAGATGGTTTATGCGGATTTCGGAATTTGATTTTAAAACCATATTAAGATTTTGACCATATTAAGCAATTTATGGAGTCTTTAAGCACATCACCACACATAATTGTGATTACAGAAACATGGATTTATTCTAATGAAGTTCCATTTTATGAGCTACCAAATTATGAATCATATCATTGCCCAAGAGATAGTAATAGAGGTGGAGGAATTGCCATTTATGTAAGTAAATCTATTTTAGCTGTGGAAAAAGAAAACTATAATATTTTTGGATCAAGTTTTATTGTTATTGATTTACCTGTATTGAATAGTAAAATTATAGGTGTGTATCGTTGTAGTTGCCCAGATGGAATATTTTTTGATAAATTGGATACCGTACTTTCAGATTATCCAAACTCATTATTGCTAGGTGATATTAACATTAATTTGTTAAATAACCTTGACAAAACAACTGGGTGGCTAAATACAGTGGTTTCATCTTGTGGATTCGCCCACCTTAATAATCTAAATATTAATTCATATACCAGATTCTCCGCAACGCCATCGATCATTGATCACGTTACTACAGATTTAATTAAATCTAATTTTATTATCAGTCTATTTGATACACCTGATTTTGATCATCGAATTATATTAATAGATAAATCTGATAAGATTCCCAAACTTCTGCAGACTAAGTCGTATATTACAATTACTAATTATGATCATATTATAAATGATCTTCTAACGTCAAATGTAACATATGATTCATTTAATGATATTATTGATCATTACTCATACCTCATCTCTAATAACACGAAAGTCTTAAGAAAAAAAAATCGCATGGTAAAATGGTTTACAGAAGATTTTCAAAACATTATTAATATAAGAGACTTATTCTACAGACTCAAGTTGAAATACCCAAATAATTCTTATTATTTATCTAGATTTAAATACTTTAGAAATCAAGTTGTGTATTCTAAACGGAGGCTTAAATTTAACTTTCATGAAAATAGGCTGCGAGCATCTATTGATAATCCAAGAAAAACTTAGATGATCCTTAAACAAATGCTTTATAACAATGAAAGTAATGCTGATAATAAAAATATTATTGCGATGGCAAATGAAAACCGTGAACTTCTTTATGATTCTACAGAAATTGCTAATTTATTAAACAGTCATTTTGTCAATATATCTACTACCAATCATGTTTCCGTTAGTGATAATATAATTCCACATTTCAAAACATATCTTAAATACGATAATTTACCTGTTCTTCACTTTTCTAAAACTAACTATTCAGAGGTTTTTGATATAATAAACAAATTAAACAAGAGTGCGTCTGCAGGATATGATCAGATATCAGCTAAGTTTATTGAAAAACTAAACTATTTCTCAATTCCAAGCATTGTCAAGCTGGTAAACGAGTCTTTAGTAAACGGAAATTTTCCAGATTGTTTAAAAATAGCAAAGGTGCATCCTATACACAAATCGGGGGATAAAACTCAGCCGGTAAATTATAGACCAATTTCAGTGCTTAATGTATTTTCAAAAATTTTCGAAAAAATAATAGTAAAGAGAATCGAATGTTACTTTACAAAAAATAACATAATCAATAAATATCAATTTGGTTTTGTTGACAAATCAAGTACTATATCAGCAGCATCCACAGTAATCAATGAAATTTTTTTGACAATGGAAACGAAACAGTATGTATCAATTTTATCGATTGATCTTAAAAAGGCTTTTGATATGGTACCACAAGATATACTAATTAGTAAATTTCTGACACTTAATCCGTCAAATACAGTTGCCTTACTTATAGCTTCTTATTTTGAAAGGCGTGTACAGTATACAATAGTAAATGGATCGGAAAGTCTACCATTGCAAATAATTTCTGGTGTACCGCAAGGCTCTGTTCTTGGGCCATTAGCCTTTAATTTTTTTATAAATGATATATTTAATGTACAATTACGTGGTCGACTTATAATGTATGCAGACGATGCTATTATTATATATCAGGCAAAAACACCGATAGGACTTATTGAAAAAATGAAAAATGATCTTATCAAAATTCAAAATTGGCTATCTGCTAATCGAATGTCGGTAAATAAATTGAAAACAAACTACATGATCTTTCAAAATAAAACTTTTCCAATTGCATTTCCTCGCTATTTTGATATTGGTACTGATAGATATCACCAAGTACAGTCCATTACTTACCTTGGTTTAGTAATTGACGAACATTTAAACTGGCAAAATCATATCACAAAGGTTAAAAAATCAATATGGCCTTATGCGTTTGCATTAAAAAAGAATAGGAAATATTTTAATATCCAAACTGCCTGGATGATATATCATGCATACGTCAATTCGCGGCTTTCATATATGAGCTCAATATGGACCACTGCATCTTCATGCGCTTTAAAAGAATTACGTGTATTACAAAATCGAGTTATCAAAACTATAAAATACCTACCGGCTTTGCAACCAACTCGAACAATCTACTCTTCGCAAATTTTGCCTATTGATATAATTGGAAATTTTGACCTTCTAGTGCTCATCCGTAAAATTCAACTAGGTTTAACCAAGTGTTACTGCAAAATACTGAAATAAATTTCTACATCAATACAGTTGCTACGTCACGGGCTCAAAATAACCCTTTCTATAAAGGTCTCATCTTATTTAATTTTCTGCCTGATAAAATCAAGACAGAGATAAACATAAGAAAATTTAAGTCCGCACTCAAAGAATATCTGTTTAATAAATGGTTAGATTTTCAATAGTGATCTAGATATCTGAACACAATTATAAGTAACCCTCTCTACATAATATGTTTAAGAATATGCGGGAAATCTAAATTTTAAATTTTATAGTTAAATAGTGTGCATATTGTTTGGCATTTAGTATTTAGTTTTTATATACATGTCTATATGATTATGGTTAAGACGTTGAATTGATTTATTTTAATGAAGTTAAATAGAATTAATCCAAAAAGTATAATGCAACAAAGTCTAATGAAATTTGAGATTAAGTTTGAATATGTATGTATTTCAAAAAAAATTTAATTACTAATACTTATATTGTAAAATTTGACTTGTAATTAAACTTGTAAAATTGTATAATTAAATATTAAGAAAAAAACATTTTTTTTTTACCTGTTATAGTCTTGTAAGACTTTTTGGGTAATTGTTGTTTACAACAAAGAATAAATAAATAAAAAAAAAATAAAAAAAAAATAGAGTATGTTCAAGGGCGAGTTAATCAGGTTGCAGATGCCCTGAGTAGAAATCCAGTCGATGATGCACCTTTTGAAAATGATAATGAGACAAGAATCAGTTTAGGTATTTCGATCAATACTGACTGGGTGGCGGCTCTTCAGAGAACAGACAAAGATATTTTAAAGATTAGGGATAAGTTGGAAGAGGGCGATGGAAAAACCCATCAAAAATTTACTATGTACAAAAGTCGAGTTTATAAGTATACAAAGAATAAGTGGCGGTTGTTTGTACCGGATTGCCTTCGGTTTTACATCGTTAGGGATGGTCATGAAAGTGTAGCTCACATGGGGATTGATAAAACGTTGGCAAAAATCAAAAATTGTTATTACTTCCCTAAATTAAGAAAATTTGTTACAGAATACATAAATAGATGCATTAATTGTATATATTACAAAACGACCACGGGTAAGAAACCAGGTTTTCTACATCCGTTAGAGAAGGGTACGGAACCATTCGTTACAATTCATATTGACCATGTGGGGCCATACGTCACTACTAAAAATAGAAATAAGTATGTGGCAGTCATAACTGACGGTTATAGAAAATATGTTGTCCTAGGTGCAATGAGTGACGTTGGGGCCGCGAAAACGATTGATTTTATTAAGTTGTATATGTCGCATTATGGAAAACCCTTAAAGGTTATAAGTGACCGAGGAACGGCATTTACGTCCGCATTATTTAAGACATTCGTAGACGAATACAGCATTACTCATGTCAAGGTGGCAAGTGGAAGTGCTCGCTCGAATGGACAGGTAGAAATTGTCAATAAGACAATAACTACTAGTTTGGCCTGTATAAGTGACGGCATTGAATGTTTAAATTGGGACGAAAAGTTGTTAGAATTACAACTTAGTATTAATAACGCAGTACATCGTGTGACAAAGAAATCACCAGCAGAAATAGTATTCAAGTATAAACCGGTTATGTTTAAAGACAATCCCTTGACGATAGAAATAACGAATTTGAATAGTGAGTTAAACCTGGAACAGAACGATGATAACACAGCAGAACTATTAGAAAGGAATAGAGAGGTTATCAAAAATCAGTTTGACAGGAAAAGACGAGCTGCACCTGAAATGTCGGAAGGTGATATTGTTATGGTTCGTAGTGAACCACCCGCAAGTGGAGAAAGTAGAAAGTTGATGACTAAGTATAGAGGTCCGTATAAAGTCGTGAAATCAATAGGTAACGATAGGTATTTAATCCAAGATATTGAGGGAGAATCACAATCCTCCCGAGTGTATAAGGGAATACTCCCAATTGATCGGCTGAAAATTGTGAAACAAAAAGACAAGTTGATGTAAATTCTTATTAGTAAACATAATTAGATTTAGGTTTGAATTGGAATAGGAAAACAGATTCTAGGTTAAGTAACTTAAATTGGTTGAAATGTGCGGTTATTGGTATCTAATAATAAAAATATAAAAAAATAATAATAATAAATTCAATTGAAACATTGGTAAAAATGATAGTGGTACTTGGTGCATCCAGCCGAAAAATCAACAATGGTAACAATTTACAAATTATTTTATGTTTAATAGTAGTTTATTTGATTTATATTCATTAATTTTAAAATTTTAATAGACTTGAATTTGTAAGTCGGGATTCAAATCAGTTTATCGGGGACACAATCCATTCAACCGGATTCAAATGAATGTTGGAAGACGTAACCGTTTATAGTGATTTGGGTCTTATTAATAAATATTTATAAATAATGGTTGTAGATGACAAGGACGCCATCTATTACAGGATGGCCGAATTGTTGTAATCTTAATTTGTAATAGATGTAATATTATATTGTTATAATCTCGAAGTGTGCTAACTGTTCTACAATAAAAATAATGTTATGGTTAAGAGGGTCTCGCTGTACAACGAGAGGTTAGAAGGGAAAAATTAAAAACAGTAAGCGAACATTCGAGAACAAACAGTACAAGAGAAAAGGAGTCAAAATTGTGAAGCGGACAAAATATAAACGCATGAAAATATAATTCGTGTTTTATTTAATATTGTTCTGTAATATAAAAAAAGGGGTTAAAAACGGTGTAATTCATTCGAGAAAGTACAACAATTGTGAAATCTGTATTATTTACATATTTTAAAATACATACTTCTTAAATTTTTTAACAATACCATGTTATCTTCTAACAGAATGTAACCATTTTCATCTTTAACAACATCATAATTGGATAAATCGATTTTACCCATCTTTTATGCAGAACCACAAATTCACAAAATTATTCTGATATAAATTTAAATGTCAACACAACTAGTAACTAAAGTAAATTTTTTGTTTATGTGCTTTCCCCGTTTACCTATGGTACGGGTTTTAATTGCGAAACAAATTTTCAGTGCAACCACACTAACACAAACATAAATGAAATAAAAAATATTTAAAGGCCATTTTTGACTCATTTTAGTTTATATTTCATTTTCGAGAGAGCAGAACAAAACAAAATAAAAGACACATACATATACATTATTTATTACGACTAGTTGACCTTGCAAAAATAATCAAAAAACCAAAAACCTTGTGTGAAATGGGACGGTAGCATCGAAAATTTGATGTATGTACATCGTTTTTGTTATCAAACGGTAAAAGAAATTTTAGAAAATGACAAAACATTAGGATACAATTTTTGTGAATGGGTAATGGGGCAGTAAATCCAAAACTTTTGGTTCCCGAAAAAGCTGAAGAACCTGCTTTTAGTCGGGACGGATGTATAAATTTACACAACTCACTTTTCTGTCATCAAGCAATCTCCATTTAAAAATTGAAGATGAATTACTAGGACCGATCGTACTATTTTAGATGAGATAGATAGATAGGTTAGATGGTCCAAAATATTTAAACCTAAAAAAATAAGAATTTGACGAACTTCTGGAAGAAGTTCCATTCATAAAATTGCAATGTATGTGGTTTATGCATGATGGGGCTCCACCACATTTTGCAAGAAATATACGATCGCAGTTAAATACTATGTTTCCAAAGGCAGTGAATTGGTAGCGTAGGGCCTATACAATGGCCGCCAAGATCACCGGATATAAATCCATTAGATTTTTACCTCTGGGGCCATTTAAAAACTGTTGGCGTTAAAGGTTAATATTCTTTATTTTAAAATTAAAAGTAACACTCTTTGGTACTTCAAGCTGTATATTCGTTTTATGATTATAATCCATGTACAAGGATATCTTCTATGTGCACAACGCATCATTCATAATATTGCTGATTTTACATAGTTCATTAAAGGTTTCCGTTTGAGATCCCTTATTGGCGAAAAATTAGACCAATCTTCGTTTGATGGCGGCATTCGTATTGCTGGTAAATTATTTGAACTTATGTAGAGTACCACCACTTTTGCTACTGGCCTTGTGTATGAAGTTCTCATTACAAAACTGCGCACTTATTAACCTGGTCACTTAGTTGCATCTATATGACAATACCTCGCTTCCAACTATTTCGACGATCTTCATCCACTATCACCACCAAATATCACTATCATCATCAGATATTCGAGAGATGTTTCATCAAATACGAATTAACCCGCAGGATCAAGATTTACAGCGTTTCCGTTGGAGATACTCTGAAGACGATGAGGAGCCAGAAACATGTATTATGCAAATAATGAAATTTGGATCGTCTTGTTCACGGTCATCAGCACAATACATGCGCATTATATTCAGCAGCAACCAATGCAATACGAAAAAACCACTACGTAAATGACGAAGAAGTGTAGCGATTAATTTGACAGCATTGGATGACTCAGGAAAAGTAAACCGAAAATATTTTCCATGGGGCCTCGATCCAGAAAAAATATTAGGACATCACCCAACGTGGTGGGACATCACCTAACGTTGTTTTCGTTATTCAATTAACGATCAATCAAATCAGTCAAGGAATACTATGAGTAAAGCCACCTAATCGTTTGGTACTACGTATCAACATGTCCTTATTCGATGCTATGGGCCTAACTGCAAATTTCTTAGGTTACGCTAAGATATTGATGCAGGGAATATGGCAATCAATAATAAATTGGGATGAAGAAATCCTCAACACAGGAATGTGATAAGTAGCTGATGTTGCGTTTTGTCTTCATCACTTATAGTCTCTATTCAACTACATATTTTTCCAGATTATAGCGAAAATGAATATGCAGCGGTGGCTTATTTTCAAAAGAAAACAACAACGGACGTGCAGAGCTGCTTGGTGAGTGCGAAAACAAATTAATCCCGGCTCAAATCAATCTCAATTCCATGATTAGAGCTTCAGACCGCAGTGGGCACACAATGAAAATGGACAATTGTGTGCTTTGGGTTGGTTCAACTACAGTTATTGGTTGGATTCGAGTGGATCGTAGAGAGTATAAAACGTATATTTCACCGTGTATCGTAAATATACTGGAATCATCTGAACCAGATGAGTGACGTTGGGTTCCTACAGAGGAAAATGTTGCAGACGTAGCAACAAAATGGTTCAAGCACAATAACATCAAAAAGTCGGTGTTTCACAGGGCCACAATTTATACTTCAATCTGAAGAGAACTGGCCAAAGACACTAATATCGAATTTTATTGAACCAACCGAACTTATTGAAGTCGATGGGAAAGATTAGGACGAGCTCAGGCTCACGCATATGTATTGCGAACTTGATCGATTAAAGTGGTCATTAGGCTCCGACGAATTGTTGGAATTTCACAATGTCAAAACGTGTCTCGAAAGAACTCACACTAGCAGTTGTCGCAGTACCTTGATAAGAGAGGCGTGCTAAGGATCCGTGAGAGAATCGACACAATTGAGGGTGTTGCGATAGATGTTAAAAGACCACCAATTTTTTTATATAGTAACCACTAATTTCTGCAGGTTAGGGGCCCTCCGAAAATATTTTATTTTGGGTTCAATGATTTATAATGGCAGTTCTCCCTAAAATTTTGAGGTCTTCATTTCTAAAATTCAACTCCTAGCACTAATTTTTTCTCGTGAACCCTAAATTTGGAATTTCCTCTACAGTTGACTCAGGAATACACGTGTTTAGTCAAGCTTGTGATCTTGACTAAACAAGTGTATTCCTTCAAAAATTGCAATTATAACTTAAAAAATACTCACTTCTCTAATCTGGTTATAATCGACATCAAATACCATTCCATTAGAACTGTCCGCCAAATCGTGATAATACTGAATTTCATAATCTTCTCGACCACATCCCTCGGTCAAAAAAAAATACACAGTGACTTTTTTCAATTGAATTAACCTTTCCAATTCTGGTTTCATTTCTTTGTGTTTTGTGCCCGCATCCGTGAACACAAACATAATCGAATTGTCTTTGACCGCATCTAAACCATATTTAATACCACGAAATGCCGATTCCAAACAATCACCATTTCGTCCACCATTTATACCGAACGTATTCAAATAGGTATAGATTTTATTTGCATCCGTTTCAACTATTGTCGGCAATATAACTGATTCCCGTTCTTCATCGCGAAATTGCACGAACACATATTCAGAAATTGGATTATCCGCACGACCCGTAAAACTTTGTAGTAACAATATAACACCATCACGTAGCGCATTTATTTCATCGGTCATCGACGAGGTCACATCAAATACAATGGCCAGACTACGTTTTACATCTTGACCATTCGTTATTTCCACTGTTATACACATAATTAGAAGTAATTTTAAAAGTCTTAACTTCATCATTATTCAACTTTGAATTGTTTAATTTTTAAAAATAAATAAATTTTAAATTATTTTCCGATGCACCAGCACGAGCACACAGACTTAACTTAATTAAAACAAGACGCTTTCGTTGTTCTCATATATAGGACAATTTATTTTAGTTATTTTTACACAGATAACTGTTATCGCAAGAGGGTATTCCAAATTTCTTTCACATGCGATTTATTTGTTTGTAGAAAATTCATTTATATCTGAGGGTTTTTTCCCAGTATCAATTGAATATTTCAGTACCAAGTCTACTCATCCTCGTCGAATGTTATAAGATATTTATAAGTCTCGCCAGATCAAACCGGATTAAAAACTGTAATATACATAAGTTGAAGCGCTTTGCTCATCAAAAAAAAAGAAAAGTGCTTGAACGCAAAATAAATTAATGTATGTTAAACATAAATGATTTCAGTGGTTTAAATTGCCATATTCTACCGCTAACTCAATCGCAAAGGTGTATTAGTCGTGGGCATAATACTTTCTGTTTGTAGCCGTACTACTCTCACATATTGCTCACTGCTCTAATTTTTTTGCAAATGACGTTAATTTATTATTTTATGACGCCATGATAATGTTAAGATTTAAGAATCCTTGAAAATTACGAAATGGGTTACTTAAAGGTTTCAAATAAAATGGCAAATTTAATTTTCTTAACTATGTATCTAGACTAGATCAAAATTTTAATTTCCAGTAACGCAGTAAATTAAGGCCATTTCGGACAGAAATTCCACAAATCCACTCGTAACACGCAAATGACATCTAGGTGCAAATATCTCTGACATACCTTGCCTGTATTTTTGTTGAATCCAAACACTAATTGTGCTAATTGCGAAGTGGATGGTCGTAATATCTGTCACCTGGGTAATATTATGGTGAACCGTCGACTTACCGTTTCGTCATCATTTTAGCTCAGAGAACATTTGTAAAGGTGGCTCTGACGAAAATAACATGAAATATAAATTCTACCTCAAATTTCTGAATGAACAATTTAAATACAGTTGTAAAATTTATTTTCAATTTTCAACATCGAATCGATTTATTTAATATTTGGCTGTGTGCTAAACTTAAGGTAAATTCAATTTTAAGTAAATTTTTCAGTAAATTCAATTATTTTTCATAAATTCAATGGCAAACTGATCGAAAAGTTTGTCCTAAAATCGGTTTTTACCGTAGTAAGCGATTTACTCTAAGTTTGGCCCACAGCATTAGAAAGTATACTCGCAGAGCTACTTTTACAAATGGCCTCTGAGCTAAAATCAAGACGAAACGCTAATCCGCACGGTTCACCATAAAATTATCCATGTAGCAGATAAATTTTAAAATTGAAAATTACAATAGAAAACATATTTAGACTGTGTGCCAAACTTAAGGTAAATCGTTTAGAGAAATAATTGAATTTACCGAAAAATTTACTTAAAATTGACTTTTACCTGAAGTTTGGCATACGGCCTTAGTTTAATTATTACATTAAAGCCATTGTTGCCAGATTTCTAAAACTAAATATCCCTACGGAATCTCCAAATATCATTATTTTAGATAGTTTTCATGCTGTGCACTTTCTGTCACGATTTTTTAGGTGTACAAGTACGAAATGCGGATTTCAGATAACAGATGGTCCACCAATGCAGTTTGTGCTAAAAAAATTTGACACTGCGTTATTTTGTTGTGTCACCAACAAGTGTCAATAAATTGGAAAAGTGTGTGCATAGTGTTGTATTTTTGTGTTCAATATGTCGAAATTTATACCGAACAAAGAACATTCGCGGACAGCATTAATTTTTTATTTTCATTTGAAGAAAACTGCTGCTGAATCATACCGATTACTTCGAGAAGCTATTGGTGAACTTGCTCCATCGCGAGATACGTGTGAATGTGATGGTTTCTACGTTTCAAAAGTGAAGACTTCTATGTTGCAGAAAAGGAACATGGAGAACCTCCATGAAGAAACTGTTTCCATTTGGCTACAGAGGTGGGAAAGATTCAGAAGACCGGTAGATAGGTACCACATGAGTAGAACGACAGGCAAATGGAAAAGCGCAAAAACAAATGTGACATTTTGCACGGTCGGTACAAAAGAAAGTCGTTTTTGCATGAAAACAGCGATGAAAAATGGATTTATTTTGAGAATTTGTTGGCAGCAGCATCCACATCGATCGCAACACCGAATCGATTTGGCAGAAAGACGATGTTCTGTGTTTGGTGGGACCAGAGGGGCGTGGTCTATTATGAGCTATTAAAACCTGGGAAATGGTTAATACTAAACGTTACCATCAACAATTGACCGATTTGAATCGATCGTTGCTTGAAAATCAGAACGCAGTCATTTTTCTTCTTGACAATGCTCCGTCATATAAGGCAAAACCGGTGCGCGACACGTTGGAATCACTCAAACTGGGAAGTTCTACCCCATGCGGTTTACCCACCAGACTTGGCTCCTTCCAATTACCACTTGTTTGCGGAATAGATCACGCAGTTGTTGAGCAGCGCTTTGGTTCGTACGAAGATGTGAAAAATGGCTCGATCAATGGTTCGCAGCAAAAAGACAAGATTTTTACTGGCGTGGTATTCATAAATTGCCCAAAACATGGGCATAAATTGCCCAAAACATATTTCATACTCCGCTCTATACTATTCCTCCTTAATTTTTAAATTCTTTAAATTCTTCAAATTCTTTAAATTATTTAAATTCTTTAAATTATTTAAATTCTTTAAATTCTTTAAATTCTTTAAATTCTTTAAATTCTTTAAATTCTTTAAATTCTTTAAATTCTTTAAATTCTTTAAATTCTTTAAATTCTTTAAATTCTTTAAATTCTTTAAATTCTTTAAATTCTTTAAATTCTTTAAATTCTTTAAATTCTTTAAATTCTTTAAATTCTTTAAATTCTTTAAATTCTTTAAATTCTTTAAATTCTTTAAATTCTTTAAATTCTTTAAATTCTTTAAATTCTTTAAATTCTTTAAATTCTTTAAATTCTTTAAATTCTTTAAATTCTTTACTTTCTTTAAATTCTTTAAATTCTTTAAATTCTTTAAATTCTTTAAATTCTTTAAATTCTTTAAATTCTTTAAATTCTTTAAATTCTTTAAATTCTTTAAATTCTTTAAATTCTTTAAATTCTTTAAATTCTTTAAATTCTTTAAATTCTTTAAATTCTTTAAATTCTTTAAATTCTTTAAATTCTTTAAATTCTTTAAATTCTTTAAATTCTTTAAATTCTTTAAATTCTTTAAATTCTTTAAATTCTTTAAATTCTTTAAATTCTTTAAATTCTTTAAATTCTTTAAATTCTTTAAATTCTTTAAATTCTTTAAATTCTTTAAATTCTTTAAATTCTTTAAATTCTTTAAATTCTTTAAATTCTTTAAATTCTTTAAATTCTTTAAATTCTTTAAATTCTTTAAATTCTTTAAATTCTTTAAATTCTTTAAATTCTTTAAATTCTTTAAATTCTTTACTTTCTTTAAATTCTTTAAATTCTTTAAATTCTTTAAATTCTTTAAATTCTTTAAATTCTTTAAATTCTTTAAATTCTTTAAATTCTTTAAATTCTTTAAATTCTTTAAATTCTTTAAATTCTTTAAATTCTTTAAATTCTTTAAATTCTTTAAATTCTTTAAATTCTTTAAATTCTTTAAATTCTTTAAATTCTTTAAATTCTTTAAATTCTTTAAATTCTTTAAATTCTTTAAATTCTTTAAATTCTTTAAATTCTTTAAATTCTTTAAATTCTTTAAATTCTTTAAATTCTTTAAATTCTTTAAATTCTTTAAATTCTTTAAATTCTTTAAATTCTTTAAATTCTTTAAATTCTTTAAATTCTTTAAATTCTTTAAATTCTTTAAATTCTTTAAATTCTTTAAATTCTTTAAATTCTTTAAATTCTTTAAATTCTTTAAATTCTTTAAATTCTTTAAATTCTTTAAATTCTTTAAATTCTTTAAATTCTTTAAATTCTTTAAATTCTTTAAATTCTTTAAATTCTTTAAATTCTTTAAATTCTTTAAATTCTTTAAATTCTTTAAATTCTTTAAATTCTTTAAATTCTTTAAATTCTTTAAATTCTTTAAATTCTTTAAATTCTTTAAATTCTTTAAATTCTTTAAATTCTTTAAATTCTTTAAATTCTTTAAATTCTTTAAATTCTTTAAATTCTTTAAATTCTTTAAATTCTTTAAATTCTTTAAATTCTTTAAATTCTTTAAATTCTTTAAATTCTTTAAATTCTTTAAATTCTTTAAATTCTTTAAATTCTTTAAATTCTTTAAATTCTTTAAATTCTTTAAATTCTTTAAATTCTTTAAATTCTTTAAATTCTTTAAATTCTTTAAATTCTTTAAATTCTTTAAATTCTTTAAATTCTTTAAATTCTTTAAATTCTTTAAATTCTTTAAATTCTTTAAATTCTTTAAATTCTTTAAATTCTTTAAATTCTTTAAATTCTTTAAATTCTTTAAATTCTTTAAATTCTTTAAATTCTTTAAATTCTTTAAATTCTTTAAATTCTTTAAATTCTTTAAATTCTTTAAATTCTTTAAATTCTTTAAATTCTTTAAATTCTTTAAATTCTTTAAATTCTTTAAATTCTTTAAATTCTTTAAATTCTTTAAATTCTTTAAATTCTTTAAATTCTTTAAATTCTTTAAATTCTTTAAATTCTTTAAATTCTTTAAATTCTTTAAATTCTTTAAATTCTTTAAATTCTTTAAATTCTTTAAATTCTTTAAATTCTTTAAATTCTTTAAATTCTTTAAATTCTTTAAATTCTTTAAATTCTTTAAATTCTTTAAATTCTTTAAATTCTTTAAATTCTTTAAATTCTTTAAATTCTTTAAATTCTTTAAATTCTTTAAATTCTTTAAATTCTTTAAATTCTTTAAATTCTTTAAATTCTTTAAATTCTTTAAATTCTTTAAATTCTTTAAATTCTTTAAATTCTTTAAATTCTTTAAATTCTTTAAATTCTTTAAATTCTTTAAATTCTTTAAATTCTTTAAATTCTTTAAATTCTTTAAATTCTTTAAATTCTTTAAATTCTTTAAATTCTTTAAATTCTTTAAATTCTTTAAATTCTTTAAATTCTTTAAATTCTTTAAATTCTTTAAATTCTTTAAATTCTTTAAATTCTTTAAATTCTTTAAATTCTTTAAATTCTTTAAATTCTTTAAATTCTTTAAATTCTTTAAATTCTTTAAATTCTTTAAATTCTTTAAATTCTTTAAATTCTTTAAATTCTTTAAATTCTTTAAATTCTTTAAATTCTTTAAATTCTTTAAATTCTTTAAATTCTTTAAATTCTTTAAATTCTTTAAATTCTTTAAATTCTTTAAATTCTTTAAATTCTTTAAATTCTTTAAATTCTTTAAATTCTTTAAATTCTTTAAATTCTTTAAATTCTTTAAATTCTTTAAATTCTTTAAATTCTTTAAATTCTTTAAATTCTTTAAATTCTTTAAATTCTTTAAATTCTTTAAATTCTTTAAATTCTTTAAATTCTTTAAATTCTTTAAATTCTTTAAATTCTTTAAATTCTTTAAATTCTTTAAATTCTTTAAATTCTTTAAATTCTTTAAATTCTTTAAATTCTTTAAATTCTTTAAATTCTTTAAATTCTTTAAATTCTTTAAATTCTTTAAATTCTTTAAATTCTTTAAATTCTTTAAATTCTTTAAATTCTTTAAATTCTTTAAATTCTTTAAATTCTTTAAATTCTTTAAATTCTTTAAATTCTTTAAATTCTTTAAATTCTTTAAATTCTTTAAATTCTTTAAATTCTTTAAATTCTTTAAATTCTTTAAATTCTTTAAATTCTTTAAATTCTTTAAATTCTTTAAATTCTTTAAATTCTTTAAATTCTTTAAATTCTTTAAATTCTTTAAATTCTTTAAATTCTTTAAATTCTTTAAATTCTTTAAATTCTTTAAATTCTTTAAATTCTTTAAATTCTTTAAATTCTTTAAATTCTTTAAATTCTTTAAATTCTTTAAATTCTTTAAATTCTTTAAATTCTTTAAATTCTTTAAATTCTTTAAATTCTTTAAATTCTTTAAATTCTTTAAATTCTTTAAATTCTTTAAATTCTTTAAATTCTTTAAATTCTTTAAATTCTTTAAATTCTTTAAATTCTTTAAATTCTTTAAATTCTTTAAATTCTTTAAATTCTTTAAATTCTTTAAATTCTTTAAATTCTTTAAATTCTTTAAATTCTTTAAATTCTTTAAATTCTTTAAATTCTTTAAATTCTTTAAATTCTTTAAATTCTTTAAATTCTTTAAATTCTTTAAATTCTTTAAATTCTTTAAATTCTTTAAATTCTTTAAATTCTTTAAATTCTTTAAATTCTTTAAATTCTTTAAATTCCTTAAATTCTTTAAATTATTTAAACTCTTTAAATTCTTTACGAACGTGTTAGATGGGAGTCCAGGAGCTTCGTTAACTCCGCGAAAAGTTTGTTTTAAAATTGAGTTCCTTGATCGATCGTAATGTTTTGTGGAACGCTAAACCGATATATGTACGTATAATTGTGGGCAAAAGGTGTAGTTGAGTAGCTAATCGGTAAACGTCCAACAATATCTAAATAAATATATCCGAATCGATCAAATGTAATTTCAGATTGACAGGATAAACAGTTGCTTGTTTATACTTGGCCAGAAAATGCTAGTCGTAGTCACCGTACGAGTAGCACGGAAACCGGGATGTGAAAAGTTCTGTAAATAATGGTAAATTTTCCGTAAATATATTGCAAATTATTTATTGATTAATTTCAAGTCCTGGAAAATTTTTAAAGTTCTGCGGCTTCTTTATTTATGATCGCGACGTTATCTTTACCGTTCACTTCCTCGATACCGCTGGTAAATTGACTAATATAAAACAAGTGGTGCGCTTGCGTTAGATTACGATCAGTTTTAGACTGAATTGCTGTACTCCGTGGCTTATAGCCAGTGTAGTGTATAAGCAAATGAATTATACAGCAACGAAATATATATACATACATATAAGCAAATATATGTATATATATATATGTGTGTATATATATATATATATATATATATATATATATATATATATATATATATATATATATATATATATATATGTATGTATGTATATATATATATATACATATATAAATATATAATATATTTCGGAGTTTAGTTGAATTATAGACACTCAAGTGAAAACATATAAAAGATCAGAATAAAGAGAATTATTAAGTTACGAAGAGTCTTTTATTAAACAATACAAGTGGCGACGAGGATAAATTTTAATTTATAAATTTATAGTAATATTATATTGCATATTGTAAAAATTAATTTTCATTAAAATATTAAGAAAATTTATTTGGAAAAACGAGGAAAATACAATAAAGAAACAAAACACCGAGGTTAGAAACGGTAAATAGTTGAATCGAAAGAAATGAGATAAAAGATAAATATTATACTGTAGTGTACATATGGAGTCGTATGGAGTGTGTGTAATGTGTATTATACAGATAGAAAGACCATACAGACAGACGTGTACATGTACATTGTATGCAAATATAATAAATTACATTATTACTGTAAAATGGAAACTGGGTAATATGGATGTAGTTTGTGTGAAGTATAGAATTACGGCGTAAATAGAATGTGGTTGTTTTTCGTTCATACAGACACACAAATAGGCATGCATATGTACGCAGTTAGATACGATTGTTCCAAAATTTGGGTAAATGGAAATTATGTAGTATTTAAGTTTTATAAATACAAAATATGTACATACATACAGATATATATGTATACCTATACGGTTGGAATGGTGAAATTGTATGTACATAGAGAGTAGTAATAAACGGAAAATAGCCAGTGATTTTCATCAATCGGAAAAAAACAAAAAAACGCAAAACATTAGATCCATTAATAATGAAGACACGGAATATGTATTCCATATTGATGATGATAATTCGATTTCTTGTAACATGGGAGGGTTACAAATTAATATGTTACCTAATTGATTCAGGGAGCAAATGCAACATTGTTCATGGCAAATCTGGGAAATTTTAAAAAAGGATAAGGTCAAAGTATTTAATCAAATTAAAACGCCAAATAAAACATTTATGGCTTATGCAAGCAAGAACCCATTAAATGTTTTGGGATCTTTTGATGCTTATATTACTGTTGGATACAACAGACTGCTCGCTACGTTTTACGTTGTAAAAGGTGGAGGAAGGAGTTTGTTGGGAAAATCTACAGCCATTAAATTAGGAGTTTTAAAAATAGGAATAGATATTAACGTCATTAAAACTCCATTTACTAAGTTCAAAAACATTCTCGTAGAGATTCCTATTAACAAGACGATTACGCCAGTTGCTGAGCCGCATCGAAGGATTCCCATTCCGCTAGAAGAAAAAGTTCACAAAACATTGAAAAGTTTGTTGGAAGCTGATATTATTGAAGAGGTTAATGAAGCGTCAGCTTGGATATCACCGATTGTGCCAATCATTAAAGAAAATGGAGATTTGAGAATATGTGAAGGACATAGAAGAAGCTTCTAAAGTCGATGAAGAAATTCACAAAGTGAAAGAAGGACTAAACAAGAATAATTGGGACAAATCTATAATTAATTATATTCGAAAATGAGTTGTGTTTCCATGTGAATATTATACTACGAGGGACCCGGCTTGTTATACCTGTTAAATTACGTGGAAAAGTATTAGCAGCGGCTCATGAGGGACATCCTGGCATAGTGGCCATGAAAACTCGATTACGTACCAAAGTTTGGTGGCCTAGAATGGATCTAGATGCAGAAAATTGTGTAAAATCGTGTATGGGATGCACATTAGTATCTGCACCAAATCCACCTAACCCTATGAAACGCAGGGAATTTCCTTCAGCGGCATGGATAGTTACGGCAATTGATTTTATGGGTCTACTACCCAGTAGAGATTATCTTTTTGTAATAGTTGATTATTATAGTCGGTATAAAGAAATTAAAATAATGGATTTCATAACATCAGCTAAGACAATAAATGTTCTTCGAGAAATATTTTCTAGACTGGGTTTCCCGTCTACAATTACTGCTGATAACGGCAGACAAATCGTAAGCAATGAATTTAAAAATTACTGCAAAGAAAATGGAATTGTATTATATAATAGAATCCCGTATTGGCCACAACAGAATGGCGAAGTAGAAAGGCAAAACAGGGACATTTTAAAAGATTGAAAATCGGTCAAGCCTCACGAAGGAACTGGAAATCGGATTTGTGGGAATATTTAATGATGTATAATAGTACTCCACATACCGCAACTGGTCAAACTCCTTCAGAACTATTTTTTTGGTAGATTATTCTGGGATAAGTTACCAAGTTTGCAAGATATCAGCAGAGGCAGAATTGAAGAAGAAGTTAAGGAAAAGGATGCGCTGGGAAAACAAAAAGGAAAGGAATATGCTGACAGGAAACGGAAAGCTAAGGAAAATTCTTTACAGTGTGGTGACAAGGTATTAGTAAAAAACATGGAGAGAAGCAAACTTACAGCAAATTTTCAATCAACCCCTCATACGGTTGTGAGTTCATATGGAGGCGATGTTCAGATACAAAAATATGATACTAGAATACAATCCCGAAGGAATATTGTACATCTTAAAAAACTCAACAACGAATGGACGGTTCAAAAGCGAGAAGAAAATGGTCAGAATTTTGAAGAACCAGGCCAAGTAACAAGCGGAATACAACATTCAAAGGAGGAATAAAAGCAAGCTATGTATTATTAAAGTATTTTGATTAGCTAAATGAATAACGGGAATTTAAATTTCAAATTTTTATAAAGAGATAAGATGGATATTGTAAATGATTATGTAAATGTAATAAGAAAATAGTTTTATAGATTTAATTGTTCTAAAAGGAATTATAAGATTTTTATAAAAGGAAAGGGATGTAGTGTATAAGCAAATGAATTATACAGCAACGAAATATATATACATTATATATATATATATATATATATATATATATATATATATATATATATATATGTATGTATGTATATATATATATATACATATATAAATATATAATATATTTCGGAGTTTAGTTGAATTATAGACACTCAAGTGAAAACATATAAAAGATCAGAATAAAGAGAATTATTAAGTTACGAAGAGTCTTTTATTAAACAATACAGCCAGTGTATATGGTGAAATTCAGACATAATATCTTGTAATTTCTGATCAAATGCAGAGTATTTCTGTTCGGATTTTGATAATTCCTTCGAGAAAAACCAAAAAGTTGCCCAACAATCGTCATTGTACTGTCGCAAAATAACGCATCAGTTCTATGCATCAGATGCCATGCGAGTGAGCCTTATATTAACTAGTTCATTCTTAAGTTTCAGGTATGCGTTTTGGAAAAAAAAAAATTATAAAATTAATAAAAATTAAAAGTTTTTACGACACTAATTTCTAATGACATTCCAGCCATACTAGTCGTAACGTAAATATTTGTGTCGATTCAATGTGAACCTTCTATTTTTCTTTTCTTCTATCCTACTAAGCAACTTAAAAATTTAAATAAAAATTTTGAAATAAATATCGAGTAGCTTTTGAAATAATAGAAGAATAGAAGAAAATATAAATAGAAGATGTACAAGGAATCGACACCATTGTTGAATATCGAATGACAGCTATATTTGTTTTTTAGATAGCACGATACATATTTTAATATTTTTTAAGTTTAGACGCAAAAATTTGCTTCAATAATTTTTATTAAGTGACAATTCATATTTAACGAAGCTTCCTTAAATGTTTTAATTTAAATTAATTTTTCCATGTTCGAAAGCACAGAAACAGCATTTATCGCGAACATAATTTTTTTAAAGCTACGTTTATAATTTTTTTTAATTTTTGTATGGTACCCATTTAACATTCGTGGTGTTCTTCCGTTTGAAATCTAAACTGCAAACGACTTCGTTTATAAATCGCTGAATGCTTAACGTCTGTCCGAAACGAGAAAAATATATTTTTTTATTCCACTTTATGCTGAAATTCCCTGAATGCAGCTTTATACTCGGTCATTACTCGCCTAATTTTGTAATGAGGCTAGAGTGTCATGACAAAATGTATTTGGATTGAATCTGCTCTTGCGCGTTACACCTTGATAAACCGAAAATAAAATTGCTGATGTTTTTCTCATGGCACTGTGGCAAAATTAGTAGAAAAGTGTATTTTACTCTCAATTAAACACAATAGAGAGCATAAAATGATGTTACATCCATTTTAGAGTTAATAGTTTGAGTATAAAAATAAAATTGTATCACGACATTTTGTCATATATTATAAAGTATATATATACGCTACTAAGTGGACCAAAAAAAAATTTGACTATACCCTTATTGGATGCAAAAAAGTTCAGTGCACAAATTTTTACACCACTATATTATACCCTTATCCATACAAATCAAGGATAAAAAACGATCGACATTTTTTCATAGAAAAATCGGGTTATTTCACTTCTGTTTATTTTCTATATTCTGTGATTTTGTCGTGACTATATATTTTGAGTGCAGACCGAGCAATATGGCACACCGGATACAGGAAAAAGATCTATTATGACCACGATATGTTGCACCATGGAATGTGTTAGAAAAGCATACTTAATTAGCGAGTGGCATTGATTGACAGCTCAGTTGCAATCAAAAGCCGTTTTCATTTCAGACCAACAAAAAGGCCGACTTCTCTTAAGAAAACGGCGCAAACGATCGAACAATCCTTCACATCTGCTATTTATAGAAATTTATCGATCAGTATGCCATAGATTTTTCGAAAATAATCATTTCACTGAAAATTTTTCTTACAATTGGTTTTTAATTGAGTATTGGTACGTTGTAAAGATATGAAATGAAAGAATGGATATAGTATACAGAGACAGTAAAACTAGCAAATAAAACAGTAATCAGTGTATGACAGAGAAAGAAAAATATTCCATCCTTCCCTTAATTCCGAATTATCGAAAATAAAATTCATCAAAATTTATTATCTAAGTTTTTGGTTGTTGTGGGTAAATCACTGGGTTGTCCAAATATGAATTTATGATATATTCGTAGGGGTATGTGATTGTAAAGTATTTCATCAGCAATAGAATTTTTTAATGAACTACATCAATCTAATTTATAATTAAATTGACCACCGAACCGCATGAGAACCGAAAATATGCATAATGGTTATGAATGAATGGATAAAACGAGAATTTCTAAGGCATTTTATGTACAATAAGTATTTATTTATTAAGTATGAAGCATATATAGCATTTCATCCCTATAACCTCATCAAACGCACCCCAAACCTATAATCAAAATCTACCTAAGATTATGGGCTATCGAATCGGCATAGTCATTGCTGTCCATCTGGAAAAATCTCGAATGATGGAGAATTTTATCGTCAGAACAATGGAAAATGGAACATGTCACCAACATAACCTGATAAAACCCACTGCAAACATATAATCAAATTCTACTTAAGGTCATGGTTCATCAGATTGGTACAATCAAATCGGCGTTCATCTGTCAAAATCTTGATATGCAAACTTTCTTTAGAAACTATGAAATAATTACACTGCTAAAACGTAACCTAAGAAGTCAATTGAATGACTAACTCTATAGCCGCATTAAAAATATTTTCATAATTATGTAGGTTGAATTAAATCATGAATCCCATTCTTTGTGATAATAATAAACAATCCATTAGGTTTGTGCCCCTACCATAAAAATATTTAAAAAACCTAAAATGAGATAACGTACGACTGTACTTTACAAAAACGAAAATAAAATAAAATACACAATCGCATAGCTAATTAATTTTTTTACAAATTAATTATTTTTCTTCAACTTTGGCCTAAGTCTGTTTTAATATTTTTTTTTAATATGTATATGTGTAGCCGACTATCGTTGTCATAATATTATGAACAATTTGATAAGAATGACGTTTTGGTATTTCCCAAACATTTTCTATATACAAACAAATAACCTTGCGGGTTGAATGAGAATTATTAACAGAGATCTAGAGTGAATTATTTTACATTTCGCTTTACATTTCCTGCTGTTGATTTATTTGTTTACTAAAGAAATCTATGATGCGAGTTACATTACATGTGTGATTTCAGATTTAAGATACAACAGCCAGTTTTAAAACAAAAATTAAATTAAAACAAAATCTTAAAACAAAAAATATAAATTTTGTTTTTAAATTTCAAAATTTCAAATAGGTATCGTTGATGTTGAATAATTTTGACAACCTATTAATGGGGTTGTTTTCTCCATCGTTTGTGGAATGGTGTTCTAGTGCTAAAAACTCATGGTTTCGAAATGTCATGCATGGCACATAAATTGTTATAATAAAAGCCGTGCCTCTTATGTTAAGTACGGAGGTAATCGAGCCACATTTTAATGGAATGGTAAATTTGGTCATCCCAGTAACTTTTCATTAACAAAAAATAAAAATTCTTCTGTTACAGCGTATTCCAGCTGAGATCGAACGTTAGCGAAATAGAGTAAACATAAAGTTTGAATATCTTTAAATTCACCAGTCCGCATCATACAATTCAGTCCGCATTGAACCTGGCGCTTTCGACAAAACTCAATATTTCGCCGTTGACTTTGTATGAAGTAGTTAACGGATTCCGGTTACGATGAAAAGACATCATTTTGCATTTCTTAATATTTGCACACAACAGTGAGTTTCGATCACACCTTGTCTATCTAGGTCTTCTTGAAGTTTCTCCGTATCAAGCAGTCCATCAACAGTACGAAAAATTTTCACGTCATCAGCAAATATGGACACGTTTAAGTTTTTGATTATCTCAGTTATTCGGTATAATGTTTGTATAATTTTTGAAATTTTCGGCGCCTTAGGAATGATTGAATAGGTAACATATATAATGGAGTTGTTAAAATGTTAGCATATTCCTTCAGAATAGAAGAAGGAATATGTCAAAACCGCACTCCTTTAAAGCCGATAAAATGTTATAGCGTTTTCTCTGGCTCAAAAATCTTGATCCATTTGTGATCCAAAATGGCTTCTTTGTTTACATTTTTTGTTTTTTTATTTTTTGATTCTGGATCTTGATTCAGGATATTGTGTGAGTAAACGTCAAAAAAATACAACAAATTTTTTGGATTTTATTTTTGATCCAGAATCAGAAAATAAAAAGACAAAACATGTAAACAAAGAAGCCATTTTGGATCAAAATGGATCAAGATTTTTGTGTTAGAGAAAATACTATTAGTAACGCTTGGTCTGTGTAGCCTGATTGAAAAAAAGACGTGAACATGTCAACTACATCTTTGGCGTTTGAGGAGCTGGTTTTGTTGTAGGTCATATTAGTAGAGTATGTTCCAATTTCGCGATTTTCTTAAAGTACTTCCAAAATTGTTTTGCTTTGTTTTGATTTTTTTTGAATTTGTTCGAGACACGCCCTGTATTTTGAATTGAAATAAATTTCAAATTTGTTACTTATGTTGTATAGAAACGTAATTCTGTGCATTTTTAACCCGCTTTTTAACATTTTGCTATACGCTTTCGACTTCTGAGTTTTTAAGTTATCTAGTCTATTAATGAACCACTGACGGTGAGCACTTTGTGGTTTACAACGTGGAAATAAAGTTGGAAGCCTTGCAGCATGATGTCATTAAATTTGTCAATATTTTCTATTATATATCATTAGAATTAAGAATTATTTCCCAGTTGATTGATTCTAGGTAACTTTCTAGCACCACATGATTTGTTTTAATGAAGTTGTATTTAATTTTTTATAGGTGTTCCGAACTCGCCATTAAATTAATTTAATCAAATACAATATCTAAAGATTTACGATTGTTATCATTTATGACTAAATATGGCAGTGTGACACTGATTCAGAAATTGTAAAAGTGTCAATATTTACTGTGTTTCTTGACGCTTGATCTGATCCAGTTCAGTTCATATTTCATGAAACAACATAAAGGCGCTTACTAGATTTAAAATCAAAATTTTTGATCTAAAACAAAATTTGGATCATGTTTTCCATATAAAATTTGAACTGATCCGGATCAATGAGCGTCAAGAAACACGGCAATTGTTGCTGAAGACAAGATCCAATAACATATTACAATTATTAGCAATAGTGTTTATTTGGTTCAGATAATCATGGCGCCCCCAAATAAAGATTCCACGTCTATTGTTTTATTACATAATAAAATACAATTTAGTACCTGAAAAAATTCCAGATTATATTTGGAAGATTAAAAACACCCAGCACAAGAACTACATCTAACGAGCTTCTTGTTTAACCTTCACTCTGTCCATACTTATCGTTACATTGTTTGTCTAGAGGGGTCAATCTCACATTGAAAAATTAAAGGAACATTTAATAAAAAAAGCACAAAAATACGTTTTAATTATAGTTTTCTTGGTCAGTTAATTCTTCTTCTTCTTCGCCAGAATCTGTTCCCGATTATTTGATGCATCCTGTGCATAGAGACTAATGCCTCAACCAGTCAGCCTTAAGTCCTTAAGTTAAACGATGATTGCACCACTTCGGTTAGTGCTACAATCACCAAAATTGTATAGGCTTCTCGTCACAAATAAACAACTGACCTCTAAAATTTTGGTGGTCGTATCGCTCTCCTAAGTGGTCCAAAATGGAGCACAACTTAAGAACTTAAGGCTGACTGGCTGAGGCATAAGTGTGATTTGCAGAAGATGGTTTATACATAAATGACACCTGGATCTGGTCTAAGTATCAGTGGATCGTGGGCAAAGATAACATCTTAGGCGTTTAGCAGCTGATGTCACTGGTTCACCTTCCGCTGGAACTCGTTGTACGTGTAACACTTTATACCCTATCTCATTTATTGCAATTTTAACATTTTTTGTAAACGCTTTCGACTTGGATATCCGCTTCAATACATTTGCCTGTGCCAATTGCATGGCTAATTGTTTTAGAAATAGTTTTCTTTCTGAGATTTTCTGTTTTCCGAATAGCTCGGGACTAGCACACTTATACAAATTGAATGCTGCTATTCCCATAAGGTCAAACATATTAAAAAATAAAATCATTGTCCACCCCGTCCATTGTTAACCCCGCCTTTTGTTTTGTTGTAGTCCAGAATATAGCTGGGTTTATAGCTGACTAGAGTCAAGTGATTGTCAAAACAAAACTTTGAAAGATAGAGCCCCCGGCGATCTAATTCCAGTTTCAGTAAGTTTTTTGATAGATCCGGTTTGCATTTACGAATTGTGCCAATTATTGGGGTCTGTTTTTGCACCAATTGTTCTGCCAACACGCAACTGGTAAAAAAATTGTCCATTGTACGTGGCACGTTGCTCATGCGGTAGGGTTCCAACATAAATTTCAGCCTTCAGAGGGTGCAACGATTCCGAATGGTATCGTTCCAAGTTGTGCAAGTTTGTAGAGTTGTATTCAAATTTAATTTTTGTGTCTAACCCCTAAATGTTGATCAGCAAATAATAAAAATTCAAAATTAAAGCGATCGAGGAAATAATATCGATTTGTCGATAAGGCAGATAACGGGTCGAATCGAACAGTGCTAAGTAAACTGAAATGACTTAGCAAAATTGAAACGATTTTTTTTGCGCGAGTTTTGTTGCTGGATTTTTTTTTTGAAAAGATTGGAAAAAAAAATTTGGAATTTTTTTGGTCAGTTTTTGTTTGATCTCGGGGGAAATAAATACGAAATTTAAAAAAAAAAAAACTAATAAAACAAAAAAATTGTTTGAGAAAATTAATTAATATATATGTATATATATATGGAAATATTTAATAAGTTGTTTAAAATGTAAGTTAACATTAACAAAGACAATTTTGTGAAAAATTTGATTTATAAAAAATATTTAAGTAAATGATAAATGAATCATAGTTAAGTGTATGTCATTATATCTATAAAAAAATTAACAATAATTCGTTTTACTTGTTGAGTGAAAAAAAAAATACGAATTTTAACATTTTATACGCCATTTGTGCGAATGAAAAAATATTTTTTTGTGAGTGAGAACAAACGACAATTAAAATTCTAAGAATAAAATAATCGTATGAAAGTGAGTGACATAATTAATGTGGTGGGTGCACGAATAAAACAAAAACATAATCACAATTAGAAGACTGAGAAAAACATTTTTTTTTCTTTGATTCGTTGAATAATACTTTATAAAGTATACAGTTAAAATCAAGTGATTTTTTTTATGAGAATTGGGTATGCGCCCAAATGACAGTTAATTAAAAAATTAAATATTGAGTTAAAAATTCAAAGATTAAAACCTTGAGCTTAGTAACCTTATAAATATGAGTGTATAATGTAATAACATATGTGTATAATACCCATTTTAATTGTAATATACCGCTTAAATAAGAAATTTAATAATATAATTTAATCAAGTAATAATAATCGCCATAATAAAAATAGTGAAATAACAGAAAAAAAAACCAAATCAAATAACAATTACAACTCTTCCGACTTGACCTCCAATCAACATTCCAACTAGCTTAACGTTCCGGCTCAGTCATCAGTCAACAAGGACATCATACAACCTTCAACAGAACCGTAAGGAAGTTATAACCTAATTATTTTTTTTATGTTCTTAAATTTAATTTTTTTTTCGGTTTGATTCAATCATTTAAGTTAAATTAGGTAGTTAAGATTTTATTGGTTTTATTTTCTTATATACTATGGTGTTGGGTAGTTAAGATTTAGATAAGTCAGATTAGTTTAGGTGTAGCTAGGTAGTTTAATTTTTTTTTGTGTGAATTAATTTTCTGAACCAATCAATTTTTTTTGCATTTATTCTCTACTTGGAAAATAAATTGATTTTGTATGTTATATTTAAAATTCATTGCGTCATTATTTTTCTTTGTATTGAAATGAGATAAATTGAGAAAACAACGAGGATGAATTAGGGTGAGTGCCAGGAATGAAGGTAATTAGCATTTCCTAGTAGCGGTTAAACCTGGCCTACTCATACTCCAACTCATACTCCAAACCCCACCCCACTCCCTGACGCTTAGCCGCGCAACAACCGCTGGAGTCCCTGAGTAGGCCAAATTCTATAGCCCAGCATGTGATGGGCTTTTTTATTTTTATTAGAATTTTCATTTTTATCTTGCCTTTTGTTTAAATTATTATTTTTTCTTCAAGTACAATACCCTCCATAACATGTTGAATGCTACAAGGGTAAGCATTTTTTGAATCGCACAACCAAAATATTTGTATGCCATATTTTCTAGGTTTCGTTGGAATATATTGTCTGAACGAGCATCTACCAGGACAAGCTGCTCATGAATGGTCAAATAAAAAGTACAGCTCATCTAATCGTTTATCCCAGTTCTTGTGACTCCGGCGTACATCAAAATACCAATTAATGCGTAAATCTCCACTGAATTGGCGTCATAATAAATACGGTGCACTTTTGATAGAATTTTCGGGCTTTTCGATTGGTTTCAGCAACTATAACGTTTATTAGCATCGCTCCATTTCGAAATTATTTTCTGCTTGGATTTTGGTAGATATAATTCAGCGAGTTTTTCATTTACAGAACTATTTTTTTTTTATTTATTTAAATTATTACAACTGAATACAATTCATCTACTAATTTTTCTTTCTTAATTTAGTCACTTGTGAATGAGAAGACGCCCATTGGCCGGCTCCATTTATAGGTTATTTACTGAAGTAGTCTTTGCTTTGGTGTCCTTAATCCATTAAATCAATTGGTTTCGTTCTCTGAAATCGTCTTACTGCGCATGGGAAGTGTCCAACATACCACGAAGCTCTTCATTTACGTATTGATAAATACGTTGTCGATGTATTACTGCAACTTTTTTTATTTCTTCTTGGACCTTCGGCATATTTAGATCCCTATGAAGGTCATCATTCCTAATGTACCACGGAGCGTTAACTATACCACGTAGCACTTTGTTTTGAAAAGTTTGTAAAATTTTAGTGTTGGTTTTCTTTGTACAGCCCCAGAGCTGTATTCCGTAAGTCCATACAGGCTTTAGCACCTGTTGATATAGTAGCAATTTTTTTTTCGGTTGACAAATCCGAATTTTTCCCGAGCAGCCAATACATTTTTCGATATTTGATATTAAGTTCCGTTTTTTTCTTTTTAACGTGTTCTTTCCATCTGAGCCTGGTATCTAAGGTCATCCCTAGATATTTAGCCTTATTTTCATACGGAATCTGCTGACCGTTAATGGTTACAGGTTTGTAACTGACTTTTAGATTAGTAAAATTCACATGCGTGGATTTCGTTTCATTGAGCCCGATGCGCCACATTTTTGTCCATTTTATGATTTTGTCACATACTTCTTGAAGTTTCGTTGTCGATTCCTCGATAGTGTCTCCTACTGAGAGAAATGCAGTGTCATCAGCAAATGTTGCAACGGTAATATCGTTTAAATGAGGTAGATCTCTGGTGTAGAGTAGGTAAAGAATAGGTCCCAAAACACTACCCTGCGGGGCTCATGCCGAATTCTTTTTTAGCTCGGAATATTCATCTTCCTATTTCACCCGAAAGTGGCGATTCTCTATGTATGATTTTAAAATCATGTAATATTGTTTTGGTAAATCTCTATGTTGTTTGAAGAATAAACCTCTGTGCCATACCTTATCAAAGGCCTGTGCCACATCTAAGAAGATACCAGAGCAAACGTTTTTCCTCTCTAATATATTCTCAATGACATCTGTAAGTCTGTGAACCTGCTCAATAGTTGAGTGTTTCTCTCTGAAACCAAAACTGATATTCTGGGATAAGGTTTCGTTGTTCTATGGTTTTTTCAATCTTGTGAGCAACAGCCTCTCAAACAATTTCGCTAGTGTTGATGGAAGTGAAATTGGCCGATATATCATTCGGTGGCTTGCCCGGTTTTGGAATCATTATTATTTCTGCTACTTTCCACTGCATTGGCACATGTTTTTTCCTGAGGGCCGCATTGATTATGTGCAGTAATTTACGGGTCCCCTTTTTAGGCAGCTCCTTTATTATTTGCCCTCTTATCAGATCGTAACCAGGAGTTTTCTTTGCTTTTATGTTCTTAATTTCAGTTTTCAGTTCTTTCAATGTTACAGGCCTGATATCTTCGAAATCAGATATACTCTCTCTCACAAAGATATTTTCCAATTGTTTCATTTTTCACTGCTTTTATGAGTACCTTAAGTTTGATACACAAGTTGTTTAAGGTGGTTTTATCTTGCGGTGCACGTGTATTCTGCCATTTCTTTCGGGCTTTTCGTTTTTCCTGCACTAACTCTCTTACTTTTATTCGGTAAATAACGGCGTTTTCTTTCCTGGATGATAATTTGGGGGTGCATTTCCAAGCCGACTATTGTACGACATCAAGGATCCGGTCTAGTTCCTCTTCTATTTCATATTCACTTTTAATTGGCACTTGAAGTTCTATTTTTTCCTCCACTAACTGCTTAAACAATTACCAATTTGTTTTGTTGTTTGTTAGTTGTGATGAATTTGTTTTTTCTATTACATTTTCACTAACCGTCATAATAACAGGAGAATGATCAGATATTAGACTTTCATCATTTTCTAAGAAGATGTAGCGTTCCGATATGCCTTTAGTGGTGTAGAAATCTATTAGGTCTGGGATTTTGGTAGGATCTGTTGGCCAGTACATTGGTTTCCCTCCTGAGTAAAATTTACAGTTTGAGTATTGGCCAGCTGAACCCCAGAAGGTATTTTTTGCATTAAAATCACCTCCGACAATGAAGTTACTTTCTAATTTCTGGTACAGCTTAATGTAGTCTTCTTTTTTTAGGTTATACCATGGGGGCAATATATTGCAGATATATTACACAGGTGTTGTGATGACAAAATTTAACCGTCACAGCGGTTACTTGCATGGATTCTTTTTCTATTTTTAATTCTTCGATGTTTAATATTATCCCTAACAAATATAGCTGACCCTCCTCTTGCTCGTTCTGCAGGATGTGTGGTATGGTAACAAGTATATCTCCGGATTGATGCATAGGAGCTGCTGGTAAAATGTGTTTCTGACATTAAGCATATATCAATTTTCTCATGTATTTAGAAATAGTTCTAATTCTTCTAGGTGTTGTGTTAATCCATTTGCATTCCATATGGCTATTATTAATGAGTAGTTTTGATGACTGGTTTCTGCTCCGCAATTATGAGTTGAACTATGTATTGCAGACATTATTTATTTTTAACTATTTTGGAACTTGGTATTTCCAGCAGGTTAAGTCGATTCAGAATTAACTTATTTAGTTTATTCTGTTCCTCAAGGCTATTTAGAATTGCTTGGACAGTGTTTTTGAAATTTTCGGTACCGTTCGCCTCATTTTCTTTCGAATTTGAAGCGGCCTTAAAAACTGTCAACACAAAAAAATAGTTTTGAGATAAATGCATTTTAATATTTTTTTAATTGCTGACGCTACTGCAATGATGCTGAGATTATTCATTTTTTTTTAGCTTTATAAAATAAATAATCAAGTATGTATAGCAATTTGAAATGCATTTATCACAAAACTGTTTTTTGTGTTATGACATTTTTTAAAGGACGTGCGATATGACAATCGTAGACAAATTTTTTTAGCAAAAGTTGGTAAAAAAGTCAGCTTTTTTTTATCTCGTTCCGTGAACACACAGTGAGGGGTTAGAAATTCAACCAAAACGGTATGAATTTTCAGATATTGAGCATGCCATCGCTAAATTTACAGGTGATGACACTTATTGTATTAAAAAGTGGATTGATGATTTCGAGTGCGTTATGTGGCTCCATTGAATTGCGACGAGAAATTTCGTTTTCTTAGTGCAGACAGGTTATTGAATGGGACTGCAAAAATGTTTTTACAAACTGTGAAAGTTAAATCTTGGATGGATTTGAAAGAGAAGTTGTTGAAAGAATTCGATCGTGTTCAGACTCGTCAAGAAATTTATCAGTTGCTAGGCGCGCGTAAATCGAAAACAGGTGAATCATTGCGGCGATATGTCATTGCCATGCAGGAGATTGCTGGTCCAGTGCAAGTAGATGACACTGACTTGATCGATTTTGTTATCAGGGGACTTCGGGATAATAGTGTTGCTGTTTCTGTGTTGTATACCGTCACTACAATAGAACAATTAAAAGCTCTTCTTTCACAATATGAAAGTCTTAAATCACAAACGCTAACCAAATTGGTAACAACATCATCGTACAATACTATCGCATCATCTACTTCCGCAGCAAGAGTCTCGTCAAATAACCATAGATCGGTGCGATGCTACAATTGTTCTGCATATGGACACGTGACCAAAGACTGCAACAAAGTCAAGCGCGAACCAGGAGCTTGTTACAAGTGTGGATTAAATGGGCACATCATTAAGGATTGCCCAACTAAAACAAATGAAGTTGCTCCTGTTGCTGAATTTGCTGCTGACAACAGTGATCCAGAACAACAAGAGATGATCTCTGCTTTAGCTGCAGTACAATTTATAAGTATCGCTTTCCCTCACAGTTGCGGAGGAAGTATAGATTTTAATAAGTTTTATTCATTACTTGATACGGGTAGTCCGGTTAGCTTTAATCCATCACCCTATTGTTCCGGATGATTTGTGTAGCTTATAGCAAATTTACTCAAACTATCGTGGATAATTAGGTAACATCAAATTGTTTATTCACGGAAAAGTTCCGATTATTATCAAATTCTATCGAATCGTGAAAACGATATCACTTTTGATTATTTCAGATGATGTATTGCCTGTGTCTGTATATCTTGGTCGGGATTTTATGGATGTATTTGGCATTTTTTTGCCATTAAAACCGATCAATGTATCATCAAATATTGGATTAAACACAAATTTGAATAAAACCGTTATTTTGAATAGAACTTATTTCTGTGTTTCTGACGCTATTGTTGTAAATGAGTCTTATTCCACTGAAAGCTACTCGTCGCGTTCTTTGACTGAAGTTCCGATCGCTTCCGCTAGTTTGACGGAGTTGGCAGTGGGGCCTGAGGTAGATGCATTACCGTATATTTTTAATATTAGTGTTGAATTGGATGTTTCCGCTATTGATATTAATACCTGATTGAGTCCTAGGACAATTTACTTAGGATAATTGATGAAAATTATATGAAAAATGAACATATACCGTCTGTCTGTCACGACTACAAAATGAAAATTAGATTGACCTCTGATGTGCCAATTCATTGCTCACCAAGACGATTGTCATTTCGCGAGAACAATGAAGTTAACCAAATCATTAATGATCTATTGAAAAGAAACACTATATGCCCAAGTGACTCGCCATATACATCACCTATCGTGCTCGTTAAAAAAAAAGTGGTGAGACACGGATGTGTGTCGACTATCGGGCATTAAATAAATTAACTATTCGCGACAATTACCCACTTGCGCTTATTGAGGACTGCTTAGAGTACTTGACTTGATTTGTACAGTGGTTTTCACCATGTCAAAATGGCATAAGATTCAATTTGTTATATGTACATAATTCGTAACACCTCAGGGTCAGTTTGAATATATTGACATGCCGTAGGGACTTAAAAATGGCCCCAGTAGCTTTCAATGGTTTATTTTCAGGGTTTTAAGAGAGTGTTGAGAAAACATGGATTGGATTGAGTTTTTCTGACACATTCGTTAATTATCTAATGAACAATCTAAGGCACTGTTTGGCAACACCGCAATTCGTAGATATAACAAAAAATAACACTAGAACCATTAAATTTGTTAACCATTTATTTTTATATATGTTATTCACTGATTGTCTTCACATCATATTTAACGTCCAATATTCCATAGCACACATTGAAGCTGGATGGAACTGGGTGATAGAGGTCAATGCCGGTATAATAATATGTACTTATCTGTCTGTAAATCGAATCTCATTGTCTGTATATTATCTGTATGTTGTTTGTAATTAATTGTAATTAATTAAGTTAAATTGATTAAACTAAATTATGTAATTACCTTGGTTGTGTTGACATAATGATTTTTAACGTTTATAAATACTGTCTCATTACGTGAAAATAATATTGTAGCAGATTAACTCCGAAATATGTATGTAGCTCAATCGTTATATTTATCAGAACGAGAAGGATGGATAAATCAAAGAGAGAAAACTATGTTGACGACGCGATTAAAAATACGATGGAAATTAAAAAGAGCAAAGGAGTTTTAGTGTGAAAAAAACCAATCATCGTAATGGGCAGCACAACCAATTGTAAACATTAAATAATAAATAAAGTTGTATAAAAAAATCAAATAATAAATAAGGTTGTAATTAAAAAATCAAACAATACAGTCCACTCATTTTATTAAACGAGCTTTTTGGTTGTGTGAGCCACAGGCACTTTATTTAATTTTTGTTTAGTTTTATTTTATTTATTATTTCAACTATTAAGTTTTTTATTTCTACTTTATTTAAATATATAAGTTTAATTTAATGAAATTACACAGGACTAATTATTAATTTAGAATTTATAAGTTATATTTTATCATATATAATTAATTTAGTTTTATATTATTTACCATTATCTACCTATCACGTCCAAAGCCGACGAGTGAAAAAAGTTATTATTTTAATTGTATGTAATTACTAGAAACATTCTTTACCCAACACAAATACACACATAGGACCCCAGTTATTAATATTTATTAAAGACATACATTTTAAGGGATAACCGGGTTGAGTGGTACATTACAACAAGAGTTTATTGAATCCGGACTCATCATTGTTTATATGGATGATATTCAGATAGCAACTAGGACGATTCCGGAACATTTTAATTTGTTACAAAAAGTTTTGCGGAGAATTAGTGAATATCGTATGGAATTGAAATTATCAAAATGCAAATTCTGTTTTACTGAGATTGAGTACTTGGGATATCTGGTAAACCGGGGTGGCATACGACCAAGCCAAAGCCATATTGAAGCAATCCGTCATTACCCAGTGCCTACCAGTTTTTGATTTGGTTAAAAGTAATGCCAACTTCCGATTCACCGATGAGTATATACAAGTTTCTACCATATTGCGAGATCAGTTGTCCAAAGCGATGCTAGTGCTTTGAGATACGGTAGTGTGTTGTTGCAAAAACAGGAAGACGGGAAATTGCATCCAGTGGCATATTTTTCAAAGCGTACGACAGTCCCTGAATCTCAATACCATAGTATCGAACTAGAAACCTTGGCTATCATTAACACGTTGCGTCGTTTCATGGTGTATTTAGAAGGAACCCCATTTCGAATTGTTATTGATTGCAACTCGCTTACAATGACGTTAAGTAAGAGAAATGTTAATGCTCATATTGCTCGTTGGGCCCTCGAGCTTCAGAATTATAATTATACAATCGAACATCGCAGTAGCGAACGAATGGGCCACGCCGATGCGCTTAGTCGACGTTACTTAGTTGCTGCCATTGGTGTTGATGATATCGACATGCAATTGCAAGCAACGCAGAATCGAGATTCGGATATTGTTTGTATCCGTGACCGCCTGGAACATAAATCATCCAAATTGTTTGAATTATTGCTATACGTGCCCATAAGGAGATGGAGGACAACGTTGTTCGTCTGATTCATGAAAAAATTGGTCACTTGGGATTGGGTTAGAGCTTAGAATGCATTATTGGTTTCCTTAAATTAAGGAAAAACTCAAAAAGTTCATTCGAAATTGTATTCGGTGTATTACACTCCGACTCGTATTATGTAATTGAGGCTTCGCACTTGAGATTGTGGACTGATGGGCCTGACGAGCCAGCTAAAATTGGAGCGATTCGGGATTGTGACACCCTATTAAAGTTAGCCGAAAGATGGTAATACAGATAGTGTCTTTGCTATCCCAGCCGAAAAAATAAATTATAGCCGAGAGATACATTACTTGATATACCTAGTTCTATATTATGGTTGGTTAGGTCATAGGCCGAATCTCCTAAATATTGGGCAGGGAATGGGGGGAGGGGGGTGTAATTTGGTATAATGTACCAGAAAGATTTTCTGGTACATTATACCAAATTACACCCCTCCCCCACCTCCTCCCATTCCCTGCCCAAAATTTCAGAGATTCGGCTTATGACCTAACCAATAAACATAGTATAAATAGTATAGAACTAAGTATATCAAGTAATATATCTTTCGGCTATAATTTATTTTTTCGGCTGAGACAGCAAAGACAATAGATGCATTACCATCTTTCGGCAGGGATAGCGAAGACACTATCTGCGTTATCTTGCGGCTGGAAAGTTTCGGCTAACTTTAACAGTATGATTGTGACACTTGAATTTTATAAATTATTTAAATAATTTAATACCTTGTTAAAGATAGTGTCTTGACTATTTCAGCCGAAAATTAAACTCTCTTTATACTCTCGCTCTTATCGATTTTTAAATTCCTATAAACTGAAATAATATCCCCTTCACCCGAATGATATAACCCGATCCTAAATTCTCCTAAATTCGAGTTCATGACTGATTTTTGCTGTATTCAAGACACTATCTGCATTATCTTTCTGCTGGAAACTTTCGGCTAACTTTAACAGTATTAATTTAATGCTGATCTATAGTTCTTTTCCATTTATATATTTAATACATCCATTTATATATTTAATATATATTTACGCTATTTGCCGTAGGCACTTGGCGAATCACACTTTTTACGCTATTTGTTTAAGTACATACGCTATATATTTAAGTTTGTATTAATAATATATTTTTATTTGTTTTGATCGAGTCGATCAATTGTCAGATCGGCCGAGTTGTAATAGTTAACGTTCATTTTAAATTCAAATATAATAAATTCTATCTTCACTCTTGATTTATGCTGCCACCACTTTGTCGGTGGTAGGTATTGTAAGAATAACAAAAAAGAGAAAGAAAATGTGTGATGTGTGAAGAACCATTATTAGAAAAACAGCAGCGAAGCTGAAAGTAACGTTTTTTTTTTTTTTTTTTTTTTAATTATTACAACTGAATACAATTCATCTAGTAATTTTTCTTTCTTAATTTAGTCACTTGTGAATGAGAAGACGCCCATTGGCCGGCTCCATTTATAGGTTATTTACTGAAGTAGTCTTTGCTTTGGTGTCCTTAATCCATTAAATCAATTGGTTTCGTTCTCTGCAATCGTCTTACTGCATGGGAACTGTCCAACATACCACGAAGCTCTTCATTTACGTATTGATAAATACGTTGTCGATGTATTACTGCAAGTTTTTTTATTTCTTCTTGGACCGTCGGGATATTTAGATCCCTATGAAGGTCATCATTCCTAATGTACCACGGAGCGTTAACTATACCACGTAGCACTGTTTTGAAAAGTTTGAATTATTTTGATGTTGGTTTTCTTTGTACAATGAAAGGATTCATTTCGTACAATGAAAGGAACGTAAAAAAAGAAAAGAATAAAGGAATTATATGTGTAAAAGTAAAAACGTAATAAATAAATTTATTAAAAAGTGTAGTATAATTGTAAAAATAAACAATCTTTTATGTGCAAAATAGATAACCAAAATCTGAAGTCTTGACCCCATTGGACAGAAGTGCGTTTAGTTTCCTTTAATCTGTTATAAATAATACATATATAAATAATTTCAATACCTTTTTATTCTATTACTTGCATAAAACGTTACTTGAGGCTAACCCTGTCGGTTAAACGATTTCTATGGCGAAAAGTTTGATATTGTACACTTTAAAGTCAATTGGGGTCCAATCATGGCTAAAAAAATTACAACCTCCGTATGTCGACTTTTAATGACGATTCATAAATGGGGCAATTTGATTTTAAGACGAAGTTATACACCTGTGATACTTTTGATTTCATTTTGCCTAAATGTTGATAATAAATTGAACCTTTCCCAGAAATCACTTTTTCTTTCATTTGTTGGTTTGTTTTACAATTTAATCAGTAGTTTAGGTTGCAACCTCCAGTAATGTAGTGTAGTCTATAATTAGCCACTGGTGAAAAATATCTAAGTGATTCTGTGTGTCTTATATACGGTATACACTGTCGAATAGCTCAAGTGGTTGAGAGTTGATTCTTAAACAGATCACATTTGGTGAAGTTGTTCACGAACTTCATGGATCGCCATGACTTTACTTGATTAAGCTATTTTCAGCAGGGTGTTTAATTGTTTATCTGCTTTAGTAAAAATTAGGTAGAACATGTTATCTAACGTAGATGCCGACGACAATGTTGGTCGCAGGTTAATAAATTTGGCTGAAGTTGCAATGGACTACTGATGTTACGGTAGTACTCCTTTAGAGCAAAACTAACATCATAAGCGATTTGGTATTTCGTTTTGATCACCCAGAAGATATATTTTTGACATTTATTTATGATAACCAAAAGTCCTAGCACATAGAACAAGATCACTGTCCAGTTTATGGTTGTTTATAATCCAGGTTAATTTACCACATTCAGGTACACCTTGAATATTTGTAATATCCGGCATCTTTATGTTTTCCTTAAGATAGATATTATTTAACGAGTTGTAAGTCCGATGAGCTAACATAATTTCCGTACACGATGGACAAAAAATATATCTGTTGGACCAGATTGTTCCCAGCAAAGCCAAATTTGATGTTTGGTGATCGGTTCTTTAAGATGTTGTTTAAATAAAAAATATAAATATAACATTTTTAATTGCGGAAGAAGGAGAAAATGGCAGTAGATGAATATTCTTAATGTTGTGATCCTTTAAATAGCGTTTAATCAGGCTGTTTGAGTGTTTCATATAAATCATTATTTTCATGATCGAATTTTTATAGCTGGTCTCTGAGGTGCCATATTGAATGAAATATTTAAAACCCATTTGATGTTGTTACATGGATAGTTTGTAATATAATCCAACACCAGCATAAGTTCGTTGAAAAGGTGGTTGACATTTAATGTAAGTGTGAATAGTTCATCTTTTCGTTGTTAAAGTTTCTAGAGCGTAGATTAGATCACTGTCACTGCAACCCGCTTTAGATTGATAAGTTAGCACAATAACGCATTAACCCCTAATTGTATAGACCTATGAACCTGCATTGAAGGATTTGTAGAATTTATTTAGTTTAATTTCGTTCCCAGACAGATGTTTTTTAAGATAACTTTTATCCAATTTATCGTCTAAGGCAACAAATTAAAATGGATGAAGTACGCGATGGGGTATAATGGGATGGGATTTAATTGATGAGAAGATTGTTTTGTTATGTGTTGCTTTAATATCGATGTCAGTTTGAGTTTCACAATGTTGAGACTCGTACATATTACTCCTTAGATAGTTCTATCTATTTTCATTAACCAACATTTCTGATGGCCATCAAAATGTCCTAGAATTTTTCATTTGGTTGAAAATATTACATCTCGCAGTCTGACACTTTCTATCCACCTTGTATAAGAATGGGGCTACATTTTTTTAATTATAGACGGCTTACACTACCTCGTGACAATGACCGAAGAATCTGGTAATCCCTGGGAAAACCGCCATAGAAAAAAATGTCTCAGTAAATTGTTGGGTGAAAATCGTTACATACTGGATGTGGAACGAACCTATTTACTATGTTCGTAATTTTTTTTTGTCTATCCGCGTATTGTACAATCGAATTTTCACTAATTTGAGTATACAAGACTTAATTGTTTAGCGATAATTATTTCCAGAAATGTTTCCTCGTACAGAAATGGAGCTACACTTTATGCAGTCCAGAGGGCTTACACTACTTTTAGACAATAGCCAAAGTGGCAACATCTCATAAAAATGTCAATTACGCTACAAGTTAAATAATTCGTTTTACAATAGATTCTGACTCGTTTTATATTTTTGAATCATATGTGCTCACTTTATAAAAATCACCAACAAGTAAGATAACGAATTAAACATCGTTTTACGGCATCTCTATAAGGTCATATTGAGTTTATCACCGCTTTCAAGAAATACTCGTACATTTACGTTATTTAAATTATATTAAGAAAGTCGTACTCACTTCTTTGATCTGAAGGTAATCGACATCAAATACAATTCCATTAGAACTCTCCGCCAAATCATGATAATATTGGATTTCAGAAATATCTCGCCCACAGCCCGCCGTCAAAAAGAAATATACGGTAATTTTTTTCCGTTGGATTAGCTTCTCTAACTCTGGTTTCAATTCTTTCTGTTTTGTTCCGGCGTCCGTAAACACAAACATAATTGAATTGTCTATGGCCGCATCTAAACCATATTTAATACCACGAAATGCTGATTCCAAACAATCACCACCACCACCTACACTGAACGTTGCCAAAAGGTTATGAATCTTATTCACATCCGTTTCGATTATTGCAGGATATTTAATCTTATCTATATCTTCATCGCGAAATTGTACGAACACATATTCAGAAATTGGATTATCCGGACGGCTGGTAAAACTTTCTAGTAGCAATTTTACACCATAACGCAATGCGTCTATTTCATCGCCCATCGATCCGGTCGAATCGAATACGATTATCAGGCTGCGTTTTAAACTCTGGCCACTAATTAGTTGCACTGTTGTTACACACATAAATAGAAACAAATAATTTGTAAACTTCACCATTTTATAACTTGTATTGTAATATTATTTTTTAATAACGTGTATGCACGAACTGAATTAAACTAAAATTAAATAAATCGTTTAATGTTCTTATATATGATGATGTTGTACTTGGTTTTATTTTTTTTTTTTTTTTTGCTGATAAGCTGGTGGCATTCTATATGTGCACAAGACGCAATCCGCCGTTCCATGCGCGTATGCAGGGGGGGCGGGGGGGGGGGGGGGTTACTGGGGGTTTAACCTCCCCATGATTCAACAATAGAAAAAAGTAAATCCTGAATCAACAGCAACGCGACTCAAACAAATATGTCCCACACGATGGATTCAACGCCACGAGTCTGCCTTAGTATTTCTGGAGCTTCAAAAAGCTGCAATCTTTGCGATGGAAATTATTTCTGATTGGGATGACAAAACAAGTTCTTCTTCTGCGATTCAGCTTCTATCTGTTATTAGGAGTACTGAATTTCAAGTATCTCTTCATGTGCTTACCAAGGTTTTTGGTATAACCCTGCCACTAAGTCGTTCACTACAAACAATAAATCTGGATCTGGCCGCTGCAATCGAACTGGCAAAAGATGTTGAAGGTGTGCTAGATGAAATACGACGCGAAACAGAAATGCAATTTAATGCAATTTTCAGTGACGACAAGAAAATATGTGACCAGCTTAATGTAGAAATACGAATTCCTCGTCTAGCCGGAAGACAAATTCATCGCTGCAACATTGCAGTTGAAAATCCTGAAGAGTATTGTCGTATTGTCATCTTTATACCTTTTCTAGATTCTACAAAGATGCAAGCAAGTTCACGATCGGTTTCTGAAACATATTGCAAAGTTTTATGTGTCTTTTGCCAAATGAACAAAATTTTTCATTGGAGCACGAATAATCTGCAAAAACTCTTTTGGAAAAATATAAAAGTATTACGAACTGCAGCATAGTTGAGGGCATTGGTGAACTGACTGAAGCTATGGTGGCGCCATGCTATAAATTCTTCGAATACACCAAAAATGTTCATATTGCATTTCTATCATGCGACGAATCAATTTTCCCAACTGTTCGAAAATTACTTCAAATATTTGTAACACTACCGGTTACAACATCAAGCAGTGAACGATCTTTTTCAACATTGAGACGACTCAAAACGTATTTACGCAACACAACGAATGAAGATAGGCTAAATGGATTAGCGTTACTTAATATTCATCGTAATGTCGCGGTTTCTGTTGATGCAGTTCTAAGTGGACTAGCAAAAAGTTCACGTAAATTAGAAATTCGCTTGTAGGTAATTGTGAAAAGAAAAAATCTTTGAACTTCAGTCGCTCTTTAATTGTTTCAGAAAATTGTCTTTTGCTGAATCTGCCATTTTTATTCTATTTTATAAGAAAAAATATATAATTTTTAATAAATGTATTTAATAAATGTATATGTATTAATTTTTTTTGTACATACATCATATAATTTTTTATTAACTTTTCTTGATGAATTTTTTATTAATTTTTGTTATATAATTTTTAATCTATTAATTTTTCTTTAATAGTTAAGCTCTTTCTTGTATAGTTCATGTTTTTATAGTAAAAATATATATTAGCTAGTTCTATTACGTTGTTGTGTATTATGTTTTCTGGAACCCCCCCTATGGCTTCATCCTGCGTACGCGCCTGCGCCGTTCCATACTTTGATTCTTCCCCTTCAACTACAAACTAATTTTGTGGCGGCGAAATTTTTGATTCTTTTTTCAGCAAAATTATTTTTTGATTCAACTGATTCTTGCACTACTACGAAGATAAATATTTCAAGGACACCTTGTTTATTTGTCGTTTTTGGGTTAATTTTAGGTTAATTTCTGTTTCGAGAGGAAAAATGTTAGTTTTCAAACAAAGAATCAGTTTTTGCAGCAAATAATAAACTTTTATTATAATACGAATAAATCAAAAAATATAATTTTATACACATACATATACAAAGAAATGCGCAAAGAAACGCGCTAAGAATCAACTGATCTTTTGAAACGATAGAATCACGACGAAACAATCAAAGTATGGAACGACGGAATCAAGCAAGTTTTTTTTTTGAACCAAGAAAATTTTATGATATTTTACGATTTGGCATATTGGTCTGTTGGGTGTCAATTCATTGTCGATTGGCCACATGGACAGGACAGGATATTAACTCAGCGTAAACTGGTCAGTTAACAAGGCCACTCCTCACCTGATACAGGATATATCGTTAAAAGTAACATATCGGGTAACATAAAAATCAAATATGGCTTCGGGTGAGGTACATCTGCCATAAATTTGACATTCAAAACCATTTGTAGATTGCGGTATTATTGCAACAAACAAATATATATTTTTCAAAATGCAATCTTTAAAAAAAAAAAAAGAACACCTTCTTTTTGGGTCAACCCTTTTTTAGTTACAGTGGGTTTCTTCTGGTTTACAATGAACGGCAGTATTCTCATGTCCATCATATTTTATACTTAATTTCAATGAGCCAGAGTTAGGCTAGCAGCAACGTTGCGGTTTATTGCTTCGGGAGACTCATTTCGATCGTGGGAATTTTTATGCAGAGTGTCATATAAGACAATATCTGTTTTTTTTCTTTTTTTTTTTTATTTATTTAAATAGTACAATCTTATCACATGATAATTTATTACTAATGATGATAACGCATTTATTTGAAACTAATAAGTGGAGCGAGTGTGGGTTTACAAGCAATCAATATGCTGCTCCCAATAATGAATCTTTATTTATTAGATGACCAGCTCATGCGGTTTAATTCTTTTAAGGCGTCTCAGTTCTTGTGTTATGTCAAGAAGCTGTATTGCATCACTGTTGGTATGTTGCAGTAATCTTCTTTCATGTTTGATGGCAAATTCCTGAATCACTTCATCAATCCATTTAACGTTTAGGTCGTTATGTAATTCCTCGTTGGTTACGTAGCGGTAAGCATTCGTTATTGTTCGTAGAAATTTGTTTTGGCAACGTTGAATAATTAAACGATTTGATTGTTTAGTACAGCCCCAGAGTTGGATACCATACGTCCAAATTGGTTTAATTATCGACGCGTAGATCAGGCGTTTACAGTACAGGCTAAGCTTAAAATGTCTTCCTATTAGCCAGTACATCTCACGTTGTTTTATTTTCATTTGCTCTGCTTTTTGTCTAATGTGATATTTCCAGTTCAATCTTGAATCGAGATGCAATCCGAGATATTTAGCAGATTCAGCTTGGGGAATTTGTACCCCATTGAGAAATATATGGATGTTGCTATTTTTGCGCCGCAACTTGTATGTTACGTGTACTGATTTCAGCTCGTTAAGCTTTATTTTCCAATCCCTGGTCCATCGATTCTATCGAGTGTTTGCTGTAAGTATTCTACTGCTTGGTTCTGCGATTCGCTTGATGCCAATACTGCGGTATCATCAGCAAAAGTTCCGATGAAGGTTGTTTCCGTTGTCGGTATATCAGAAGTGTAAAGTAGATATAGGATGGGTCCTAATACGCTACCCTGGGGCACCCCTGCTATGGCTGGGTAAAAGTTAGAGCATGTTTCTTCATGTGATACTCTAAATATTCGTTTGGAGAGATATGACTCGAGCAATTGACAGTAATTTTCTGGCACTAATTTACTTATCTTGTAGATAAGACCCTCATGCCACACTCTATCCAAAGCCTGTGATACATCTAGAAATACGGCAGGGCAATATTTCTTCTCTTCTAGTGCTTGTTCTATCTTTGCAGTCACGCGATGAACTTGATCAATTGTCGAATGTTTATTCCTGAATCCAAACTGGAAATCAGGTATAATGATCATTGGTTTTAGTCGTTTCAATAACAACTTTTCAAACAACTTTGAAGCAGTAGGTAACAAAGAGATCGGCCTGTATGATCTCATTTGCTCGGCTGGTTTGTCTGGTTTTTTTATCATGATTATTTTTGCAACCTTGAAGCACTCAGGCACATATTTAAGTCGAAAGCAAGCATTATATATATATATATATATATATATATATATATATATATATATATATATATATATATATATATATATATATATATATATATATATATGTATATATATATATATATATATATATATATATATATATATATATATATATATATATATATATATATATATATATATATATATATATATATACATATATATATATATATATATATATATATATATATATATATATATATATATATATATATATATATATATATATATATATATATATATATATATATATATATATATATATATATATATATATATATATATATATATATATATATATATATATATATATATATATATATATATATATATATATATATATATATATATATATATATATATATATATATATATATATATATATATATATATATATATATATATATATATATATATATATATATATATATATATATATATATATATATATATATATATATATATATATATATATATATATATATATATATATATATATATATATGTTAACATAGTGACTGCTCTCTTTGATAACTCCTTAAACATCCTTGGCGAAATTTCATCAATTCCAGGTGACTTTTTGGGATTCAAATTCATGTCTATTTCGTGCGCAATTTCTAGTGGGGTGACACTTCTGATATTTGATGGAGACCTATAGACTGGTTTAGGGTCAATCCTAGATTGTATGTCGTGTGGTTGAAATACTGATGCCAGATGTTGTGCAAACAGTTCTGCTTTGTCTTCATTACGTCGCACCCATTCTCCATTTGTGTTCCTTATAGGTGGCACTTGGATTTTGGTCTCTTGTATCTTTTAGTAGCTTTCCAAAGAGAATAATTTTTGTCAGCTTCAGGACCCAGTCCTTTCAAATGATTTTCAGTACAAGCTTCTTTATGTTCTTTAATTAATCGGTTAACTTTATTACTTACCCGATTAAATTCTCTTTTGTCAATAATATTTCTGGTTCTATGCCATATGCGTCTTTTTTTACGCCTTTCTTTTATCAGTTCTCGAATCTCCAGGGGGTAGTTGATCTCTTGTACGACTTTCTCACCTAATACGGGTGTAGCCTCTTTAGCAGCTTCACGCATGGAGTTAATAAAATGTTTAGTTTGTAATTCAAGTTCTTCTTTAGTTTTAAGACTAACGTTTAACTCAATTAGATTGTCCAGTTTCTCTCTAAATAATTCCCAATCAGTAAATTTATTAGTACGGTTAAGTTTGGTTTTCTTTTTTATGACTAATGTACTCACAGTCATTAAGACCGGTGTGTGATCGGAAGTAAGGTCATCAATACCTTCGACTTCATTGTAATTTGAGGCTATTCCTTTCGAGATATAAAAGTCAATCAAATGAGGAACTTTGTTGATGTCTGTAGGCCAATAGGTAGGTTTACGCGATGAGTGATATTCACAACCTGACATTTCTATTGCACTTAGGAGTTCTTTTCCTTTTCCTGGTGTTATGAGTCGAGATCCCCACGCAATATGTTTGACGTTGTAGTCACCTCCTATGATAAACCTTGGTCCAAGTTTATTAAAAATGTCAAGATATTGATTTCTTACGATAGATATTATGTCTTGGTGGACAGTAGATCGCCCCTAAACTTAGTTCAGCACCACCGTGGTTAATCGTTATTACAGTAGCTTGCATAAATGGCTCCTTAATTTCTTCTTGCTGGAAATTTAGGATATTTTGTTTGATTAAGATTGCTGTCCCTCCTCGAGCACGATTACTCGGATGCAATGTCCAATAGGCACTATATCCTGTAATTTTGATAAAGTTTTTCTCCGTAAAGTGCGTCTCTGAAATTAAAGCTACATCTATGTTATTGGTTCTTAGAAATACTTCTAGTTCTTGAGCTCTTGCATTAAGCCCGTTAGCATTCCAGGCAATTATACGTAGGAACGTTATAGTCATTTACTTTTTATGTTTTAGCGGTTTATTTGGTGGCTTGGAATTATCTTCCAGTTTATCCACCCTGGTAGCAAGCTGGCTGAAATTTTGTCTCATTTCTGCCTGAAATTCGGTGAGCATTTTCATTATATTACTAATGGTTGGCTCGTTGGACACAGGTTTCTGCCTGCTTTCTTGATTTAGATTGTTATTTGAGGTTTTGGTCACCTGGGCGTAGGAAACCCCCTCTCTATTAGTATCATATTGTTGGTTAGGCTTTTGCTGTAGTCGCTCTGCTACTGTTATTTTTCTCGGTAGTTGAGCATTTAGTTTTTTCTGATACACCAGGCATCCTTTGTAGCTAGCCGGATGACCTTTTTCTCCGCACAGTGCACAAGTTGGTATAACATTTCGCGGCTTTTGACATTGTTTTGTTTGATGACTCTCTGCGCATTTGACACATTTGGCTTGCCTATTGCAGAAGTTCTTTGTGTGTCCTAACTGTTGGCAATTTGTACACTGTGGTATACCTATTACCTTTTTAGGTGGTTCAATAGACACCTTGCAATATAGCAGGTTCTTAATTTCGTATATGTCCTTATTGTTTTCCCCCTGCAACAGGTCTACATAAAACAATGGGAAGTGTCTAATAATTTTCTCATTATTAATTGTCGACTTTTTATGAATATTAATAATGTTGGTTACTTTATGACCATGTTCCTCGATTGCCGCTTTGATCTCTTCGCGATCGGTAGATGACGGTAAACCTCGTATTACGACTCTGTACCATCTTTCACTTTTGAGCTGATAAGTATGGTATTCCATCTTATATAATGTACTATCCTTGTTATTGGATTCAGTTTCTTTTATATCGCTAAGTAGTTTTTTAATTTTACGGTAGTCATTTTCAGACTGCGTTGTTATTTTGATATCGTTATTGGATATTGCTTTAAACTGAGCAGTTTTCTCTGTCACTGCCAATACTCGAGCTCTGAGTATATTAAAATTCCTAACATTGCTGACATTGATTGGTGGTGGTAAGGGTTCCTTTTGGTGTGCATGTTGTGGTTGTATTGGTATTTCGTTATCTTGCGGTAGAGATACCCTTGGTGATGGCGTTTTGGAGAGTCTCCTCTTTTTATTTACATTTACTTTATTTTGTCTAGGTTGGGTTTCTTTCTCAAGTTCCTCTTCATCCGTAAAGTATTCGTTGCCGAGACTTTGTAGGCTCTGACTTCTACCATTAGTTGACGTAGAAGGTTTATTTTGCCTCTCTAGTGTTTCGATTCTGTTTTGTAAGTTTACCAAAATATCTTGGTATTTATTACATTCTAACTCATATTGCTGGCATTTTGTCCTTAATTCAATATTCTGGCGCTCAAGCGAGGTTAATTTTGATGTCATTTCATTGCCGTCTTGAAGCATACGGTGTCTTTTCGTTAATGTTGGAGAATGCATGAGTTCTATTGGAGGTAGGGGGCTTATACTTCTATCTGCTCTAGTAGCTAAGCTTGCCACTACTAAAGCATTGCGGTCGTTTGATATCGACGACTAGAGGCCCGCTTGCTCACTTTCCGAAGTCGCCGGTACTGGTAGGCTTGCCACCTTTTACAAATGCCAATGGAGGACAAGTACAATTTTTTGTTTGTTATTTTATAATAAGTTTATTTTTAATATAATAATGTCTTATCAAATGTCATTATCATTATTTCATCCCAAACCACCTGCAAGTGCATGTCACAAAAAATAAAATAATTAAAATAAAAATCAAATTTTCAATTAATTTCAAGCATTATCCTAAGTATAAACAGTAAGATAAACTAGTAAGACTATAAAAATAAACAAACTAATTTTTTTCAGTATAAAATAAAAATTATAAATAGAAAATTTAATTCTTAAAAGTATATTTCTCATTTCCTTTTGCTAATTTAATTCCACATTCCAGAATTTCTTCCAAAAATCATTTAAGAATCTCATTTCTAGCCAACATACCCAATCCCATCAAAAACGTATAAGAATTGGTCGACTTCCGCACCAGGTGGTCTAATTCCAGAACTTATTCCAAAGATCATTTATGAATCCCATTTCCATCCAACATACCCCATCCGACCATAATCGGTTAAAATTTGAGAGCACTGGAGCAATTGGTTTTGCTAAAAGTAGCAATTTGAATTTATTTGAAAATTTGAATTATTCAAAAATTTGAATTTATTCTGCATTTAATTGAATTTCTTATGAAAAAACACGAATTTGCTTGCAAAAAATTGACGTTGATTTAGAAAAAATTGACAATGAAGCATAAAAAATTATGGTTGACTTGTAAAAAGTTGCGAATGAATTAAAAAAATTGAATATCATTTGCAAAATCGTGAATTTGAAGTACAAAATCTATATTTCTGTAAAATCTATAATCTGTATTTCTGTAGTTCTGGACGATTTCTGTTAGACAAACGTCGTTTTCCTCAGAAGAATTATTTTTGTTAAAATACCTGTCTAAATCTTGACTAGAACTAGCAGCTGATACAGATGCCTGATGAGCTATACCATTTTAATGAATTCGAAGCGCTGAGTATCCTTTATATTCTATAGATCCCTTTCCGACCGTATTTAAAATTTGTTATTTAGGATTTGAAAATGGTATATCCCTTTTATGTTTTACTAACACAATTGTGTGGATATGGCAAAAGTACCATGCCAAAAATTTATTTTTGTATGTGTTTTGACCCAGCTTGTGTATTCCTTTTAAACTTATTTTCGTCCGAAAAAAACACTATAACTATACACTCAATTGTGTTGGTTGTACTTCAAATCAAGCGAAATTTTTTTATCAAAAACGCCATTATACATATACTATGATTTTATACTCACTCATTTGTGTGGTTTAGACTTAAATAGAGCCAATTTTTTTTTTATGGTTGAAAAAGGGATTTAATATTATAAATATGTATTAAAATACATGTGGAGGACATTTATGCCATCGTGGAGGATGGAGGAAATTTCTTACGAAAGGAGGACTGTCCTCCACAAAGGAGGACGGGTGGCAAGCCTAGGTACTGGGCATCCTAATCCCTGCACCGTAACATTATTTTTCTGCTGATCTGCCATGGTTGGTTTATTGTTCGGGGTTCCTTGGCCTAGCCAGATTTGGTCCGCGGGTGGTATTTTATTTCCCACCTACCCTCCGGCAAGCCGGTTAAAGAGCATTCGCCTATCCGCCACCTTGGGACGCGCCACGATGGAAGTTTGGCATCTCCACACGGGAATATCTAAGTTTGTATCAGAAGTTTTACAAGCCATTTGGAATGTATTACAACCAAAAGTAAATAGAAATTATGAAAAATTACAATAAATATTATTTTTAACAAGGTTCCACATAAGAAAGATGAATGGGCCAAAATTGCATCAGACTTTGACAACATATGACAATTTCCACATACGTTAGGTGCAGCTGATGGAAAGCACATATAAGAATTAAGGCTCCTACTAGCTCAGGGTCTAATTTTTACTGCTATAAGGGGTACTTCAGCACAATTTTGATTGCAATTGTTGATTCTCATGGAAATTTTGTATTTATTAATGTGGGCTCAAATGGCAGAATTATTGACAGTACCATTTATAAAGACAGTACGTTTTATCAGGCACAGATAAAAGGCTATTTTGACATTCCAGAGTCTGCAAAATTATCAGTGGAAAATTCAGAAAATTCATTTTTTTCATCGGCGATGATGCCTTCCCTCTATCTCGCAATATGGTTAAACCATTTAATAGAAATATAGAGTTGCGAGTATGCCTGAAAAGCCTGAAAAGGTATTCGATTATAGATAAAGCAGAGCACGTATGACAGTAGAATGTGCGTTTGGCCGGTTAGCAACATGGTTACGAATAATTCAAAGGACAATCGAGACCTCCCTCGAAACTACTGATTTAATACATAATTTTTTAATTAAAGAGATCAGTCAACCAATTGATGAACAAGAGGTATCTTCACCTACCAATAATTCACCTACCAATAAGTAAAATAAATTAATTATGTATATAAATGAAATAATTTTTGTAAAAAAACAAAAAGGAATATTTTCTTTCGATAATTATTTATGTTGTAATAAACATATTCAAAATTGACAAGAACAATTAAACAAATAGTTAGCTTTGAATTTTATCGTTTGCCTTCGCAGATATTTATTGTATTGTAATAAACCGACCGCATATTAAATTTAAATTTTAATTCAAGTATCAATTCATTTTAAATGAAAAAAAAAATATAATAAAATAATTTTAGAGAAAATCTTAAACTTATAAAATTAAAATATAGCATTTTCGTTGTATATCCGCGGCACGTATGGCATCATTCAAAACATTTGATGCTCTACCATTGGCTGCAACGAATTTCAAAGATGTTTGTTGACGATTAACAGAATAATGTAATAAATTACTCGAAAAAGAAGGAACTGGGCAGGTTTGGGTGCAACTAAGTCTGGGTACTTGATGGCACGGACTGGTACTGATGATGGTGAAACAGATGGTAGTAACTTAGTGAGCCAACAAGTTTTACGGCTTTAAAAGGGTGCGTGGAATGTTAGGGGAATAATTATTCACTTCTGTTGGTGTTGATGACGAAGATTGTGAAAAGGAAGGAACTGATCAAGTTGCTGAAGTAGTTACGGCTGGATAATTGAATACGTGCATTGCTGTTGATGTTGGTGAAATAGATGTTGTTTACCAACTATAATTTCACGACTTTATATGAGATCTGTACGTCGGATGTTAATTGGACCGTTAACAAATCCTGACGACGATAATGATAATGATGATGTAGGTGATGGTGGTGGTGGCTCATAAAACTATTTTGGTTGGCGTATTGTTATTGTGCTTGAGCTCGGCGAGTTAATACAACGCATCCTTAATACGGTCTGCTGGATAGAAAACATAAATTGCAATGCGTGAGTCTCGGGTAGTTTCCTTGGGGTGCTATGGATTTCCCAAAAATTTCAAATTCGTCCTTTTCAGGTTCAGAATTTGCGGCTGAAATAAAGTTATTTAGTGCGTCATCAAAATCGGTAGGGGGCAAATCTAGCGATGCCTTTTTTCTCTTTTTTGGAGTGGATTCATTTAATTCCAAAGGAGGAATATCAACATTTGATTCGTGATCATTTGATCAAAATAAAAAATTGAAGGTTCCGTCCAGACCGGCTCCTGATTTTTTTGAATTATTAATTTTCTTCTTTTCTGCTGTATAGCAATATCGAAGACTTTTAATTTTCTTTTTTATTGCATCTTCATTTGAGCCCATTTGATGCTGTACCATTGGCTGCAACGAATTTCAAAGATGTGTGAGCCCATTTCGGTTGCACATTTGTCTGTAAGCTATTTTTTTTGTCAACCCTTCTAAATATTTTGGAATGAACATTCCATAAACACTCTTTATTTTTATATAACTCGATTAATTTTAAAGATCTATTTATTCTTGAATGTCAGAAGTTTCTATTAACACGAAATTTTGACGTTTCTTCTTCTTCTTTTGACGAAATAGTATCAATATAGGACACTGCATTTTAAAGTCGTTTTCCGATTTTTTTTTCTATAAGACAAGAGTGAAGTTAGGTGTTTTAGTACAAGTTCGAAAAAAAATCGAAAATCAACACAGCTAGTAAAAAAAACTGTGTAGGTTATTTGTCACAATAAAAAAGTAAATAAGTACTGTCATGTATAGTCAAAACATGTCTTCAATTAATTTTTAGTGTAGTTTGTTAATTGTTTTCATTAATTAAAAATGCTAGAAACGTTGTATGTATAGTTCACCGTTCTCGCAATATTGGAATTCCTAATTAAAAATCTAAAGTCCATCATGGTTACATTAGCAATCCACAAAGAAAATGCTTTCATGTTACTGTTGTCGTATTTTTTTGTTGCCGGTGTAAGTACATGCCGCCCCATTTAAGTGTCTAGACCATGTCATTATGTTCGATTCTAATCCACAGAAATTATTTACGATGTAATTGTTGAGCCCTCGAGTGGTGAATCAACTACAGACGAGGAAGACGAGCAATACAATATGGAAGGTTCGACAAGTTGTTTTCTGTTTACGGCCTCGGTGGTGTTGGATTTATCATTTTGGAATTCACATTTATAATCGTATCTTATAAATAATTTAACACTTGGCAACCAAAAATCATGAACAGTTTGACAACTTCGAATATATTTTTGAAGTTCGAAAAAAAAACGACAAAAGTGGCACACTGGCAAAAAATCTAATTACGATAGAATAAGAGAAATAAAGTACACGTCTTTCCTATATATAAGTTACAGCGCATCCCCAATAGAATTCCTTATAACTTTTTCCTTACAGAAAAGTATGAAAAAAAAAACTTGAGAATTTTTTTTTCCAAGTTTTTTTTCATACTTTTCTGTAAGGAAAAAGTCATAAGGAATTCTATTGGGGATGCGTTGTTATTTAATATGTATATGGTATAACTTAATGTTAACACATATTGCAACTCCTTGACATTTTGTGTCTTCACTTGCAACTGTTCGAAAATTAATGTTATAAATTGATGTTAATGGCAGGTGGAGCGTAGGCATAAGGATTAGGAATTTAATGACATTTATGAAATAGTGACATATAGAGTTAGGCATTAGAAGTAATTTTATAACTGTTAACTTTTTTTCTTTGTTTTTGTTTTGGTTAGTACTACAAAAATAGGAAGTATTAATTGTCCACTTGCACATTGCAAGCTCCATGCGTTGGCCAAAGGTTTATGTACTCTGACACGGTGCTGAATTTTGCACTAGCGTTATAACATTATTGTCTAGAACAGAACCGTCACGAATGTTCATGTAGATATTCAGCGCTGTATATAAATACGGGTGCGATGAACGCGATGAGTGTGCCTTTGGAAAATTGTAGTTAGTTCCTAGTAGTAGGGAATTAGCGGGGTGATTTAAAGTAATTTTAAATTGTGAAAAGTGCATTAATAGTTAATTGTGGAAATTTTGGATGTTGTGTAATGTGTTTTGGTGATGAACGAACATTCGGAAAATTATTGTGTGAACCGGTAAATTTATATAGCGAAATTTACAATCCAAAGATACCAACCTCTTTCTCATTCTCTCTCTTTCTCTAGCTTCTACATCCCAAGAAAGGTTTTTGCCGCATACACTATGAACACAAGAGTGTTCGTCTACGACGCACACCGGCTGGTTGTTGATAAAACAATTGATTGATCATCCGTTTTTGTGGAAACCTCGCGTGATTCATACGAATCTGATATTCGTTATTTGCAAATTAACTTGAATCAAAGATTGAACGAGTGACCTTGTTTTCGAAGGTACATAACAATCTACAATCGTCCGAAAGCCAGCACAGGTCTTGTGAGTGCTTTATAAAGTGCGGGCTTGCACGACTGCGGTAGATGTTTAAGCTTTGTTCACAAGTCGGATGGAAATCCGGGATTTATAATCCCACCAGTTTAACCAATAAAATGTCAAAAATTATACAAAATACACGCCCCCTTTCATCCCAAAAAGTAGAAAAATTGCAACTTTTGAGCAAAAATCCTGCAGACGACCAACTTAACAATTCAAAAATAATTATTCAGCTACATTTTGTAGATCAATATACTTTTTTGCTCATTTTTGTGTGTGTTGTAATGAGTACTTCTTAGTGACATTTGGATATTTTGTATTGTGTTGTAAAACAGTGTCATTGTGTTATTTAAGTTTTTATTATTAAATTGTATGTTAATTCGCATTACCAATTATAAATTGAATTTTTAAAGATACATTAAAATATTAATCAAACGGTATGTGCATATTAAATTAAATAATACAAATGTATTACATTAATCAATACAAACATTTTATTTTTTCAGAAATGGGGACACGGGAACGCGACGAGCAAATGTTGGAGGAGATAAAGAAACCTGGACGGCAGCCCTTGTACGATATGTCGCACGAGAATTATAAAAATATATCATTGAGTATTATGGGACGAAATATTGGAGGAAAATATTTAAAAGAAAACAAATTGCAAAACTAAAACAAAATGACGCTAAATTTATATCGAAAAATTTATGAAAATAAATATGAATTTAATAAAAACTGAGAAACTATAATGGCGGGAAATTTATGAAAAATGAATGAAAAGCAAAAAGAATTTATTAAAAACTGAATAACTAATATGATGAACGAAACGATTTTTTATTTATAATGCCAGAAAATTTTATTAAACACAAAAATACGAAAAAGACGGTAATCACTGTAATTAAGATAAGCGTAATTAAAAATAAATTTATATTTTGACAGCATGTGTCACAAAAAATAGACCAAATATATAGAGCAAAAAACAACAAAAATAAAGCCTTTATTCCACAATGAAACATATTTTTTCAGTAAAAAAAGAGCGAGATAAAAATATAATTTCGCCACGTACCAAAACGAAACAAAAAAAATTTCAGTAAAATTTATTGCTGAAAATGTTGCCATAAAAAGTATGAAACTCAATACTTTTATGGCAACATTTGTTGTCTTTGTCACTCTAACGTAATTTTAATATGTATACTCTCCTCTTTTCGGTTTCTCAGTATTTTTTACTGAACAAATATGTTTCATTGTGGAATAAAGGCTTTAAAAAAATCTCGTATGTGGGATTTTGGGATTTCCATCCGACTTGTGAACACAGCTTTAAATCGCAATAATTTTAATTGGGCGTAGAAAACTCGTCCGGTAGTGATTCGGCTTTTATTTCTGCCTGCATATCATTCAACGATGTTATATAACTGCTTCGACGCAATCAAAATTCTGGCCACCAATTCCAAGATTTGTCATGGAGACGTCCCTGGGCTAAACATTTGGTTTTACTACTGTTCACCTCAGAACAAAGTCTCCTTGCGCATCGATCAAGCGGTATGAAACTGTCGTTGATGTTGCTACAAGAGAAGCGCTTCCGAGCGTGCCTTTCCATTTTCAATGTGCTAACAGCAGCCTCCGCTTCCTATACTGTGTGATATTCGATAAAGACCTCTTCATCTGTATGAGGTATTGCTCTAATGGGGGTCACATCGTCATTCCGATTTAGCAGATTTTGAAAGTAGGTTTGCCGTACTGAGAGAACAGCAGCCACGTTTGTTCTAAACTCACCATTCTTTGATGGCTGTACTTCTTGGGTGGAAGTATTTAGTGAGACAGAAATGTTCAATTTAAAATTTTTGTCTATAAGGCGATTCAAGTAGGCCGACTTTTAACCAATCACCGCGCATAATTGTTATGCCTTGAAGGCAAAATTTGTACATGTATCACCGCCTTAACACTGTTGAATTATAATAATAAAGCGAAAAAACGCATTGTGTAAAACCAAATCGAACGAATTGTTTTATAAGTTAAACGCCATTAAATACACAACTCGTACAAGTTCCTTGAATTTCCATTCCTAGTTCCGCTTGGAAGCTGATGTTTTCAATGCATAATCTCATATGATCGCATTTTTTTTGTCGGTATTTAATCGTGGATTCCCTAGCGCAGAGATATTCTGCGTTGCGAGCCAATCATTTTTCAAGATGCTTTCGTTTATTTTCGACGACCAGGTCGCATTGATCATCGAAACAATCATTTCGGGATCTCGGAGGTCTTCTTCCGATAGTGTTTTGCGTTGCGGTTGTTATGGCTGACCGTATTGCATGCCACTGCTCCCAGATGTTAGAATGAGCTACTTCGTTGTTGCTGGGCCGCTCTAAATAGTTAGTGACAGCTGATTGGTAACTCTGCAGTGACGCTTCGTGTTTTAGCGCATCGACATTCCATCGAACGGTTTTTTGTGCTTGTCTCATGAACGTAGATGACAGTTTTCACTTATATTTGAATATTAAAAGCACATGATCGCTGTCCCTGTCTGCACCTCTGTAAGATCTAACATCAAATATGCTGGTGGAGTGTCTCTTAGACACCATGACGTGATCGATTTGGTTCTCCGTTCTTCCATCATTCGATCTCCACGTTACTTTATGGATTCTCTTATGTGAGAAAAACGTACTTGATACAACTAAGTTGTACATTATTGCCAGGTCGGTGACGCGTTGGCCGTTGTTATTACTAGCTAGATGCAGGCTGCGTTAGGACTGATGTGCGATGTATTTTCTGCACTTCTACCGACTTTTACATTAAACTCGCCCACGATGATTTTAATGTCGTGATGCGGTATGTATTTGATGACTTCCTCCAGCTCGGCAAAGAATATAGCTTTGATGTCATCAGATTTATCTGGCTCCAAATTCGCCTTCATTTTGATGGCCGCTGTAATGAAAACCGTAACCATTTGCAGTGTCATGGATTCCACTCCCAGACCATCTAAGCTCTTGTAGTATGTCTAATGTGTAACTCTTTACTTTTAAAGATTCTGGAGATATTCAGATCTTAAGACGCATGGCACGTTATATGTTCCCATTTTTAAAGCGTTGGCAAGGCCTTTGATTAGGGTTCATAACTTTATTTTTTTTTTTATTGTTGGCATGCGCCGCTCAACCGGCTTGTTAAGTATGTGGGTCACGTATTGGTGAGGATCTAAAGACATCCAGTCTTACCTTGAACACAATTATTTAGCGAGCCGATTGCTACAAGACAGACGCCTGCTTCGGCCGCTCCTAACTTGGAGAACAGGCGATGATTTGTTATTGGTTTTGTAGTGCCAACAACTCGCCTTGACATGTAATTTCCATGACTATAAACAGAGTTTCCCCTGATCTTCTCCACTACACCACCTGATTCATTTAGTGTTACCCAGAGAGCACCGCGACGAGGTATGAATCTACATACATAATCCAAATACATTTTTATTTTACGAATAAACTAAAATTGACAGTCTACAAAATATTGCAAATCGCTAATCCATAAATAAATATGATTTAAGTTTCCAGGTCAGAACTAAATATCTATGGGGCTGGATCTTACTTAATAGCCGACTTCTTAAAAGGATACAAGAAGAACAGTATAACACAAATTGAATGGACTTCAGCAACACTATTGACGCTTTCTATAATTGTTAAAATAAATTATGTCACGTGACACTTCTTGGTACACCTTTAAAGCTTATTTAGTGCACAATGGTACATAATGATTTTCCGACCGGAGCAATGGTAGGTTTCTTCTCTGTACCTCTAAACGAGACTTACTAAATATAATTTTTTTTTTTTTTTTTTTTAGTTTTGATTTTTTCGATAGTAATGGTGTTTGTGATTGTTCCGTATATTGGTCTATTTTCAGTATTCTCGAATTAAATACACAACCATAGGAAATTCTTCCATTTGCGTCAATCTGTATGACAACGACTATGATAATCGACACTTACTTATCCACAATCAACTTCCCAACCACCCCATACTTTTCTTTCCACTAACGCTGGATCTGAATACACGTATGCCGAAATATACCGCAACCTATTTATGCCATTTCTTACCACAAGCATGCCATTAGGTATGTGACCCCAAAATATATGCAAATTGCAAACACATTTTAAGCTATATTTTGAGCAAATTTAAATTTTACACCGAAAAAATCTGAGTAAAAAATTAATATCAGTGTAAAATGTCAAAATCCAAATACAGTTCAGTGATTCGTTTCCAAATCTGTTGTTTTCTTTTTTTTATTCATTTTCTTGTCATCTTCTGTGAAATTTCACTTTAGAATACTTTTATAGTTTTGTGTTATTTAAAACTATAAAAAGATAAATAGAAATTGATATTTGTGTTCTAAATGAGTTAAAATTGCATTAATTGCATTCAAATAAAATTTGTTGAACCGTTACAGTGTGCCAAAAACCAAAAAACGATAACGCAGTAGTACGGTGATTTTTTCTCTTGTATAAAAGGAAACAATCGAAAAAAGAAAAAATATTTACGGACATAACCTTACTTGTCTGTAAATTTTTTTCCTTTTAAAATTTTAAAAAAACAGAAAAAAAATTATATCAGTTTTTGAAGGAAAGGTAATTATTATTCACTGTAAAATTTTTTGTGTTTTTGAAATACATAATAAAGAACAGAGCAATTTAGATTGTATCGCGATTGTTTAGAAATTTCAAATAAAGTGACATATTTTGCTTCTTTGGGGCAATTGAAGGGCTGTACTATTTTAATTGTTTAAAACATCTGGATACCTTGCATATCTTACTATGATCATTGCGTTTCGTTGTTGTTCCTAATTTGAAATGCAATAAATCATCACGAGTCAAGGTGATTTCATTTAATCGTATTTCTCATAAAAACATTTGGGCGTGTGATGATTTGCTTGTGAGATAGGTGAACAGAGTTATAATACGTGAACTGGGATCATTATTTGATAAATGCAATGAATTATTCTTAATTAGTGAATTATTACAAGCACTGTTGCGTTATTCTAGGTTTTTGTCTAAATTAGGTATTTCTTATCTTTTCAGTTATTCACGTAGTATGTTAGTATCATGGCCGTTAAACAGCATGTAACTGAATCAGAACAGGAAAGTAGCCCCGAATCGAATAAAATTATTTATCAAATCACCGATGTAATTGAAACGATAAATCAAGCTCGATCGGAACATGCCGATTTCTCGGATCTCCGGAAAATCGATGATCTTTGTAAAAAGATTGTTTCGCATTTAGGAAATGTACAGATCCCGATGAAAGGTCATAAACATTTCGAGGAACATATAAATATTGTGAAAAATTTTCTGCGAGACTATCTACAGTGCGTGTTTGATAAGGATAACAATTGTAATGAAATTGTTTCGGGATGGTTGAAAATATTATATTTAGTGATCAGTAATAAGGAATGTGTATCGCCTGCAATAGCAATTGTATTGGAAATATTTGTTGAAATTGATGAGCATCATGTCACAAATGCGGTTAATTGGATACTGTCTACAGACAAATCGACAGATATCATGATTTTGAAAGCGGTAACATTATTGTGTACTTGGGTGAGAACGATTACATTTGCACCCAAATTAAATATTTGGATAAAGGAATTTTACACCTGTTTGCGAAACCAACAACGATATGATTTACTAATGCGGATTTCGAACGATAGTATATATCTGTTATTTCAAACTTTACTCATTCCGATATATCGTGAGAAAGTAGCCCCAGTTGTTATACTAATATTGCAAACATCAGAGAGTTCATTTAATAAAGTAAGTATACTGAATATAAATATATGTTTGTTTTAAATCACAAAACGTTATTCTATTTTCTAGATTGTCCCTGCAATACCGAAAGTGTTAACATGCTTGGATACTGAATATTGCAATGATAGGAATCAATTAAATAGAAATAGCTCAACCATAACACAAGAATTGATTCAGAAGGTTATTGATGTGATTGCTATTCTGATTATAGCATTCCCAGATCACGTCACACTTTATGATAAAATTGTATGTGATGATTGATGATAAAGGTAGATGGGGATAGTTTCTAATTTTAATATTTAATTATATTTCAGAACCTAAAGTGTTTCACACTTTCCAAACACATACCATTGTCGACTGGCTGGAATCACAAACTCCATCCAATAATAGCAAATACAAATGCTCGAGTTGGTTTAGTTAATTTGGGAAACACTTGCTACATGAATAGTGTGTTGCAGTCGCTTGTGATGACGAAACAGTGAGTACATTTAAGTTTTTTTTTTGTATTCTGGGAACTTAAAAAAATGTGGCCCGTTTTATTATCTTACTATAGATTTAGTCGAGAAATTTTGTTGTCCACCATTCAAACACCACTTTTAGCCAAAGTTCAAAAGCTTTTAGCTTTAATGTTACATTCATTACGGCCTGAGCTGACACCACGTGATTTTCTCCATGCAGCTCGACCTCCCGGATTCCTACCTGGACATCAACAAGATAGTTCTGAATTTCTGGGTTATCTGCTGGAAACATTACACGAGCAAGAGAAAACTTATATTGAAAATCAAAATAAAATTGTGATCAAATCAATAAATTTGAAACGGACAAATTCTGATCGACAAGATATTGCCGCTGATGATATGATAGAAAATGAGCCTGTTCAAAATGATGTTGTCGTTGCCAGCGGTGACGGTTTCACCAAACCTAACAGTGATGTTGGTAATAAATGGAACACAGAATTAATGGAGATAGATAGCAATAATATTTGCAATAATCTAAATAATGGAAAAGCATCGAACCAACAAACATTTAAAAATCCTATATTGGATAATACATTTGTGCAAAAATCGTTTGGCGGGCGAATATCGATCACCCACAAATGTTTAACATGTAACTCTGAGAGTCAAACGCTTGATTTATTCCGTGATCTCCAACTATCTTTTCCAGAATATCAAAATTCAAATACAAATTATAATGTGCAGTATCTATTGGATTGCTATTGCCGATCGGAAAAGCTAATTGACGATAATAAGTATTCCTGTGATAAATGTAAGTCATTGAGTGATGGTGAACGGTATATAAATATAATAAATGCACCAAAAAATCTAATTCTAACGCTTAAATATTTTAAATATGATCAAAAATATCACACGCGATCGAAATTAATGCATAAGACCGAGCTGAACGATATAATCTATTTAAAATTAGATAATCAAACGGTGAAATATGGTTTATATGCAGCAGTCGTCCATTCCGGCATTAGTATGGATTCGGGCCATTATTATACGTATGCGGCTGATACACCGCAAACTTGGTACAAATTTAATGATAGTTTTGTATCAAAAACCACACTTGATGACTTACAGAATTTAACGCCACCCAATACCCCGTACATATTATTTTATCAAGTGCTCGGTAATGATACGCATAATACGCAGCAGCAAGATGAATCACAGCAGCAATGTAATAATGCGCCACTACCCGAATCAAATGAAGTACGATTGCCTCAATTGAGTGAATTACCGATACACTTACGCGAACTGGTTAATAATGATAATGTATCGTATCGTGAAGAGGTTACGGGACGGCGACAAACCAAAGATTCGATTAGAATATGAATTCAATTCTAAATTAATGTTTATCATTACGGTTCATCCTTAATAAACAAAAAAATGAAAAATTATATAAATAATAATAAAACATAAATGAATTTTAAATTTAATTATTTGTAACTTAAAATAAAATAAATAATTTAAAAAATAAATATTCTCGTATTTTATCATTGTCATTTTTTTTTTGTTTTTGTTTAATTTTTAATAATTTAATTATTTTATTTTGTTTTTTGTTTTATTGGACTATTTTACATGAATAAAATTGATTGATTATTTCTATTTATTAAATAAACAAATAATTAAATTAACAAATTATATTAAACAAAAACATTAAAATATTTTTATTATAAGATTTTTAGTATTAATTATTATAATGTGAAATAAAATAAAACAAGAAAAAATATTTAAATGTATTTAAAAACATTTTTTAATTTTATGGTTTTTTTAACCTGATGAATACAGTATTACACTTAGGTGCAAAAAAATCGCGCATTGCCCAATTTTCCACAAAAGTTCAAAAATATCAAAAAAAAAATCAATGTCAAATGCATATCCCTTTTGCTGCACACTAACACAATTGTGTGGGTACGGCAAAAGTACCACGTCAAAAATTTATTTTTGAATCTCTTTTCAACAAACTTACACATTCGTGTTTTCCTTTCAAACTTATTTTCCCCCGAAAAAAAACACTAACTATACTCAAGGAGAGTGATATGCACAATGTTGCATTGAAGAACGTGTCTCGTATGGCGGTGGATCGTGCATGTTCAGGGGAGGCATATCATTAGAGGCGAAAACAGATCTTGTATTCATCACACGAGCCAATACTGGCTGTCGATCAAGAGGAATGAATTCTCAACGGCACATTGAGGAAGTACTCGAGGAGTACGTCGTACTTTTTGCTGGGTTTATTGGTGAACATTTTCTGTTTATGCAGGATAATGCGAGACTGCATACGGCTGGTGTAGTATACCAGTACCTTTAAGAGATGGTTGTGGATGTTATGGAGTGGCTCAATCCCATCGACCGAAGCCCGGACCCCAATCCCATCGAACATTTATGGGACGAGTTGAAAAGAGGGGTCCAAGCCAGAGATGTTGCTCCAACGAGTCTCCAGGAGCTGCAACAGGCGATCGTAGAGGAATTGGAGCCGATACCTCAAGATTTTGTGAAAATTTTGGTGAAATCAATGCAGAATCGAATGGAAGCTGTCATTCGGGCCAGGGGAGGGAATACTTCTTATTAATAAAACTGTTTTTTTTTGTTTATTTCCATGTTTTAATTCGATTTTTACCCTTAATTTTCATGCTGACAAATTCACAAAATCGTGTACCTCAGATGTTTACCCCCAAAAATCAGTTTGATTGCACGTATAAATACAACAAAAAATACCGCTGGATAGGTATTGAAATAGACTTTGAATCTGCATTATAAAAAATTAAACAAATATTGGATTTTTTGATATTTTTGAAATTTTATGGAAAATTAAGCAATGTGCGATTTTTTTGCACCCAAGTGTATGTATGTACTTGGAAAATACAGGGATAAAATCAAGGGATTTAATTCAGCGTGCTTTAGTAAAGCCAGTTCGTTCTAGTAATACCGCCAGCAGAATGGGGTATGCAAAATGAAAATAATGCTTCTAATCAAATTTGAGCTTAGAATTTCGCACTAAACCGTATACTAAATTTTATTAGTGTTGAATTTGTAACATCTATTTTTGATTTTTCAATTTATACAAACTGACGTAAGGAATGATGAAAACGTATATTTCGGCCAAGAAATCAAATCAATCAATCTTGTCAAATAAAGCGGCAAAATAACACTCAATTTACAATCTTTATAACATTTTTGAAAATATTTCTCTAAAAACTGATTCCTGAACGCTCTAATGATAACTGCCGTGTTTGAGGCTAGCGAAACTTTATACAAGAGGTTCCCAAATTTTTTGCAGGTCAAAAACATTTAAAGAAATAGTTTCACCTGGTTTCCTAATATGCCTAAGTTAAAGTATCTAATTTATCATATAACAGAGTGAAACCGAATCTAAAATGTCGAATCAAATACAGGGTGGGGCACGAATGTTGCTACAAAACAAATGTGAAAATGTCTGTTATTTAAAAAAAAAATTTTGTTTTTTTTTTTAAATCAAGAATTTTACTGAATTTTTAACATAAGAATTAGTTTTTAAAAATAATTTGCTTTAAGTGTCCTTCACCTTCGTTAATGCAAATCCTGCATCTGACCAAAATGTTGCTCATTGCCGCTGTTAATGTTGCCCAGAGTGTTGCGTCAATAACGGCCTTGATGGCTTCTTTTAATTCATTTTTATTGCGTGGCTTAGTTTTATAGACCTCTTGTTTACAATTTCCCCATAAAAAAAATCTGAAACAGTGAGGTCTGGCGACCTTGGGGGCCAACGATGTTCGGTGTTTCGTGAGTTATTTTTTCACCAAATTGTTCACGCAGGACCGCCATTACGTGTCCTGTTATGTGACAACTAGCTCCATCTTGCTGAAACCTTACATTTCGGACTTTAGTTCATGATACAGTTTCACCACTCGTATTATATCTGCGTGTTCAATCCTATTCATTTTAAAAAAATTATGTACCACCTTTTATTCTGAAAAAAAAATTAAAAATAACAGAAATATTCACATTTGTTTTTGTAGCAACATTCGTGCCCCACCCTGTATAAGTTGGTGAACCGAAACGATTATGTTTTGTGTCTAAATTTGGATTTGATTCGATTTTCGGTTTGAGTTCTGCTTCAATGATATGTTAAGATCGAATCAAGCTAATATTATTAAATAGGGAATTTAATTAGACCATACTGAACTTTGGCGTATCCGAAACATAACACCAGACATATAATTAACGACAGACGTAACACCCAACGCGAAGCAACTTGGCGCAACATAGTTTACATCACGCAACATGTAGCAATATCACATAAAAAGTTGCAACATCACGCAACATGTTACACATGACAACATGGTGCAACAGCCCACAAAATAATGCAACATTGTACAACAAGACGCACCATATTGGAACATGACACAATATTCCAAAACAAGGTCCAACATCAACGTAATGTAACATCACGCAAAATGACAACATCATGCAATAAGGTGCAATATTATGCAGGGTGGTGCAACATCATGCAACATGGAGGCTTTTTCAGAGGACCCCTAAATGAATCTTCAGGAAATCAAAACTTGTAATCGTTTCCTTGCAATCAAAAACCCTGTTTACCAAATTTTATCAAAATAGTTCAAGCCAAATAAAATATTAAAAGAAGACCCCAAGCCCAACCAAGGACCCCCTCAACTCATTTTCAAAAAATTGCACCTGGGACCGCACGGGACGTCAAAAACGGATTTCCCGAAATTAGGACTCATCACAATCCATTACATTTATTAAAAAACCCCTATCACCGCAATTTTTATCAAAATAGTCCATGTCGAAAACAATTTAAAAAAACGGGTCCCATCGAATGACCCGCTAAACGAATTTCCCGAAATTACCACTCATCAAAATCAATTCCTGGCATTTGAAATTCCATTTTCACCAATTTTTATCAAAATCATGCGAGCCAACAAAAAATAATGGAAACCAAAAAGTCAGGATTCATCTCAATTGGTTTCTGGAAATTCGAACCCTCTCAAAAAATTTTAGAACCGGACGACTCCTAGATCCCCTCGTTTCATAAAAATCGTGTAATCTGAAAAAAATAATGAACGAGCTCCACTGGATGACCCTTTCAACGATTTTGCTCTGAAATCAGGACCAATCGCAAGAATTCCTCATATTTGAACCCCTCTCCCCGTCACCTATTTTTAACAAAATCGTGCGAGCCAAAAAAAAAAAATTAAAATAGGACCTGGGCCCCAACCGAAAGACTCAAAACCAATTTTTCCAAAATCGAGACCCATCGCAATCGACTCCTGGCACTCGTAAAATATCCCTCAGAAATGCTCATGAAAATCGTTTGAGGTAAGAAAAAAATGAGAGAAATAGAATCCGAGCCCCACTGGAGGAGAGGACTCCCGAAATGAATTTTCCTGAAACCAAGTCCTGCATAGTCATTACATAGATAGATAGGAGTTTAAGAAAAAAAATTAAAAAAAAATATTTTGTTCTAATTTTCTTATCTGCTAGCTTTATTGTTTGTGATTGAAATTAATGTTTACTTGTGTGGATTAGTAAAAGGTACGTAAATTGATTTTCCGTAAATTGTGCAAAAAACCAATTAAACAGTTCCGTTTTATAAATCATGTTTGTCTGATCTACCGCTCTCTCTCTCTCTCTAGCATTTACATCCCATGAAGGGGTTTTGCCGCCCGCAATATGGTCCTCCATCCGTCTCGTTAGTTGACTTGTTGTCGTTCCAAATGATAATAAAAATTTCTTAGTTGTATGAAAAGTTATCCAATTTGTATACCAATAAGTGACTTGAGGCGAAAGAATCAATTAAAATTTTACTTTTGGGACGTGTTGTAGGTATTTGGAGGAGTACCTAGCAAAAAGCGTAAAAACGCCGATTGAGTTTGAAGTAAATACGGTTTGGCCAAGCACTGGTTTTATAGTAAACGAGTCACATAAAACGACAAGACCAGAGGAAGCGGAATGTAAATTCATCAATCAAATTAAAATTTCTAATGAAAATTTTCACATGAATAGCTATGTTGCCAAATATGTGTTGATTTCGTAATTATGTGTTATTATGGATCCAATTAAAATGTTATTATATTAAAATTACAAATTCAACTTACCTTTTCCTGTGTATATAGCCCGCAGGTTATATGAAAAAAAAATGTTGATGTTTTCGCAAATTTAAAGGTGCGGGTTGGGTTATACATACAAATATTTTTCTTACAGTTTCAATTCATTTATTATCTTCATAAAATAATTCAACTCAGGGTCTATTTTTTATTTCAACCCGAGCAAGCAGGCTTACCCCGGGTAGTGTACACCGAGCAAAGGTTGTACTGGGTAAAATTATCCGGTGTGCATAGAGTAATAAATTGTTTTTTATTTTGCACAATCTTCGTACACTGACATTAATTTCAGAGTAAAATTTGAAGAACCGAGTAATCACAGTTCACAAATAAAAACGCAGTGTGCAGAGTAAAATTACAGAGGTTGAATAAAAAAATACAAAATATTTTTTGACAGCGCACTGCCTGCTCGGGATGAATTAAAAAATAGGCCCTCATTTATTAAATTGACAACTTTTAAAAGTTATGCCTAGTACCTATAGACACATTTAAAACTCAAGAAAGTATTCGTGGAATCCGTTTCGAATACATTTTCAGCAGTTACCCATCCATTTCTCCCATTTTTTGCGGAAGTGTTTTTGAACGACTTATTAACCGTCAAGTCTAATGGTTGTAACAATTTTGTACGCCCACTGAGTATTACCGCTAATTGGGAGTATCGTTGTTTGGCTTAAAGAATGACCCCTTTCAGCGACGCTCAACCTTTTTAAACCATTAGCCCACAATCTCTTCATTCATCCAGCCTTAGTGAACCTATCACTTATTGCTAACCTCTACACTTATTTCTTAATCTTCATGTTTGTCGGACCGCAATATCTTTCGGATAGCAATGAATATGCCTGATAGAAATATGAAAACAGAAGTGCCAAGTTCATTGGGTTTTAGAACACTTTCTCTCAGAAAGTTGTCCATTCAACGATTTTTATTCTTCGAAGGAATTGAGTCAATTCTGGATTAGCACAAAATCAGACACTATATTTTTCGGATGGCAATGAACATATACCTAATAGGAATATGCAATTTTCATTGCCAAGTTTCTTGGATTCTAGAACATTCAATTTCTATTATTTAATTTGAAGTTCAACACAAATTTTAGCAGCGTTCCATTGGCGTTACTAAAGTACTCGCAAGTACTTCCAGCTACTCATAACTATTCAATTAAAATTTTTATTTTCTTATGTTTTACTTCTAACTAACAAATATGCGTTCCATTGAACATCTACTCACGAGTACTTGCAAGTACATATGTACTTTGCTAACGCCAAAGAAACACGGCCATTATTGAACGGTTAACAGAATGTATTATGGTAATGGTTTAACCCATATTAGCCCAGCGATCTATTTGTAGATCAATACAAAAAATCACTTAAACAGAGAATTGGATAAATTATAACGGTATATTTTTACTGCAATGTTCTGTTTAAATAAAAATCCTTGCGAAAACATATTTAGTATAGGTTTTGCAATCGCAGCGGTGCACAGGTGAATTATTCAAATTCCCATAATTTTACAGAACACATTTACAATTATATTTTGTTACATAATTTCAAGGACTTTGAAGGTAAGTTATTATTTTTTGCAGTTTTTTATTTTCTTGCATTTCAGTTACCTAACGGTTGTTTTTTATTTTTCCAACATTTTTTTGTTTTCCCAATTCGTCATACGAAATACTTACTATATTTTATATTTTATTCAAAAAAAAATAATTTGGGCTAATATGGGTTAATATACAGTGTAGACATTCGTCTAAACGCACTATGTTTTTTAATTATATTTCTACAACCAGACCTATCTGACCTATTTGTAATTAACTTAAATTGTCTATTTCGCCTAAGATAAGTAGTTAAGATAACAAATTAATGACAATTATAATATTTGACTTTAATAAAATTGAAAAACCTAACTTTTAGGTAGACATTCATATAAACGCACTCGAGATAATTGATCAATTTTCGCCCAACAATCACGAATTGCACTTTTCAAGTCATTAACATTATCAAATTGCCCATCATTTGCATAGACGTTGCCAGCCAGGCTACCACAAAGGTTCTCGATATGATAGCAGTCAGGACTACAAGCTGGCCATTCAAGTAGAGGGATGTTTTTCTCACGAAACCACTGTTTGGATTCATTTGTCATATGGATAAACGCATTATCCTGCTGGATTCAATTTTCGTGATCAATACCATCAAGGTAACTAAGACAAACATCTTCCAAAAGATCCATGTACATACGGGGGTTCATCTGAGTCGTTATGACGCAGATAGGAAGCTTTGCGTAGTAAGAAAAGGCTCCTCATATCAGTACGCTTCCTCCACCAAAGTTTCTTTCGACCTGATGACGCCATGTGCTTTCAAATTATGCCAGTAGCAACTGTAGCAGTCAGGACCATCGAGGTTAATTTTTTTCTCGTCGGAAAAATCACCTTCTGCCAATCTGTTGTCCACGACATGTATTTACGAGCAAATTTGAGGCGGCTCTCATATGCACGGCAGTTAAACGTGGTTTACTTCTCAATTTAGTCCATTTATTGTTTAGTGAACTTCTCAAAATACGGGCAATGTATCGAGTCGTCACAGGAAGGTTCAATTTATCCTTTATCTCTTTGCATGACAGCCGATTTCGAGTAGTCTCATGTCGAATATGGTTAGTTTGACGTGCTGAGATCTTGGCCTTTTGTTGGAGCTTTTACAACATAATTTGGGTCTTTTTTTTTAAATTGCGGATGACGCTTTCAGATCGCACAATTTTTGTTGCAGTTTGCCGGTTGGAATATCCTTCCTCCTTATATATTTTTATCGATAACTGCTCCGCTTTAGTTAAACGATTACCTTTTAGGCATTGCAAAAAAAAGTCTTTAAAATGATTTTTTAGCAAAACATCTTTGAATATGTATGAAAAAAATAGAAATAAATTAAAACTTAAATAAAAAATCACTTTTCAAGTACTGCGTTTAAACGAATGTCTAAGCAAATACTGACTGCTACAAGATTTTTTGTTTTATTTTGTATATTTCGCCGTACTGTTATTTTGTTTTTAGTGCAGGCAAGTTCCCGTTAGACAAACAATATAATAAAAAAAAAATTGATCGAGAAAGAACAGCGAAGAAATAAATGGTTAAAGGAGGAAAAATTAGTGCGTTTATACGAATGTCTATCACTGTAGTATCTTTTAGGGGCTAGTTTGATTTTTTCTCAATTTGAATCGAGTTTTATTTTTATCGTCGTTAAGGGGAAACACGAAATTTTATTTTTTCGTTTTCTTGGCTGCTGGACTAGCACTAATTTTCCCCGTGAGCTCTATTTAGCACAAATTGGGCTTAATTGGTATGCAAAGTTTAATTTTGAAATTCGAAAGTTTTTCTGCTGGAGTTTCCCACACGGTTGAATGGCATAAATACCTACAACACTTGGCCTGTTTTTAAGTATTCTTGTTAAAAAAATGCTATATGGTTTCGGTTCGCCATCTGTGTCCATGATAACTTGAGAACTGATAGAGATATCAACTTAATTTCTTCACTAAAAGTTCAAGCAATTCATGGGATAGAGCCCTATTGATTTGGACATTTCGGTGTTTAGGGTGTTCAGAGATATGTACGTAGGGTTTTGTTAATCCCCCTCCTTAAAATTGGTAGAATTTTTTTGTTTCTATTCTATTTTGGTTTCACAGAGCACGTGAATTTGGAATAAAAATACATCTCGTGTGGATGTGGGCTTGTGTGGCTATGGGGGTGGAAGGAGTGGTGGTATGGGAAGTGGAGCGGGTGGGATGAGTTGTTTTGGCTTTGGTGTGGGAATTTCGGATTTGGTGGATGGAGGTTTGTGTCTGTGGTTTGTCATGTGTGTATGCGCGAGTGTGGGTTTGGAGGTGTTAAACGGTGATGATATGGGTGGTGCGATATAGGGTAGTGCAGGTAAGATGGGTGTTGGGGGTTTGAATTGGATAATGGGTGGGGTAGTAATAATGTTTAGGTGTGGTGGCTTGCGGTTGATTGGGGATCAACCTACAAAACCTCACCCAGCGATTTTGAAAATGAAAAGATTGAAAGCTGATCTATTTAAGCCGAAATTTGAGTTTGTAATAGACCGGGAGCCGTAGAGTAACAAAAATGAATGAAAACGGTTTCTCTATACGCGATTCAAAGGATAATAAAATTTCGAACTGAAACGTAAAAATAAAATAATAATTTTTGTTGACGATGTCCTTCAAATTGACTCTCAAAGTGGTAAGCGTCGTTGTTAAAAAAAACGACAAGGTACACGTATAGTTATTTGACTAACATAATGTAGATCTCCAATCATAAAAAAAAATCATTCAAGCGTCGAACATTTTTTGGCGACCTTCAGTAAGAAAATGAGATTTGAAACAGGTGTTGTCGTTGTTAAAATTGGTCATGGTGTCTAAGAGACACTCTACCAGCATATCTGACGTCAGATCTTACAGAGGTGCAGATATGGACAGCGATCATGTGCTTGTCATATTTAAATATAAGTGCAAACTATCATCTACGTTCAACAGACAAGCACAAAAAACCGTTCGATGGAATGTCGATGCTCTAAAAGACCAAGCGTCACTGCAGAGTTACCAATCAGCTGTCACTAACTATTTAGAGCGGCCCAGCAACAACGAAGAAGCTCCTTCTAACATAGAGGAGCAGTGGCACGCTATACAGTCAGCCATAACCACCGCGGCGCAAAACACTATCGGAAGAAGACCTCCGAGATCCCGCAATGATTGGTTCGATGATCAAGGCCGCCTGGTCGTCGAAAATAAACGAAAACTTCGTGAAAAATGGTTGGCTCGCAACACAAGAAGCACTCAAGCAGAATATATACGCGCTAGGAAGGCCACGATTAAATTCCTCCGACAAAAGAAACGTGAACATATGAAATCATGCATTGAAAACATCAGCAAGCGGAAATAGGAAACTCAAGGGACTGTTTTGCCAATGCCAGGAATCTTACTAAAGACTTCCATCCAAGAAGTACAGCCATCAAAGACGGGAATGGAGAGTTGAGAACAAACGTGGCTGATGTTCTCTCAGTATGGCAAACCTACTTTCAAAATCTGCTAAATCGGAACGACGACGTGACCCCCATTAGAGCAACTGCTCCTCCAGGTGAAGCGGTCTTTGTCGAATATCCCACAGTAGAGGAAGTAGGCGCAGCTATTAGTAGATTGAAAAATGGAAAGGCACCCGGTCTCGATGGAATCCCCGCAGAATTAATTAAACTCAGAGGCGCTACTCTTGCAACAAATCTTTTCGATCTCATCGTGTCTATTTGGGACCAAGAAGAGCTGCCTGAAAATTGAAAGACCGCACTCATATGTCCATTGCATAAAAAAGGTGACCGTCTTAAATGTGAAAACTATCGTGGCATAGCTCTATTGAACGCTGCTTACAAAGTGTTGGCTAATGTTAAACTTGCCAGACTCATCCCTTTCGCCGAAAACATCATTGGCGACTATCAATGTAGCTTTCGTACCAACCGATCGACCACTGACCAATGTTTTACCATGAGGATGATCTTGGAAAAATGTTGGGAGTACAACATAACCATTCATCAACTATATATAGACTTCCGGCAGGCATATGACAGCAAAAACCGCGACAACCTATGGGCCGCGCTCATATACCTAGGTATTCCAGAGAAACTTGTTTCTCTGTGTAAATTAACAACATCTGGATCTGTATGTAGAATTGTAATTGAAGGAACTGTATCAGACTCCTTTCAAATAACATCTGGTGTTCGACAGGGAGATGCATTCGCGCCTGTGCTGTTCAATTTGGCGCTTGAGTACGTAGTGAGGAAAAGCAACATTGAAACTTCGCGCTGTATATTCAATAAATCAGGCCAAACTCTTGGATATGCAGATGATATCGTTCTTCTTGGCCGAAGACCTAGCGACATCAAGGACAGTTTCATCCCGCTCAATCGCTGCGCAAGTAGACTTGGTTTGGAGGTGAACAGTACCAAAACGAAATTTTTAACAACACCCAGGAACATCTCCATGGCAAATCTCGAAATTGGCGACCATAACTTTGATAGCGTCGAAAACTTTAAATACCTCGGGTCACTTATAACCTCCTTGAATGATATGCAGGCAGAAATAAAAGCCCGAATCGCTGCCGGACAACGAGTTTTCTACACCCAATCAAAATTATTGCGATCTAAACATCTTTCGCAGTTGTGCAAGCTCGCACTTTATAAAGCACTAATAAGACCTGTGCTGACTTTCGGAAGCGAGAGCTGGACCATGACCTCTAACGACTGTAGATTATTATCTACCTTCGAAAGGAAGGTCATCCGTTCAATTTTTGGTCCAATTAAAGTTGCGAACAACGAATATCGGATTCGCATGAACCACGAAATAAAGCAACTTCTCGGAGGTAGCGATATTATCGGATTCATCAAATCTAATCGAGTTAGATGGCTCGGCCACGTTGCAAGGTCTCCACAACAACGAATGATTTACAAAGTGTTCCATCAACACCCAGCCGGTGTACGTCGCAGAGGAAGACCCCGACTGCGCTGGCGTGACAACGGCGAACAAGACCTACTCGCATTAGGATGTCGAAATTGGAGGACGAGAGCGATGGACCGAGACGGATGGAGGACCATAGTGCGGGCGGCAAAATCCCTTCATGGGATGTAAATGCTAGAGAGAGAGAGAGGTTGGTACAAAATTTAATAAAATCAAACGAAGCATGCGATTTACTTTTATGTCATAACAAATAGGTGTTTTGCTTTAGTGAAATTAAGCGGGTTTTACTTAATATCTCAAAGCAACAGCTTATGGCTTTAGTTTTTCGATACATTTTAATGATCCTTTGTTGGTAATAAAACATTTATATGTCAAATTTTGATCGTGTGATAATTGATTATTATGTAGTTTTAAATGTAAATACATTAGAAATTTAAAAAAAAAATCAAACAATGAACGCCTTGGGGTGAACACCATAACTATAAAATGGTTTTATTTTCTTAAAAGGAAAATATTGTTGGTATACATTAAAGCGTCTTCGGTTTTATACAGTGCAATTGTTGTTGTAAGCTAAAGGTTCGTCTTCACTCGCAAAATGTTCAGCTCCATTCCCTTAGACGCATCAATTCATGCGACGTGACTATGGATCTTCCTGGTTACCAGATTTTAAAATCAAATTTACTAAATAATTTTGTGCAAAACTCTCAATGAAATTTTTTTAAATCTTAGTTGGCTTAGTTGGTTTGAAATTTTTTTTATTTATTTGTCACGCCAAAATTTCTAGTGATACAAATTGTCATTTGGGGTGATAACAGTCGCAAGGAAATATTTATAAAGCAGCATACTAAGATTTAAAAAACAGCCAGAACGACTTTATGGAACAATTACTTTGTAAGTTTCGATTTAATGATCTAGTAACCAGGAAGATGAGTAGTCACGACACTTGAAGTGATGCGACTAGGAGAATAGAGGTGTTTGTCTTGATAGAGTGTCATGGCAAAATTGTATTTTTACACTCCATCTACTAACACTAAAATGTATGTAAAACCATTTTATGCTCACTGTTTTGATTAATTGAGAATAAAATACAAACTTCCTACTCATTTTGTCACAGTTGAGTGGCATGACAAAAACATCAGCAATTTTAATAAATTTTCTCTTTGTCATGATGTAATGCGCATGATCAGATTCAATACAAATATATTTTGTCATGACATTCTAGCGTCATAACAAAATTATTCAAATGAAGACCGAGCATAAGCGGGATTTGTCAAAGCAAAACAGCTAAATATTTCAGATTAATTTAACATCGGAGTTAATTTTTTGCATCGTCGATTTATTTCGTTTGGTTCCTTACCTGATAAAAATAAAGAATCTAATTTCTTTTATTGTTGACAAATTTTAAATTTACTTTTCTTATCAAGACGCCAACCCATAAAATTATAATTTTCGAAAAAGTTGCTCTAGTGGTCAATAGGATAACTTTGTGAATAATAATTTTATTCTAACAAAAACTTGGTTGGAATGAAACATATGGCATTGTTGTAAAATTCCCAAAGTAAGATGCTACATAAGACTGTTGAATTCTAGTAATACATAATGGAAACTACAAACGGAGGATGGTAATTATCGACTTTGGAAAAAATGTAGTCTGCTCTTCTTAGACGAGTACAGCTAAAATCGATATTCGAAACAAAGGTCTGGGGGCCTATTATGAATTTTTTTCGATTTCGTAAAATTCGATCCGCCGCGAAAATTCGTATTAAGAAATTTTTTTGCTTTCGCAAAATTCGCAATATAATGAACCAAAAAAAAATTGAAATCGAATTTTACGAAAATCAAATGTCAAAATTCGACTGCTCTGTGACGAATATTGTATTTACGAAAAAAATAATGAATACTTATTATTTTTTTATTAAACTAAAATACTTTAATTACTTTTTAAATTGCAAGTTACTCAATTATTTCATAAAAATTGACTAGCTTAACTCTTTCAGGCACACCATCTTAAAGAAAATTAAAACCCTAGTTGCATAGATTTTTTTTTATTATAGAAAAATGGAAATAAACATTCATTTCGATTATTTAAGATAAAAATAACAAAAAAAAATAACATTTCAATAAGTCCTTGTTTACAGGGTGAGACATATATAATCCCACCATGCAACTAATGCTTTAAATGATATTCATTGAAACACAATTTTTAAGCAAAACAAAGTGGAACTTTGCAAACAGTACGACACTAGGTGATTCGAATTTTTGTTTTTGGTGCTGCATAACGCACATCTTCTCCGACTAGTACGTTTTGGTAGATGTTTCGTCTTTTCCTCGTATTTCCCATGGAACAGTGGGTTTCGATTTTTTTTTATCTTCAGTGGAAGTCCAGATGTTGATCGTGCAATTTTATTAATTAAAGTCTGGGCAACAAACCCTTCAGTTTCAGCTCCATGTTTTCACCCAATTGTTTATAAACAATATATGAATTAACAACAGCTGAATCCATCAAATAGAATAGTATACGGTACCACCATTTCTTACTACTTCGGTCAGTTTATAAAAAAAAAATATCCTGATCAAATTTATCCACTACATTCATGTTCGTAATTAATGATTAATTTAACGAGGGACAAGCGACTGAAATATTATCTCCATTTTTATCCTTACTCTGTACACTGTACTGTTCCCACCTGATTTGGAGCATGATAATTGGATAAAAGATTCACGTCCCTATTATCAAACCATTTTGTGGCATTAATTCCTGCGTTACTTCAAATGACATATAGACTCCTCGTTTTTTGCTCTTGTGAGACGCAAAAGATGGTAAAAATTTCATTGTTTTATTTAGAACCACGCAAGCATTTATTTTGTTTTTCTTTAAATTTTCCAAACAAGTAACGCAAGTAAAATAATTGCCCAAAAACAATTTGTGTTCTTTTCCACCGACATCAACAGTAAGCTAGTTTACAACTTTTACAGCAGTAGCCAGATTTATCACCAACTTCCACACCTTATATCCTCTTTTAACTGACTTTTTGCGAATATATTATTTGATGCTGCTACGTCCTTTAAATTTTATCATAGATTCATCAACGCCTAAATTTTCACTGAGATGAAAGTTGTTGATGAAATTTTTTTCTATCTTGTTCAGGAAAGGTCTAACTTTGTAGAGTTTATCATAATATGACTGTTTCTAGGTGCCATTAATACATTGCCATTTAGGTACGGCATTTAAACCAATGTTTCACACTATCTTGAACTTTTCAAGGTGGGTTAAAATATATCCCACCTTGCATGAAAAGCTAAGCAAAAGGTGGGACAGTTTTTAACCAACCTAGCCGCAAAGAGTTAATTTATTACAATTAATTTTAAACTTTTTTATTATTTAGCTAAAACCAACACAAAATAGCATAGTTCATGGTCTTAAATTTTACGACCAAAAAAAGTTACATAACAGGAATATTGGCGGCTATAATTTCATAATAGCCCCATGAGTTTGTCTTGAGTATTTCTTACATTATTCAATTGATACAGAAGTGTCAATTGAATACTCCACAGTACGTCCTCCGTACTTCGATGCAAATATATTCTTCGGATGAAAAAATATAAAACATTGATGTGATGTGATGTCCGGCCTTTCTCCCGACCCGATCTCCCCTATAGCATGGTCATATTCTCAATCAATTCAATACAAAACAATTAACAATATGGTTTCTTACATTTCTTTATTATTCTTACTGTTCTCATATTACTTCTCATTTTCAAGGAAAAAAAGAAAAATGTACGCCTTAAAATTTAAAAATATAATAATAATATGTATATAATGTATGTATATTAGTTTATAAATGTACGCAAAATTAAAATAATATTAAAAATAAAATTATTAATCGATGAAACAGATTTTAATATTTTTTTTTTTTTCATCAATAATAATTTTATAAGTTAATTATATTATATATATATGTATATATATTATTGTTGTATATATTTCGGAAGAATTTCGTTAATATATATTTTTTTATATAATAATATTTTGTATATATAACTTATTAACAATAATAATAATTGCAATTACTAATTTATTTAATATATAATAAAAGTAAATATCACAATTGAAACAAAATAAAATTAACGTTTTGTCTGTAAAATTTATTTAAATTTGAATTTATTATTTATTTTCAACCTATTTTTCATTTTTCTTTTTATTTTATTAATTTATTTTTGTCTATACTTGTATAAAAAAAAATTATTAAATTAAATAAAAATATTATAATAAAAAATTGAACTAAAAAAAAAAACATAAAATTGGTATATTGTAACGTTATTTTACTATTTGGTTCTATAATTTCTTTTATTTAAAATATTATATAGTTTTATATTTTGTTAAGTTCTTTCTAAATTGCAATTAATATTATATATATATAATATATATTTTGTTTCGTTTAGCTAAATAAATTATAATCGCCATTTTTGATTTAATCATGTGTCGGTGTATAAGTGATTAGCTGGGCTAATTAGCGCGATACACATAATACCAAATTAGTTAAATATTATTAAAAATAGTAATTACCAAATGTGTGTACGCATTATGTAAGATCAGTTGGTTTTAATATATTTGGTACAAAAATTGTAACAAAACAAAAAAAAAAATTAAATAAAACCTATTTAAAATTATTTTTAATTTAAGTTTTTAAGCAAAAGAACAATTTACAAATATATATTCTAGGGTGTGTGTGTGTGTGTTTGTATAAACATCTCTTTTATTTTTCGTCGCATATATTTTTCCATATTATTTTATAATATAAAAAATAATTAATTTTTTTAACACGTTTCGAATTAATAAACTATTGTGTGTTTGAGTAATTAATTGTTAGGACGTATGTACCTCTCCAAATATAATTAATTAGTTCAACAAAAACAAAAAAATAAGACAAACGACGTTATACTTAAAAAAAAATATTTATATAAATTTATATTACTGTTATACATTAATTATACAAAAATATTTTATAACATAATTTAAATATTTAAATATTGGATGGCACCTTGATTTTATTATATTTTTAATGTTTTACTTCGCCTGACATATATAGTTAATTTTAATATTTAGAGTTTATATAAATAATAAATAATTGTAAACGTGTTAAAAATTATTAATTCATAATAAATATTGTACATATATTTATATAGCGCGAGTTTACATCCTTAATTAATTATAAGAAACTTTTTATTACTTTTTTTTAAATTTAATTTAATTAAAGTAATTATCCCATTGGTATATTGAAAATTGTTTATAAGAGTTACGTTTCAATAATGGCGGGAATCATATGTAATAATTAAATGATAATAATATTAATTAAGAAAAAAATTATATTTATATAATTGTGTAATAAAAATAGTAAATAGTAAACAGCAAATGACTTGTTGTATTTTTTCATATACATATGTTTTTTATTTATATATTATATACAGTCACGATCATAAGTTTCTGGACACTTTAGAAGCGAAGTTTTTTTTTTTTGTGTACGTTTTAAAAACTGCAATAGAAAAATATAAAAACATCAGAACTGGTTGGTTGGATTAGGGCAGGCTACACAATCTACAATATTCAAATGATACATAATTATTATGTTAGCATTGGGATTGAGTAATCTAACTAAATTTTCTTACTATATAAATTATTATTACTTTTGCTAAGTAGTTAAAGGTGCCACAATAAATCTATTTACACTTCAGTCAAAAATCCGCCATAACATTTTGATCGTAACTGTATTATACCAATTTCTTGTAAGTATGTTGTAGTAGTAAGTAAATAAATAATTTAAATGTTTCTTTTTTATATAGAAAAATTAAATTTTAATTAATTTCCAACTATGCATTCGTATCTCATCTTTGTAATAATATTTTATGTAAGTATGTATAAATGTTACTTGTTCAATTAATTATTAAATATATAACATGTATGTAAATTTTTATGTCGAATATGAAATATTCATTAACATATTTTATCATTTTGAAATCATCATCATTCTGTACTTTAATAATGTTATTTTTAATTTTTTAATAAGCTAATTTTCTTTTGTTATATTTGTATTTATTTATTTACATATGTAAATTAAAAAAATTGTCTAAATGGTCTACAGTCGAATTTGGGCCTAGAAAAAATTTTATATAAGTTTTAATTTATGGTTTTAGTAAATAATTTGAAATGAATACAGTGTAACGTGTAAAAGCGGTAGTAGACATTTTGAAGCGGTATGGTTTAAGAAAAATCAATTTTTCAAGCGAACCTGGTTTATTTTAATACAATCGCGTTATAATTGATGGAACCAGTAAGTTTCAGAGGGAACGAGAGGGAACGTGTACTAGAAATCAATTTTAGGCTACAACAAATTACCAATTGAACTTATTTTTTCTTTAGGTATTAATAAAGTGTTTCCCAAGAAGGACATAACAATTTTGATTTTAAATAAAACAAAGAATAATTGAGCTATTGGACTAAAATTTATTCCAGGTGCAGTACACATGTTACATTTTACTGCGATCTCGTTTGTACGACCACCGCGAGCACGTTTGCAGCGATCGATTCTTTGGAGCCAATTTTTCACCACTCTTTCACAAATGTCAGCTGGAACTTTGGCAAATTCACGTTCGATATCGTCCCTCAGCTTCTCTAACGTTGTTGGCATAAACCAACGACTTAACGTAACCCCATAAAACGAACTCCAACGACGGTAAATCGCTTGAGCGAGGTGGCCATTCGACCGAAACATTTCTCGAGATTACACGGATACCGAACTTCTCGTTCAATTGATCAATTATTTGACCAGCTGTATGGCATTTGGTACCATCTTGTTGGAACCTCATATCACTTGATGTCAAGTACATCCAATTCTGACCAAAAATAGTCTTCCAACATGGCTCGTTAGCGAACTCCATTGGCCGAACATAACATGACGATCATTTGGCTTGTTGCTGTTCAATAACACACACTGAAGATAATTTTTCGCAGAAATTCAGAATTTTCTTCAAACTTTAGCAGAGCCCAATCGGAGAATTTTTGGTGCTTCAAATGATCAAAGACCTCTGTTCTTGAGTTAATTTGATCTTATTAGGGTGTTACTCAAGATCTTAACACAAAATTCGCCAGAATGTGGTTTAAAAAATTCCCCATTCCCGTGAACGGTATGGAACCAACTGATTTGGCTCAATTTCAACTGAAGCACTTACGGCTGTGTTATTTTTTTACACAGATCATGAAAAACGTTCAAGCGTGCGTTCGTATTAAAATACAAAATTGTGACGGCCCTATAATTATCAAAATAAAATATTTAATTCGTCCATGGTTAGGTTTCAAATTTGATCGTTTTAAAGGGACATAAAATTTAGGTATTAATACACGATTATCAAGAATTGTGTTGAAATGGTGTAGATGTTGGATAATTTAGTTTAAAAATATTTAAAATTTCGATTCTGATCGATCGAAAAATTACGGCAAACGATAAGTTTTTTTATTTAACGCCGCAATGGCGATTAAATATGAATATTTTGTTGATCCTAGATCATTTAAAAATCATTTAAAACACTCATTATTTGTGCATTTAAAAATCATTAACAGTGGCTATATTCTGGTAATTCCCGGGGAATGAAAATTTTAAATTTTGTAGCAGTTTTATTCCCTTTTCCCGAAAGTGTATGCTGGCTTTTGGGAGAAAAATTTTTGGGAAAAATTATTCCCCATTATAGCAGTTTTGACGTTTATTATTCCATACCTAGTTTAGGAAAGAATTAACTGGGAATAGAATTTAACGGAAAAATACTGTATTTACTTATATCAATCTTATGGATGTACATTTTATACTGAAAAATAGTATAACAATTGGAAATATCAATATCCAATTTTTCACTTAAATAAACAAAATTTATTGTTTAAGTACAATTCAATTAAAATATCAACAAACACCAATTTTAAACGTAGTAAACTATTTTTAAACATTTGTATTTTTTATTTTATTGCGATCGTGTGTCACCCCGAATAATAAAATTATTTTCCGTAAAATTTATTCCTCAATCGCCAGAATTAACTTTTGGGAAACGCAGAATTGGGGAAAATGTCTGGGGAATAACTGCACAAAAAAAACATTCCTATTCTCGGGGAATTACGAGAATAGGGCTCTACAGAAAGCAATTACAGCCTTACCCAGTATGCAATTTTTCCAATGTGTAGGAAAAACAGCTCCAATTCCACACTACATTCCGTACAACAAATTATCAGACACACCCGATTTTGATTAAAAATAATTTTCTTTCACTTTCTGAATCACAATTTTTTTTTTATATTTTATTAGATTTATTTTGTATCTTCAGTTTCATCATTTCGTCATTCGTGGGACATGTCCTCAGGTACGGTTTTCTTATTTATAATTTTTTTTTCTGTTTTATTTTCGAACTGTTGTGTTTATTTAAAATATGTTTTAACATTAAAGTAAAATTTTATTAATTTTAAATGTTTTCTAATTATGCTCGTATATCGCCATCATCGACTAAACAAGTAATAAAATTGAATTTCAATTATCATCTACAAATTTACTTTTGATACTGACGATTTTCATGTGCCTATTTTTTAAGATGTATGCCGAGTGAGCGATGTAGAACATAGACGAGATTTATTAAATTTAAATTAAACAATAATGTGTAATTAAAAATAAATAAATTTTACAAAAAAGTGTAACAAAAAATTAAAACTACGCAAATCTCCTCTAGTAGCATGCATAAGTGTATGCAATTAGAATGGAGTAAACCCGAATTTCCGACGAAATTCCATCTTCTTGCCAATTTGATTTTTTCTCTTTTCAGTCGGGATTCACACCACACTGGAATTTTTGTGTCACTTTCCTTTGGCGAATAGTATAGATTTCCGTGTATTTTACAAGTTTCATAGCTCTTTCCATAGATAGTGCGTGGTTTTGGCACGCGAATGTAAACGGAATTCCGTCGGCATTGCATTTTGAGAAAGGCGTAGAAAACAAATTTTATCGTCATTGCGGCGTAAAAAAACGTGGAACTTATCGTCATTTCAAGACTAATCTTGATAAACATGTATTATAGTACCTCGATTTTATGTTTCTTAACAACTTTTAATGCACACATTTTAATTTAAAATTTAATACATTAACTAATAAATATATTATAAAAAGGAGCGGAGAGGGGGTGCCCAGTCTGCCGAAATCTTATTCAATTGTCACATCCCAGGCGGCAGTGTAAAACTAAACCAGATGCGCAGAATAATATACCTTCGCATATGCCAAATAATTCTCGTTCGCCCAGAACATTAACCAGCAAATCAACATAAACAAGCGTTCTCCAATGTGAATCGTCAAATACTGAGCCTATCCTGAATAACTGCATCAATTGATCTTATGCTAGTTTCTGACAAATACAATTCCAGAATAAATTCTTACGAAGTCTATGTCACGAAACATCCCTTGGGCCGAAGTCGAGGAGGAACTGCTATTATTATAAAAAAGCGGATTTGCCGTTATGTTCTAAATGAATATAGCATAGCACTGAGGAAATTCAAGCAAACTCTGTATGTGTTGAGCTCGATAAAGAAAGTTTAGTCATCGCTTCAATATAGTGCCCTCCAAATAATAACGTTTCAACAGATATCTACAAAATTTTTTTGCTACTCTGGGACAACGTTTTATGGTCGACTTTAACGCCAAAGATACCTACTGGGGTTCAATACATTGTTGAGCAATTAAAATGGCATCTGTACAACGAGCTTGCATGATACGGCAAAAGAAATTATGCGTACCATCGGTTCAACATCAGTTCTTCTTTTGAAGCATTTGCAAGCGTTATATTAATGAATAAAATTGGACCCAAAATACATCAGGCTCTATGAATCATCCATAGAAAAACCCAGATATTCTACAGCTAGAAGATGTTTTGAAATTCATGGAAAAAATATTTAAACCGCTGGAAGTCATGGGTAGTCAAAGTCCAACGAGAAGCCGACCACGAGCTGTAAGGAACGTTACAGCTTGAATCAATATCAACAGTTGAAAAGCATGTCAGCATTAGAGAGATAAAGGCTAGTAAGTTCCACCAGCTTATGTCTATCTTGTTTAAACCAGCACCAAGATACATATTGTCAAGCTGAACCATGCGTCGTGTGTGAGGTGTCACATCACACATTGCTACCGCAGTAGTTAAACCAAAAGTGGGCCAAAAGTCACCGTGGGGTTTAAAAATGTAATAACTTTTTCGTTTATATATATATATTTTTTTCAGATTATAAAATATACAGAATGGAATTTTTTTGTATACTAAGTATGGAAAATAATGTCACTTAAATGACACCTGTATTCAGCTTCGCAATGATGGGCTCGTTTTAGAGCATTTTCCATTACATCTTATGGCCTTGAGTTCAATGATTGTCTCGGGCTTGTTCACAACCCCAAAGAAAATAGTCGGGTGCTCACAAATCTGGCGAACGCGCAGGCCAATTAATTTCCGAATTTCTGGAAATTATTCGCTCTCCAAAAATTTGCTTTAAAAGTGCCATTGTGTCTCGGCCAGTGGCTCCATCCAGCTGAAACCACATCTCAGGTCTGTTTTCAAGAGCAGGACGTAAAAAATGTTCTATCAAAAACCGATATCGCTCTCCATTTACGGTTACAGCACTTCCATCTTCATTTTCGAAGAAGTAAGGCCCAATGATATTTTCAGATGTAATGCCACACCATACTGTACACCTATAATGGAGTGCAATTTGCGTTGATGAATGGCTCTTGGATTTTCAGAACCCCAGAACCTGCAGTTATGCTTATTAACAAAGCCATTCAAATGAAAATGAGCTTTATCACTCATAATCAGATTTTCAATAAAATTGATTTCATTCAAACGGTAAAAAAAATTTTAATTTGTATATTTTATAATCTGGAAAAAAAATATAAAAACGAAAAATTTATTTAATTTTTTAACCCCATGGTGACTTTTTGCCCAACCACCCTGTACTAATATCTTGAGAATTTTAACCTTCTCCGGTGAAAATTATGTATCATTATTAAGCACTGTGAATGAAAAAGTTGGAAAACGGTCATATTTGAAGAAGAAAAAGTGCTATACCATCTTGATAATGCACTATGACATTCATCATGGAAAAGACAGCGAAAATTCGGTGGAGAGATTCGGCTTTCAAATGATGAAATAATAGCTGAAACGAACCCTTTATTTTGAGTTTTTTGATAAATAATATTTTAACGAAGGTTTAATGAAATTGGAGAAACTGTAATTGGATAACTCTATCGAGCTAAAAGGAGACTATGTTGAAAATTAAGCGATTAAAAAAATTATGTTTATTGTTTTAGTCTAAGGACTTATCAATTCACCCTCGTTCGTGTTACAACTTTACCTCTAAAATGTATTACAACATCAATAGAAAAATACATACAATAAGTACTTGTAAAAATGAAGACTATGCAAAAAGCAAAAACATACTTTTAAAAGATTAACAAAGAAGACAGCACAGCTGATTTCATGAAAGAGTTGTTAAGTTTATATATTACTTATTTACATAATCATACTTATTAGTTATCGGTTTGCTTTAATTAACTTTAATTTTAAAATATTACATCATTTTCTTTCTTCCTTTTAATTTAATTTTTTAACTTTATACTACATTTAATTAACTATTATGTGTATACGTTGCCGCCGTGTGTCTATATATTTTTTTTTTTATTGTAAGCAGTCATATTTATACGTTTTTTTGTCAAAATGACTGTATATGAATGTAAACAGTTACCAAATATGCCCTTCATTGAATTTTCTCACTGGGCTAAATAAATAAATAAAAAAATCATATTTTATCATTTAAAAATAATTTAGAGTTTACGGTAATACCATAGAAAAATAAGTTTAACATATTGTAGATTTCTCATTTGTATAAAACGAATGAAATCCCAATGTCTTATTTGTATTTGTGACTTTACATTGCGCACAATGTAAAATCACAAATACAATCATGACATTGGAATTTCATTTTTATCTCTCGTTTTATACAAATGAGAAATCTATGGTAAACTTATTTTTCTATGGTAATACATTAAATACATTAAAATAAATTCTGATAATAAATAAAATTTTAAAGACCGAATTAGTCTCGGCGATATTACTTTGAAAAAGTTTTTCCAGCGGATTTAAAACATTTTACACGATCTTTAACTTTAAACATTTTCAACTGAACTGTTTCGCGCTTACCTAGTAAATTTCAGCGGTCCATTACATTTTTATTTAAAATCAATCAATCAATCTTCAATGTTCCAATCAAATTTTTTAATACTAATATTTTATTAGAAGTTGTGCAACTCTTTGCAGATCTCCATAACTTAATAATTACCTACTGCTAGTATGGCTACAAATTTGAAACATAGAAACATGTTTGTATTCTAAACTAAACATTCATTTGGCCGAAAACATATAATGTGACCTACAAACGATGGTTGCCTTTTATAAATAGGGATTGGGCAACCCTAGTGCTGCCATCTTGTAACTGCTTTGTTTATCGTAAAGACATTTTAGAAGAGTATATTTACTCAGAACGTTTTTTTATATCACCGCTATTTTTTTTTTGTAGTGATTTCAAAATTTCATTTCAGTGCATAAATGGAACTAAAACGTGAACATTTTCGTGCGATTTCTCAACTTTAGACATGGATTAACTCAACAACACTGCATTGATGAACTTAATTCGACTTTAAGCGATGAACCATCGTCAATGACCAGTGTTTATCGATAGTATACAGAATTCAATCGTGGTCGCAACGACAAATTATGTGAAGGTAGTCCAAAATCGATCGTTGTTCCGAAAAACATTGTGTTCATGCTGTGCATGAACTGATATTGCAAGATCGTCATGTAACTTATCGTGAGATTGGGGCATCCTTGGGCATTAGTGTTGTTCGCACGCGAAGCACTTTGAAGCAAATAGTCACCTGTTTTTTCAGAAAAAACTGGACATATTGCAAACGTAGAACGATTAATTATGAATGGTACACCATGCCATTGCCAGAATTCTTCGGCGAAATAAGGAAAACCAACCGCCGACAACATATCATTTTTCAGCACGACAATGCGAGCTCCACACATAGGCATAAACCATTGAATATTTGAGCGGTCAAAATATGGGAATAAATAGGTCTTCCATAAGTCCTAATTTGGCATCCAATGATTTCTTTTTATTCCCGAAAATCAAAAATAAATTGCGAGGTCAACGTTTTGCTACACCTGAAGAAGCGGATGATGTGTTCTATGGAAAAAGTGCTTCGAAAATTGGTTCAAACGCATGCAAAAGTATATTGATCTTCATGGAGAATACTTTGAAAAGCAATAAAGCCATTTTTGATAAATAAATATTTGTTTTTGCTCTCTAATCCCGAAAGATAAAAGGCAACTTGTGTTTAACTTTTAATAACGTCCAATCCCATATATGGTTTAACCGTTAAAAAATATTGGCCTTTCGTTTTCTGTTAATTTGTATTACGACGAAAAATTGGGCAAAATAGGTACATGAAGACATTTGAAATACTAATTTATTTTGCTGGCCAAGAACCTATGCTGGAAACAGACGTGCGAAAAAAAACTAGCGGAAACGTAAGTCAAAACCACATGTCCGAATTTTTTGCAATGACGTTTTCATTTTTTTTAAGTTGGCAATCTATTGAATTTTATGAATTTTTTATCCTCTAACACAGATTTTGATAAGTAGGTGCTTCATTTTCTTTCACAAATTCTGTTATTAATTTTTTTTGTAGTTTGCTTTCTTTGTTTGGCTTGACCGATTTAACCACATCAATGGCAAAAATATTATTTTTTGTGTATGCGAGGACACTGTTATATCGTGTTTGCTTAGTTCTATCATAAAAAAAGGACATAAGAATAGTAACTTTCATACATGTAAATGGTATTCGATCCATCATTATATTAAATTTTATGTAGCCAGAGCGAAGCGAGACCACGACATATTTTATATTATATGCCTTTCCTTGTTTCGCACTATTTAAAAGCAAAAAAACGATCGTATTTTTTTACTTGCCTCGGTTTTGTATGTATGTATAAAAAAAAATTATAAATGAAAGAAACAAAACAAACAAAACGACATCACACACAAAAGCAAAAAAAAAATTATATACGCATGCAGAAATTTTTTCGTAAAATTTATTTCTTTAAATTATATTCGTCATATTCATGCAACTTAGGAAATATGCAATACACTTCTGATTAAATCGAATTAGAAATATGTTTATTTATCATCCTTATCATTGTTTTTCATTTTTAAGATAGTTTTCATTGACAATTTTTCGTATTCTCTTAACCCGTATTTACTTGTTGATCGTCATCGTCCATAAATGTACGTTTGTGTGTATGTTTGTAGTTATTTACAATAAATACTATTGTTGCACACATGCAATGGGAAATGTTAATGTATAGGGATATAAAACAATATGTACATCACAAAATAAAAATCAGCTAGGCAAAAATGAAAAATTTTCAGAGCTATTTTGAATATGAAAACATATTTTTCTACCATTTTCACGGCACAATTTAAAGTAAAATAAAATGCATACAAGAAAACAATCATATTATATTTGTATAATGGGAAAGTTGTTTTGATTTAGATTTTTTAGCCTTTGAATGAAACGATCTTAGTATGTATTTTGTATATTGAGCTGAAGTATGTGTTGAGTTCGAAAATTTATACATTATTGATCGCTTTCTGGTTCTTATGTGTATTTGGGTAGAATTAAGTTTTGAAAAATTTGCAACCGTACAATTTCTCGATGAGAATGGATTGCATAAAATAATTCGAATTTTGATTTTGAATAAAGCGTTTCCGAGGAAATATTTATGTAGTTTTTTTGAGTAAATATTTTATTTATATGTGGTCACAATTAATGCACCTTTTTTTTAATTTCGTTAATCAAAAATATATAAGCGATTTTTAATGAAAATCATGTTAACCAGATTTGTTTCGTTTTGAAAAGTATTTTATAGAAAAGTAATGAAAAGGAAAGGAAAACCAGAAAAAATTTGATTAGATTTTCGTCATTGTTGTTGGTGTACCTATACCTGTAGTTTATTGTGGTCCCGTTATTGTAAATTTCGGTTCTTATAGTCGTGCCATTGTAGTATTTAATAATTTTTATTCAACGATAAAAAATAAATCAATTTGTTCTTCTATCGCACTACAAAGAATGATAGAGAATAAAAAATAAAAATATTTTTGCGTATCGTACTATTAAATGCAAATGTGAACCTAAGTTTGATAATGACTTATGTACGTACATATATCAAATATATCGCAATAAATCGCCTCCAATCAATTTTCTTTCAATAAATCGATTTATTGTCGTCCCTAAAATAAAATATAAACTTCATAAAAGAAAACACAATCACAAAATTCCTTTGCCGAATTTTATAGTGAACTATCATTTGTGAAATTCATCCACTTTATACGTAAGATTTATTCATAAATTTACAAATAAAACCATGTGAAGTTTAAAACAGAAACATTGATTTCAAAACCAACTAAAGAGAAGAATGCGACAAGAAAATAAAAATATTTTTTAAAATTTTCATTTAATTTATTACATATTAAAAATTCACAAATGTTGACCTTAACTAGTTAATATTCTTAATTTTCTACGTGTTTGATTAGAAATTCTCGATGTAGTGTTTGAAAATTAATTTTTTTAAATAGACCATTTACAATTTTTTCTCAATAATACTAATAAAAAAAAATGAATCAATTTTTCAAGATGTTCGAAACATACATTATTTTGATCAGGCAAAAAATAACTATAGTCCTGTGCTATCATTTTAACACACTTATCTGTTAATAGTTTGATTACTTTTGGAGATCTGCAATGGCTGTGGTAGTAAATATTTTTCAAATACTTTTACCAAAGATCGAGCATTTTGACTAAATTCTTCTGAAGGGGCTGCTAGAGAGCCAAAATTACCGTCTACTTTAAAAAAAATTTTCTCGCTTAAAAAAGTTTCAGATGCGGTTTTTTTTTCTCCTTCTTTCAGCAATTTTGATTTGCAACTGAGACAATGAATTTTTTTAAAATTGCAGTACCCCGTAAAATACATTATTGCGTTATTGGTTAACACGTCGAAATCAACAGCTTCAATAATTTCATCTGGTGGCGACACATTTGTTAATTCCTCCTGGTGTTTTATATTATTTTCATATTCAGACTTAAAATTTTGCCAGTCTAAGTCTATATTCTCTGCTTCGTCAGATATGCAGTTTTGAAAAGGAGAATGTAATGTTATTTTCCTCACAACAACATTCGCAAAATGCACGCCTATTTCGTGACTAGACGGCATGTAGTTGAATCCACCTTTTCCTCTTAGAAGAGAGAAAAAAATTTCCAAGCAGTCCTGATTCGTTCGCCCCGTAAGCAAATAATCAATGCCACACTCTGCTTTCAAAAATTTTATTAACATAAGGTTTGCATTTATCGTGGTTTTTAGACCCATTATAAATTTAAAATATTTTCCACTTTTAGAAACAATTTTAAGTTTGTCTAGGAATGATAAGCTGCCTTCTAGAAGTTTAAAAACATTGTTATCAACTTTCAATGGTCGTTCATAAGGGGAACTAGATGAAAAATTTCTACAATTTAAACTGTCGAAAATGTCATTGAAAGTTTGTACAAAATGGGCTGTTGGTATAGCAACATGAAATTTTTGATGATTTAAATTATCAGTAATTGATAATTTAAGTCACCAAAAATTTCAGGTTTAACCTTTAATGTTGTTCTTATTGCGCTGGCAACCGTGTTACTCAATATTTGAGCCGCCAATTTCACGTTCATTTTTTTAAATGCGTTTGGTTCAAAATGCTGCCTTGTTAGTTAACACGTTGAAGACAATCATAATCAAATATTTTTCGTATAACATTAATATGTACTAGTCCAATATCCGAAAGCTCAACCTGATTAGTTAAAATCGAGTTTCGAGAGCAAAAAACGAGAGCAATAATCGACCGAGAGCAATAAACTACAGTATTGTTCGAATTAATGTGAACACAGAAAATTAATGAGACAAATTATTAATTATGATTTTTTTTTTATTGAAATGAATATTAATAATTTGTGTGTCTACCTTGGGCCTTAATGACATCTTACACATGGTTAGGCATTGCATTAATTAAATTTTGGCAATTTTCTGTTATTTGTGGATCCCGGAACCAAATCTCGATAACAGCTTCCACCATTTGTTTTGGCCTATAAATTTTCTATCAGATTACAGAGAACATGCTAATTCGCCAACTCAGGACTTGAGAAAAATTTTGTTCTCGGACAAAACGCATTTTATCGCGCAGTGACAGCATTCAAGGTTTGTACGAAAATTTGCAGGGGAAAAATTGACAGCGAAACATTTCGAACAAACAGTCAAACATCCACCAAAAAGATGTATTGGGGATGTTTTTCGTATAAGGACACACAGTCTAGTACCAGTCGAAGGCATGATGAACGGCTTGAAGTATAAAGCTATGCTGGAGCGGAAATTACACCGTAATTAGAAAAAAGTTGATGTTGGTAAAAATGATATTTTTCAACATGATTTATCGCCATGCCATAAATAGAAGGTAGTACCGAGTTACCTCGAACAGGAGAATATTAAATGCCTTGATTGGCCTGACAATTCAACGGACTTGAATTCGATAGACAATTTATGGGCCATTTCTAAGGTTAGACTTCGGAAACAAGACTGTGCAACATTAAAAAAAATGGAGGAAGCTGTTATCGAGATTTGGTTCCGGGATCCACAAATAACAGAAAATTGCCAAAATTTAATTAATGTAATACCTAACCTGTGTAAAATGTCATTAAGGCCCAAGGTGGAAACATAAATTATTAATATTCATTTCAATAAAAAAAAATTCATAATTAATAATTTGTCTCATTAGTTTTCTGTGTTCACATTAATTCGAATACTGTATATTACGCTAAATATGCTATAAGAAAGTTACACGGAATTTTGTGTGTATCTTTACAAACAATTAATATTTCTTGAATTGTTTATGCCAGGTTCCAGATAAAATTCACTAAAATCTCGTTACTCGTGTGCTTGCTAAACAATTTGTAAATAAACTTCTCTCGCGCTCAGAAAAAATCCTACGCACCTTGATTGAATTTATAGTAGGAATTGAATTTATTAGTAGGATCTTTAACTAGTCATAATGAGCGGTTTAATAAATTATACTCAGGCCTGTGGCACTATTCTGGTGATGCTCTGGGAATAGGAAATTCGGGAAAATTTTTATATGTTATTTCTATTTAAATTTTTTTTGTGGCATACTGAGGTAAAAAGCTAGTGTAAATTGTTTTGAATACAAAATTAAATTGGGGATAATTTTTACTGCCAATTTAGATATGGCAAAATTATTCCCAATTTATAAATATCTCAATTTATAAATATAAACTTTTCTCATCAGTAGTCGGAATTATATATAAATTCTTTCCCCAATTCCGGGATAATTCCATAATAGTGCCATTGAAAACAAACTATATAAATAAAATTTTGTTAACCCACGATCGGTTGACTTTTAGGTGCAACTGAGCATTACTCATGTAGCTTTAAAGTTAAATACAGATCCAAATTTCTAAATAAAGTATTACAGGCGGTTCAGCCCTAACTTGCCTTTCATTATTAATAAGTATCGAGTAAAATTATAAATTTCTAGAGTTAAATGCAAGTATGATTGATATAAATATGGATAAGGTGTAATACAACAATGAATTGGTTTCGTTTAAAATATGAAAAGCAACATTGTCATTTGAAGTCTCCCTATAATAAAAACACCTTCCTTATTGTGCTCTGACTTAAAAGAGAATCAAAACCCCTGACTAACGAGACCTTTCACTTATTACTCTTGATTTAGATTATTATATTATTATTAAAAACTTTGCTGAGCCGGTTTTCGGTTGAATTTTCAAACACTACATCGAGAATTTCTAATCAAACACGTAGAAAATTAAGAATATTAACTAGTTAAGGTCAACATTTGTGAATTTTTAATATGTAATAAATTAAATGAAAATTTTAAAAAATATTTTTATTTTCTTGTCGCATTCTTCTCTTTAGTTGGTTTTGAAATCAATGTTTCTGTTTTAAACTTCACATGGTTTTATTTGTAAATTTATGAATAAATCTTACGTATAAAGTGGAATGAATTTCACAAATGATAGTTCACTATAAAATTCGGCAAAGGAATTTTGTGATTGTGTTTTCTTTTATGAAGTTTATATTTTATTTTAGGGACGACAATAAATCGATTTATTGAAAGAAAATTGATTGGAGGCGATTTATTGCGATATATTTGATATATGTACGTACATAAGTCATTATCAAACTTAGGTTCACATTTGCATTTAATAGTACGATACGCAAAAATATTTTTATTTTTTATTCTCTATCATTCTTTGTAGTGCGATAGAAGAACAAATTGATTTATTTTTTATCGTTGAATAAAAATTATTAAATACTACAATGGCACGACTATACGAACCGAAATTTACAATAACGGGACCACAATAAACTACAGGTATAGATACACCAACAACAATGACGAAAATCTAATCAAATTTTTTCTGGTTTTCCTTTCCTTTTCATTACTTTTCTATAAAATACTTTTCAAAACGAAACAAATCTGGTTAACATGATTTTCATTAAAAATCGCTTATATATTTTTGATTAACGCAATTAAAAAAATTGTGCATTAATTGTGACCACATATAAATAAAATATTTACTCAAAAAAACTACATAAATATTTCCTCGGAAACGCTTTATTCAAAATCAAAATTCGAATTATTTTATGCAATCCATTCTCATCGAAAAATTGTACGGTTGCAAATTTTTCAAAACTGAATTCTACCAAATATAATATTGCCGATCTCATATAAATTTTTTCGACAAATTTTTTTTTAAAAAGGGAACCAATGCACAGTAACCACACCATGCGGACACTTTTTTCATTAAATTTTACTTCAAAAAGTTTAGCTAAGACAACAATTTTTCGTGACATCTATACGTTTAATAAACAAAATTTTACGAAGTTTTTAAATTTTTTTATCGATCTGTATTTATGACGATTTGCACATGCTGGATGCACATGTTGAACTATTTACATACATCAGACTTGAATAAAAACGTAAACAAGAAACAAGATCAACTTTTAATTTTATCAATGGTTTTTAGTTTTCGTAAAATATTATTTTTTTTTGTTTTGTGTCCTTTTAAAACAAGATTATGTTTTGTGTCGTATATTCTCTATGTACCTTACGAATGAACTGTGAAAATATTTTATGATACGAGAGACTCCATTAAAAAGAAGTTTTTGTAAATAAGACTTATTATTATTGTTTTAAATTTAATCAAAATAATTTTTTTCGAGTTATATGCAACATTGTTATTCGTATTATTAAGCGATAATTTGTTAATCCGTGGATAATTGATAGTAGGGATAATAAATATGTAGATTATAATTTTTTAATTTTAAAACTAAGGAAGCATACATGTGCTAATTTTATCTTGTCCTTATGAGTGTGTATTTTAAAAACGCATATGAAAAAAATCGACCTTGAACTAGTTTATGAACTAGACATTTTTGTTTTATAAACTTATTCTTAGTGTGGAATACCATCGATGACGTAAACTAGCTCAGCGTTGCACTTTTTTATTTATTTATTCTTGCATCGATTGGTTTTGATACCGAAAAAATCTGAGAATGATAAAATTTCATAGGGATCCGTACATAACTGCATATTTTAAAATTGCATTTCTCAAAACGCCATATTTAAAAATTGCATAAAGTACAAAATTGCATTTTTCAAAACTGCATATTTCAAAACTGCATAAGGTACGAAACGGCATAAGGTACAAAATTGCATTTTTCAAAACTGCATATTTCAAAACGGCATAAGGGTTAAAAGAGCATTTTTCAAAACGTCATTTTTCTAAACGACATATTTTAAAACGACATTTTTCAGAATGGCATTTTTTAAAACTGCATTTTTCAAAACGGCATAGGTACAAAATGGCATTTTTCAAAACGGCATTTTCCAAAATAGCAGTTTTTAAAACTGCATATTTCAAAACGGCATAGGTACAAAACTGCATTTTTCAAAACTGCACAAGACAGAATGAAATATTTTAATCGATTATGAATCTAGAATTATCTTTTCATTAATTTCTGGAATATGACCAACAGGTACACGATGAAATTTGAGATGAATGAAATTTTTGAACATTTGTGAACGATTCTTGGATTAAATTCTAGGATAAAGTCAAATGAAAAAGAACTTGACTATTTCTTTGTCGAGTAAGATTTGTTGGTGTTGTTTAGGTTTAGTATAGTTATGTTATAAGAAAGGACCGTAATGGAAATTAGAAATTATTTGAAGATTTAGTATGCATATAATATTCTCCTTCGCCTAAATTTTTCTACCTATGTCGTTTTGAAAAATAAATTTTTGAAAAATGCCGTTTTGAAAAATGTCTTTTTAAAAAATGTCGTTTTAAGAATGCCGTTTTGTACCTATGTCGTTTTGAAACATGCAATTTTGAAAAATGCCGTTTTAAAAAATTCCATTTTGTAAAATGTCTTTTTAAAAAATGCAGTTTAGAAAAATGCCGTTTTGAAAAATGCAGTTTAGAAAAATGCCGTTTTGAAATATGCAGTTTTGAAAAATGCAATTTTGTACCTTATGCCGTTTTGTACCTTATGCAGTTTGAAATATGCAGTTTTGAGAAATGTCGTTTTAAAAAATGTCATTTTAAAATATGCAATTTCGACCTGGACCCATATTTACACATACGAGTATGACGACGAATTATATTAATTTGATGCTACTTAGCAACAGCGGGCGAAGTGCAACGGAAATACCTACTAAAATGTATCGAATATTGCAGCAACAATGAACCTGCGTTTCAAACTTATAATTAATTGTCATTGTTGCCGCATCCCAAAATTACCATATACAGTTTTATCAATTTCCCTTATACTAACGAAGTTAAATTTCCATTTTTCGCTATTTTTCGTTGGCAGTCGTGCATTATATTTTTTGTGCTCGAATATTATTTTGTTGTTCTCTTAATAAAAATATAAACAATGGTACGCCTACAAAAAAATTATCGATGAGATATTTAAACGTTTAACATTATTAGGTTGAGACGAAATGGTCGGTATAATTTTGGGATGTGCATGCCATGAATGGAGATGGAACCAAACGTTTTATGATGTAATTTACAGGTACAAAATTCTGGTAATGATTAGTATTTGTGACATTCGTTACATTTTAGTAGGAGTTTCGGTTGTACTCTGCACAGTATTCCAAAATATATAAATGCATCAATTAAATGTTTATTATACCTTATTCTTAAAAAACAGTCCGTTTGGTTGATCTTGGACAAGACCATTAAAAAAGGAAAAACCGCAATCAAAATTGTAGTGACGACGAAAGCTAGCAACGCTATATATCTTGAAACTTATATCTTTGAAATTAATTTTTTCCAGATTTCGGAATATATTCCGCCTACAAAATAAATTTATTTTAAATGAAATGATATAACGTTTAAAACCTTATTTCACCAAAGTTCGACATCTATATAGCCCAGTCGGATTGACTATTCTGAATAAATCTTCATACTTAACATTTGTAAGTTGTATTAATTGCGAGATTCTTGCGAAGTTTAGTGGAAATCTGTGTACCAGAAGTGGCAGCTTCCACGGGGGCTTTTTCAATTTCTTCAATGATGTTAAAAAGTTATAGATTTAATGATTAAGTTTTCAACAAGGGTTGATTTTGTTGATTTTCTGAAATTTACGCAGGAGTTATGATTTTTGATTGTGCAAAACAGTTTTACCAAAAGAAAAGTAACTTTAATTTTTCGCTTTAGAAATCAAGTGGGGTGTATTCGAGATCTATGTATACATTCGTGGTAAAAAAAGTCTGGTGTTGGCCACAACATATTCACCACTCTAATTGTTTTCAAGTTTTTCTGCATCAATGCACTTTGTACCAATAATATTTGCCACGGAGACGCCGGCGTTCTTGCGTAATGTTTACAAAAAATGTCAACAAAAGTTTCCTTTATATAATATACTCGAAAATGTTAGGAACATGATTACTTATAACTCGTATTATGAAATTTTACTGGAAATAAAATAATAAATTTTAATTTTCATCCCAAGCTTCTTTCTTTTATTGCACCAATTTTAAAAATTCATAAACTTAATTCATAAAAATAACAATCGTTAAATAATCCAAACGTAATCATTTATTAAATTTGGTTATGCAACCAGTTCCAACTTATTATTTTAAAACAAAAATTCGATATACATATATGGAAATGTAAATCTAAAACCTGATTCTATTTCCTGCCAATCAAATTAGATTTTTCATTTTGAATTAATATTAGTGAACTATTTATTTCCATGTTCCGGGAAATCGCTTAAATAAGTGAAATAATCCCACCAACCAACTAAGTTAAAATTATTCATTCGATGAATTTTTCGTAATCAGCAATAACTTTAAGAATCAAATATCCAGATATCATTACATAAGTCAATCATCTGTTCAACCGCAAAGAAATATTAAAGAATTTAAGATTTATTTAATTTGCCCATATTTCATACTTAAATCGTTAAAAAAATGTGCTACCTGCCTTTTAATATTATTAATGTATTTTACATCTTGTAATTTGTATGTAATATTAATTATCGTTTATATATTAGCATTAGAATAAATTGCAGTCGAGAGTACACGATCAACGTAAAAAATAAGAAGAAACAAAATAAGAATTTAAAATTTCGTTTTTCTGTTTAAAGGGAAAATAATTTAATTCCTCGGAAAAATAATTTTGTAGAAACAATACATTTATAATATTGGACGTTTTTAAATAAAAGTTTATTGCACATACATCATAAGAAAAAATTATTTTCATAACATTCATTCATTTAAAAAGCAAAACCAATCGATGCAAGAATAAATAAATAAAAAAGTGCAACGCTGAACTAGTTTACGTCATCGACGGTATTCCACACTAAGAATAAGTTTATAAAACAAAAATGTCTAGTTCATAAACTAGTTCAAGGTCGATTTTTTTCATATGCGTTTTTAAAATACACACTCATAAGGACAAGATAAAATTAGCACATGTATGCTTCCTTAGTTTTAAAATTAAAAAATTATAATCTACATATTTATTATCCCTACTATCAATTATCCACGGATTAACAAATTATCGCTTAATAATACGAATAACAATGTTGCATATAACTCGAAAAAAATTATTTTGATTAAATTTAAAACAATAATAATAAGTCTTATTTACAAAAACTTCTTTTTAATGGAGTCTCTCGTATCATAAAATATTTTCACAGTTCATTCATAAGGTACATAGAGAATATACGACACAAAACATAATCTTGTTTTAAAAGGACACAAAACAAAAAAAAATAATATTTTACGAAAACTAAAAACCATTGATAAAATTCAAAGTTGATCTTGTTTCTTGTTTACGTTTTTATTCAAGTCTGATGTATGTAAATAGTTCAACATGTGCATCCAGCATGTGCAAATCGTCGAAAATAAAGATCGATAAAAAAAATTTAAACTTCGTAAAATTTTGTTCATGAAACGTATAGATGTCTCGCAAAATTGTTGTCTTAGCTAAACTTTTTTAATGAAAAAAGTGTCCGCATAGTGAGGTTACTGTGCATTGGTTCCCTCTTTAAAAAAAAAATTTGGCGAAAAAATTTATATGAGATTGGCAATATTATATTTGATTCTACCCAAACACACATAAGAACCAGAAAGCGATCAATAATGTATAAATTTTCGAACTCAACACATACTCCAGCTCAATATACAAAATACATACTAAGATCGTTTCATTCAAAGGCTAAAAAATCTAAATCAAAACAACTTTCCCATTATACAAATATAATATGATTGTTTTCTTGTATGCATTTTATTTTACTTTAAATTGTGTCGTGAAAATGGTAGAAAAATATGTATGTTTTCATATTCAAAATAGCTCTGAAAATTTTTCATTTTTGCCTAGCTGATTTTTATTTTGTGATGTACATATTGTTTTATATCCCTATACATTAACATCTCCCATTGCATGTGTGCAACAATAGTATTTATTGTAAATAACTACAAACATACACACAAACGTACATTTATGGACGATGACGATCAACAAGTAAATACGGGTTAAGAGAATACGAAAAATTGTCAATGAAAACTATCTTAAAAATGAAAAACAATGATAAGGATGATAAATAAACATATTTCTAATTCGATTTAATCAGAAGTGTATTGCATATTTCCTAAGTTGCATGAATATGACGAATATAATTTAAAGAAATAAATTTTACGAAAAAATTTCTGCATGCGTATATAATTTTTTTTTTTGCTTTTGTGTGTGATGTCGTTTTGTTTGTTTTGTTTCCTTCATTTATACATAATTTTTTTTATACATACATACAAAACCGAGGCAAGTAAAAAAAATACGATCGTTTTTTTGCTTTTAAATAGTGCGAAACAAGGAAAGGCATATAATATAAAATATGTCGTGGTCTCGCTTAGCTCTGGCTACATAAAATTTAATATTATGATGGATCGAATACCATTTACATATATGAAAGTTACTATTCTTATGTCCTTTTTTTATGGTTCTATGTCACTTTATTTTATGATTAAAGTTCTATTTTCTAATCTTAACTTTATTTCCACGTACATTTTTGCAAAGATAAATTTGATTGGCTTAGTTTTCGACGTAGTTTTCTCTACCTTTTGATTATCATAATGTATTTTTTCTTGTGTGTTATTACACTGTAATACACTATGCGATTGTGTTATTATTCACTGTTAGCTTTAATGTATTATTTTAGGTGATTTTAAATTTTGATTTCCCATTAGGAAATTATAGATTTCAACGTAATCTTCTACTTTTCCTTCGCCTAGTATCCTTTGGAGATCTTTCTCTTCTATTATTTTATATTTCTTTCTTTGTTCTTGGTATTTTATGCATTTTTCTATTGCATGTCTCGCGTCATATGTTGTACCACACACGTCGCATTTTTCGTCGTCCAGTTTTTTGATTAGTTTTAAATATTTGGTATCGAACGTGTGGTGTGTTTCTCAACCTCGTCATTGTTTTGAAAATGTGTTTACAGGATGAAAAATTCATAAAATTTAATAGAAAGCCAATATAGGTGGCTTAAAAAAAATAAAAATGTCATGTCAAAAAATCTGCACATGTATTTTAACTAATGTTTCCGCTTGCGTATCCGCACGTCTGTTTCCAGCATTAGCTATGATTTATTCATTTTCATAATTACAAATCAAATTATTAGAGAAATAATGAATAATTGTTTAATAAAAATGTGCGAAGAATCATTTATAAAAAACATATACGACTCTAAAAAATGTGTAAATTGCCATTTTAACTGCAATAAGTTTCATTAAGGGGACATAGCACCTTCAAAATTGAAAAAAGAAGTTTTTCAAAGATTTTTTTTTTGGAATAAAAAGAGATATCCTAATGAAACTTTCCATTGACATTTTATTTAACTGAAAGTATACAAAAAAAAATTTGTTTTAGATTTTTGTTGGCCCACTGTCGTCTGCTACAAGGGTTTTCCAAAAACACTGAAAATTCGCGGCGTGCATCATAACTTCTCTCAGAAATGTTTAAAAAAAACGGGATTTTATTCAGCAATAAATCGCCCTTGGAATGAACTAAAAGGAAAAAAATTGGTTGAAAAATAAAAAAATGGCGGCATTTTTTCGAAAATGCAGCTTTTTTGTCTCCCCCAATTAGTTTAACTCAAAAAATTGAAAGCCGATTATTCCTTCCGTAGTTCATTCTGAGCAAAAATATATGTAGATCAACGAGTTAAAATTTTAGAACGATTGGATAAGTAGTTTTTTCTCAATCTTACACGCCAACTTGAAAAACGTCATTTCGAGATAATCGCGTTTACATTATCGCGCTTTACATTAGGCGCGCTACGCAATAAATAAAATAAAAATATAAATAAATTTTTTTTTTGAGATTTTCATGTTTATATTATTAAAATCATGTTTTTAAACGTTCATTCTAACATATACTATCATAAAAAAAAAAAATTGATTTTTTGAAAATTTGAAGGTGATATGTCCCCTTAAAGAATTTTCTATCGTTGTGTGCGCGTAAAAATGTATGAATATATTGAAAGACCTGTTTATTTCAGAATAGGAATAAGCTCGAAATTATTCTACTTCCCAATGAACTGAAGCCATTTTTCGTAAAAGCTTAAGCGTGTAATTTTCATACGATGTTACTAAAGTGAAATTAGAAATGAAAAATTCCACTTCTGTTTTCATTTTATAGTACTCAGTTCACCAGCGGAAAAGCCAAGTGTGTTCAATACATCAAAATGGAGTGCATAAACTCTCCAAATTATTTTCATGTGAAAATAATGTCTCGGCACATTGTTTTCACGTGAAATTTTGACATTTGTTTGTGTTGTCAAAATTTATTTTTTTTAAATTAAATAATTTAGATTTCATAGGAATCTATGTATAACCAAAAAAATCCACCATAAAAGTTGTATGGTTTTGTGGTAATATCGTTGTTCTGTATAGTTCTGTATAATAACAGAGAAGTTCAGAACTATACAGAACAACGATATTACAATAAAACCATACAACTTTTATGATGGATATTTTTGGTTATACATAGATTTCTATTAAATCAAAATTGTTTAATTTAAAAAAAAAAATAAATTTTTAATTTTGAATTGGACAAATTTGAAAAAGCTGTCGCGAACTCTACTCGATTGTTTTCAAAAAAACCCAGCTTATGTAATAACTTTCAACTTACAATGGCATTATCACTGATAAATTTAAGATCCATTGAATTTGTACTAACGATTTGATAAAATATATAATGTAGATATATATTTATTTTCCCATTAATATAGAAGAACTGACTACTACTTCTATAACTGGTGACAATTTTTTAAGTTTTTCTTTGTATTTTGCCAATTTAACTTTGCCTAGGCGGCATAATAAAGCTAAGAATTCAAGTACTTCTCATATAGTATCCTCCTGCCGGAGATTTGAAATATAATTTTTTAATAATTATCTTTCGATTTGGAGACCAATATGAAGACTTATATTTTCTACATATAAGCTTCAATTTTTATTTTCACGTTTTAAATTAAAAACTATTTTTTAAAACTAGTTTAAATATAAACAAGTCGTTCCATCCGTTGTTTTTCCTGAACCGTTTTTGGTATCGACCTCTGTCCTGATTACAAAATTTCGATGAAGTTAGAATATTAAAGTTTGACAAACACGCTAATTATAGATAAGTTTTAACTTTATATTTGTTTGCAGTATATTTATGTATATACTTATAGTAACAAGTCACGAATTGATCAACGATTATCTTTTTCATAAAAACATCTGTCATTACAAATATAATAAAATAAAGTAATTAAATAAGTAATTATAATAAAATCCAATTTAATGCAAAAAATTCTAGTGTTGTGTTTTCCTCCGGATAGTACCCGACGAAGTTGAGTACATGTATATGACACATGTAACTAATATGGATCTACTTGACAGAACTGCTTGACCAAAGGATGTTGGGTTTGGTAGTCTCCTGTGACCTTTTCTGGAAGTTCCATATATATGCAATCTCTAATAAAGGAGCCCTTAAGCGATGTAAGTTTTACTTGACTCCATTGAAGCACTTACAATCTTATAAGGGTAACATTACACCTATTATGGAATTTAACTCTTTGTAGACTCCTGTACCCATTCGTAATATCTTGATAGAACTCAGAACTGCGATTTTAACTGTACTATTTTGTCATGGTAAATGTTTATAAGAAACTAGATTTCTGATTCTTAATTTGAATTCTGACTGCGTGCTCTAACCATAGATCAGTAGATCTCGATAAGAAAGTAACAGCTGACTAAAGTACGATCAAATGCAAAGTTTGGTGGTTATCATGGTTAAAATCCTAAGCATGCCAAGAATCATGTTTCACTTTTAACCGAGCTGAAAAATCTAATTTAATGCCTGCAACACAAACATTCCGACCAAAATTTTGGGAGTTTTTACAAACCAGAGATAAAAACTTTTTTGGCAGCGCTATCTAGACAGTCTTTCATCCACGTGTTTGCAGAATTTAAAAGAAGACGACGAGCGGCGAAAGCGATTATGACGAATATTTGGAACTAATTATGGAAGCACAGAAAAAAAAATCGATGCAACACTAACTAATGTAATATGAACGCACATTACATAATCAAAGGAGGAAAGCAGGGTCATCAATGAAAAGGGGAGTCAATTTTCCAATACTTTTACAAGATGATGTAGTGTAGATTAGTGCAAGGAATAAAACAGAAAATAGAAAACACAAAAATTAGGTATCGTTGATTTTCTGCAACAGTGTAGGTGGATCAGTGTTGCGGTTTCGTTCCTTTCTTGCTTCTGATTTTTTTTAAACCAATTTCATTGGTTACAAATTACGTTTTTTTCTTGTGAATTTTTAGGGAGAGCCTTGTGCCCCAAAACAGATTGCATTGATTAAAAATAAAAACCAAAAGATTTGAATTTTTTTGTATATTACTTCTTTCATTACTAATTAATTACATTTATTGTTTAATTGGTTAGTAATTAAAGAATTACTACAAAAAAAAAATTCAAATCGATGCTTTTTTGAGATGTGATACTATTGTAGAAAACCGACGATATAGTTTATTCGTAATTTTTCTATGGCCTAATTCTTCATTAGTCACATATTCTTACAAATTGAATTTTGTGCTAGATAAATAAAAATAATAATAATAATATGCTATGGTATCGAAAATTAACAGGTTAGTATAATCACAACTCCATTCGACTAATTTACTCAATAAAAAATATTTTTCAGCCTAAAAGTCTACTACACGTAATACAAATTTTTTAATTCATGTATAATTCAGTCCATATATTCATTAGTACAGATTGACAACCAAAAGAGTCGAGATCAATAAACGTCACGCGCACAGCCTACAAAAAAAAAAAAAAATAGTTTGGTGCTTGCACTAAACCATCTTAACTACAATCGGAAAAGATAAGTGTGTTAATCTTGGCTAGTTGCTAAGCTCTAGTTACCTAGAGTTCATCGCATTACTTAACGACTGTTTCTTAGAGATAGAACATTTTCAACGAAATAATTTTTTAGCGATGTTAGTAATAATTCTAGGGTCGGTAATTTTAGATGCAAGAATGTAGATTTTGTGCAAGTCAAAATTTGATTTGTACTTATTGACATGATTTCGTATGATAATTAATTTCTGAATGAATCTGGACAGCGAAGAAATCCCATTGAGATTACAAATCACGATCGATGATTTATAACGGGATGTCTTGTATATCTTGAAACTTACTGACCATAATTTAAACTCGCCAAAGATATTCTTCTTCAAAATTTTTAAATAAAAAAACACTCAAAAAATTGATTCTTACTCGAAGATGAATGATAAATACATATGATTAAAGCTACGCAAAACACAAATCAAATACTTACTATACGGCAGGCAATCCCTGAATATCCATCATTTCATCCTGCGGTGATGGTCTAGGTGCAAATGGTTGTAAATGAGGTGGTGTTTCCCTCGAACACATACTTCGAGTTGGAAATGCTAATGGTATATGGTGTTCACGGTGATGTCGAGGTGTTCGTCTTGGTGATCTAGCTGTTACTATTCTTGGCTGTTTTTGCATTTCATCTAAGACTGATGGTGCAACATATGTAAAACCCTAAAATTAATAAATAAAACACATTAAAATTTATTCCAATAATATTGCTACTGAACCATAATTATGTTTATAACACGTTGTTAGCATATCATGCCTTTATATGCTATTTCATACCACTCACTTCAAATATTAAATTAACATTTTCACTAAATTCATCGGGGGAATCTATTGGTATTTGTTTTGTGAATTTTGTGTCGAACTGTGATACGTCGTCTTCACTTCTCTAGAAATTTATTGTAAATATGATTTAATTTATTTAAATCGATGTAATAGATCAATATATTTACAAGCATAGGTTTTATTGGTGGTTCTAATCGTCTAGCTAAAACATCTTCCCAATTCACTAGTTTGAAAAATGGATGGCTTCTAACTGCAGCTGCGTCTGATAAACCCGAACCTAAACGTTGTGATACTTGTCGTTTCATAAGTCTCCGTATTAAATCTCTAGCGTCTGGTGTTAAATAGGCGGGAAGATTTAGTTTTCCTTTTAATATTGTTTCTATTGTTTTTTTACGATTTTCGGCTGTGAATGGTGGCTAAATATGGAACAAATATATAATTATTACTCACTATAGTATTTGTATAAAATAAATTTAAATTCACCAATCCCGTTAGCATGTCAAACATTAGTGCGCCTAGCGACCACCAATCAACTGCTTTACCATGGCCACTCCGCGTTAAAATTTCTGGTGCCATATATTCTATTGTGCCGCAGAATGTATGTGTCACAATACCTTCTTGTATATGTTCTTTACATAAACCAAAGTCTGTTAATTTTACATGCCCTTGGGCATCCAAAAGTATATTTTCTGGTTTTAAATCGCGATATATAATTCCAAGTGAATGTAGATGTTCTAACGCTAATATAATTTCGCTTAAATAAAAACTGGGAAAAATAAAGAAGAATAAAAAATGTCCGTGTATCGAACAATGAATCAAACACTTCTTACCATGTTGTATCTTCTAAGAAAATTCCTTCTCGCTCTAAGTGCATAAATAGTTCACCACCACTTAAATATTCTAAAATTAAATATAATTTGCCGCCTGTTTGAAACGCGTAATGCAATTCAACTATAAACGGGTGCTGGGCACATATAGAACAAAAGAAAATTAGTATTTTACATTATAATTTTAAAATATAGAACGAAAAACGTACCTTAACAGCTTCTAAAATATTTCTCTCAGCTCTAGTATGGGCTGTGTCTTTTTGATTTCTAAATATAGATGCTTTTTTGAGTACTTTCATCGCAAAATGGCAATTTGCGTCGCTACCTGTTGTTTTTCTAACCTAAACACGAGCAAAAATTGCATTAATTCCAAGCAACTAGAAAAAACAAATTAAAAACATGTACCTGAAATACTTTTCCGTAACCACCTTTTCCTAACACTTTCTTTAATTCAAAATCTGATGGTCCTAATTTCACTTTACCGGGGTTTACATTTTCCTCTGAAATTTGAATTGTTTCTGATCCCTCCTCACTAAAATGAAATATAATTTTACAAGAATTAAAATTTGAATTAATAAATTAAATATAAATGCAAAATGTTAGTCCTCTGGAAGTCAAATGAACTCATATTAATTATGAATTCACTATCTGGAAGGAATTATTTTAATGTACGGACACTACGCTGAGGTTATATTCAACACTTCCAAAGTGATCAGAATATAACCAGGATGAAGTCCGATGATGCGGTTTCGAACTTGCCAACATCGATATTTTTGCACACATCACTTTAACCACACGGCTATCAAGCGATTACAAAATGTCAATAAAATGTTTATTATAATCTTTTGAAAAATAATTCTAGTCATTCGTAGATGGCAGTCAAATCGAGTTTTTAAGCTTTCGTAAAGTTTGAGTGTTTTAACTATACTTACTCTATGCCTTGATTTAAATGTAGTTCTGGATCTAAGTCTACCTGAAATTATAAAAAAAAATCCAAATTAAATTAGTTATGTATCTTTTGTTGTTGTATTTACAAAACAAATTGTATTATTTATTGATTTTCTCAATATAACAGGATTTGAACACGAATTTGAAATGGTTTAACTCAATCTTTTCAAGTCAAACCTATTGTTAAAAATTAATTCAATGTAAGCTAAAGCTCTAGTGAAACTGTCTCATCACAATGGACACTATTACGACTTTTACTCGAAATCAAGAATTTTAGAAGTTGAGAATTTCGATTGAATTTATTCAAGAATTGTAACGCTTAATTGCTATTAATGTAAATGTTACTTTATCGTCATCGTTTATTTCACTCACCATAACGAGAAGGAATAAGAATAGTACGGTCGACTCAAATCTAAAGCGTAGGGAAGGAAGGCCTAGTAAATAAGTACAAAGGCAACTTTTATGCTTTTGGCCCGAAATTTACTAAATTCCGCTCCAAACTACAGAAATAACTTGTTGGCAACGATTGCTTGTACATCTTCTATTTTCCATTTCTTCTATTTTTCTAATACTTCTAGTAGAACTAGGGATGTTCAATCAAATTTTAAAAAGGGAATGTAGTGTATTCTACATCGAATTTTCATAGTGAAAATAGCAGAATAGAAGAAAAGACAAATAGAAGTTTTTCGTTGAATCGACGCCAATGTCTAATTAATAGATCCTCCAGCCAGAGTAGAAAGTTCGTACCTTTAGCATAATCTTAACGATTGACTTTCAAAATTTTCGAAAATAGCGTAACATTCCCACAGATTTATTAATAAAAATTAAATGTAATTTTTCTTCGGCAGAAAACGAACAAAAAACAGAAATCCCAAAAATTAAGGAACAATCATTCATTAAAATAACTGCGACGTCTAAGAGAGCTACAGTGGCAGACTGATTTTTTAAACTGCCTCGCGTATCATTGAGGCCCGCATAAGAACTAAACAATTCTATAAGTCTTCTATACATCGACCAAATGGCACAGTGGTTAAAGCTTTGGCGTTTGGATCGGGAGGTATCGGGTTCGAATCCCGATAGGGGCAGGATGCAAAAGGGAATTTTTATCAACAGATTACAATCTGTGATGAAATGGAACACAACTACTCAATGTCGAAGTGCAAAACTCATAGGCCGACCCATCTTCCTTGCCAGTATAGGCCAGTATATGCTATGCATTGTGCAGATGGTGATGAAATCGGACCTATAAGCCGTACGTCCTCGATTTGGCAAGCAATGTGTAAAGTATGACGTGAAAAGCGAACCGCGAAAGAGTTGGGAGTGCTTCGGCCCCAGAACAGATTGCATAGGTTAAAACATAAAAAAAGTTTTCTATAAGCTAGACAGAATTGCAGTTAGTTATGTGATATTAAATCCAATATCGAATGAATACCGGAAAATTTAAAAACCTTTTAAACCATTTAAAATATGTATTATAAAATCAAATTCTTTATTTTTAATAGAAATTTGTAAAAGTAGGTAAAAAATCAACTACTAGGTGCGCTACTAAATTTCCGAATTTATTCAAAGTCTTTTCCTTCGCCATCTACACATTTTTGCCATCTCTCTGGCAATACACGCATATCACGATGAAACCGGCCAAGTGTAGCCCTGCCAAGCCATGCGCCATCGACCGGAACAAGTGATAATCCGAGGGGGCCAGGTCTTACGAAAAAGGCGGGTGCGGTAGCAGATTCCATCTCAGCGTTTTGATGGTGTCCTGGACGATGGGAGTGCCTTGTTGTGCTGTAATATCACTCGTTCGTGTCTCGTGTCCCATTCTGGTCGTTTTTCGAGCAATGCATGGTTCAGATTGATGAGTTGTTGACGGCACGTTTCCCACTGACAGTATCGCCATGTTTCAGCATCTCATAGTACACCATTCCTTTCTGGTCCCACCAAACGCAGAGCACTGTTTCCTTTCCGAAGCGTTTTGGCCGTGCCGTCGATGTTGATACTTCGCCAGGTGAAAGCCACAACTTTTTGCGTTTGGGATTCGTAAAAAGATGCACTTCCATAAGAATTCGATGGAGGAAGCTCTTCATTTCATGCCGTGAAGCAAAATTTCGCAAGTGGCTCTTCGCTTTTCCATCTGTCTCTCAGTCAACTCATGCGGCACCCATTTTCCCTCCTTTTAAATTTTTTCCATACCATGCAAACGTTTGGAAATACCTTGGCGAATAGTGTTTAATGCCTCCGCAAGTTGATCTTGAGTTTGCGTATCGTCTTCATCCAACAACGCATGCAGTTCGGCGTCTTCGAATGTTTTTGGTCTTTCGAAGCAATTCTTGTTCTCAATGTCGAAATCGCAACTTCTGAAGCGTTCAAACCAATCTTCACAGGTAGTTTTCGATGGAGCATGTTCGCCGTAGGCCTCCTAGAGCAAATGACGTGCTTCAGTTGCATTTTCTTTTAAGTTGAAGCAGAAAAACAACGCTTCCTGCGAATGCTGTTTGTTTGGCACAAAACTGGACATTTTCGTTCTTAGAAAAAATATTTTTGCGTTGTTATAGATGCTGGTATTACAACTGGTTACCGTTAACAACTGTCCACACTATGAGCAAAACACAACTTCTTCCATAAATGACAACTAGATGTGTTGCTAGCACTATCTATGTGTGAAACCCGGAAACTTAGTTGCGCACCTGATAAGTGGTATCCGTCGTTGATCGTCAATACGGGATTTGTTTTTGAGTATTTGGATTTTAATTTTCATTTAGAGCATTTATTTTGCGGGTATATCATTATCGACATTTGTTTCATTTGTTAGTTTGAATTTGTTAGTTTGAATTTGTGATTTCTTGCCAGGATCTTTATTTATCTCTGTAACTTCCCGAATAACTCTTACCAAAAACTTACATTTTTATTTCTTGCCTTTTTAAAAAAAAATATCAAGGACAAAGCCGGAACTATGAAAAATGAAAATGGACGAAAATATAAATAACATATGACACGTTAAAAACACCAAATCGCAACTTTTTTTTCTGGTCACCGCCAGGAATCGAACCCGAGGCGGGGCCCCGAATAACAGAGCAAGCACTAACTACTTACTAAGCTAACGAAGGCGACAAATGTGTATCAAAAAGAAACAAAAACAGTGATTTTTATGGTATGTTGACTAATTTATGACAAGTCACATAAGTTTCTCAAATGATGCGCCCAAGGCCTGTCCACTATCGAAAACTTTATCAGGAGGTCGATTTTTTCCAAAATTCGACGGACGACACATGACGTTTTCGTATACGTATAAGGAGTATAGTATACAATTTTATATTATAGTGTGTAATTTTTCTGTGGTTATATTTGTTTTCTGCGAATGCAAGCATCAAAAATTATGAATCGGTACAAATCGGTTCAGTTTTTTGGTGCTTATGTCCTTTCGTCGTCACAATTTTCTGTCATCTCGCCCAAGTATTTGAGTGGTGAGTTAACACGTTCGCGGAAATGAATGCTATAACGGTCATACAGGTTTTTGGATTTTTAACACGTTTGCGCAAACAACATTTTTTTTTTTAAGAAATAATTCGACATATTTTTCAATTCTCACAATACATTTCTTTTCGCGACGAAATATCATTGCAATTACAAAAGTTCAAGCCAAATGTGTTCCTGAGTAGCACACACATTTAGAAAGTGTGCGTCAATGTGTAAAGAAAAAAAAAATTTTAGCTACACATATTTTAATTTTTTAAAATATGTTTAGTTAAAAACTGAAAATTCAATTAGGAAGGAATTTTGGATATAGCGGTATCTTGCTGCCACTTTCTTCTTTATTTAGGTAAATAAACCTATTCGCCGCCCCTCATAGCAATCTCTTGGAAAATCCTCTAAAGTTCATTGACAGCAGGGTTTGTGATTAATAATTATAGCTGTTCCCATTTGCAGATTACAAGAAAGATTTTACATTTCTGGCTGTGATAATCTGCGTAGCTGGGAAACTATTTTCCGTTAACTCCACTTGTTTTTTTTTCATATTCAGCTATAGGAAGGCCAAGGACGAGGTTATATGATCTAAGGTTAAAGGTTGCAATTTATTGCGTGCATTGTTTTGGGGCAATATAATGAGCTCGAGGGTGCCAACTTACAAAAATCATTACCCGCATTTCTTGACGTTCTTCCGATCGTAAAAAAATACAGCAAATATCTAGAACATTTTTGGTTCAATAGAATTGCGAATAGTATTGTGACCAATCTGCACCATGTACTGCCCGTTTTGAAATAATCCACCAAGACTCAGTCTCAGTGACTATCAAAAACAGCTAAAAACCACATACAATTCTAATTTGTGTTCGAGGTGATTAAGAAAAACCACCGGTTTAATGATTTAATTGTTTAAAACAAGTAATAAATGGCGATCTTTTCGTCTGACATTTAAAAAATGTGATGTCATCATGGGTGATCATGTGAATCATACACTAAATTTACATTTCTATTTCACACGGAAATAATTAAATTTTGGAAGACGACATTATTTCATTTAACTTTGAACATATTTTTGAGTCTCAAACAAACTGCTACTTAGTCGTTAAAATTGACCATTGTAGTAAACCTACCAAAGCGTTTGGCGAGGATCGGTGGTGCTTGTTACCACCTTCGAGGGAGTTGTTACAATATGAACATTGTCCCACAAAATTCTAAAGATTGACACTCAGCAGGGTTTACTTTGGCGTTTGTAGCTAGAGAAAATGCAGTGATCGGGTTTTGGATTGTAATTTTCGCGGGATCATTTAGCCTTGGAAAAAATAAATTTTGGAAAGGAAATTGTTTTTTTTGAAAAATTTGGGATTCGAAAAGTTACGATGTAAGGCAAAGGATCGTGAAAGTTATAATAAAAACTTAAACATTTTCTTTATTGTGTGTGAAACTATAGAAGTGAATTTTGTTGAGTGTTACAGTTTTTTTTTTAATTAAGATACAATTTGTGATTAACAATCAATTATATATATATATATATATATATATATATATATATATATATATATATATATATATATATATATATATATATATATATATATATATATATATATATATATATAAATATATCGGAACGGATTTATTATTTTATGTATGTTACATAAGTACTCAACAAAAAAAAAAAAAAGGAAAAAGAATGTAAAAAAAAAATGAAATGAACAATTCTAAACATTAATTTCATATAAGGATTTAAGAAAACACAAAAAAAAAATTAACATATAATATAAAAAAAATGTGTGATTTTTTTTATTGCTTTGGTAATTGTGGTTATTTAACAAATAAAAGACAAAAATTTATATTCCTAATTTTATACAAAAAATTGTACAAAAATTTAATAAATAAAAACAATATGTATATAAAACAAGATGAATTTCTGGTTTCGTCGTACATGGTGCAGGAATAATTAAACAAAGTATTTTGGTTTGATTCATTCGATAATCTTTGATGAGTATTGCATGCTGGTGCAACAACGGAGATAACATTCATCGCTGTGCTGATAAATTAAATTAAGTCAATCAAGAAAATTTGGTAATATTTAAAAGTGAAGGAGCAAGGATTGGATTGCAGATTGCGGGTGTACATGCTGGTAGCTGTATATATTTAAAACAAGTATTTTTTTTTTGTTTCTTTTTTTGTTTATTTATTATTATAAATTTAATAATTATTATTTTCTTAATTTCTTGATTTTTTTTTAATTAATTAAATTTACTTGTAACACAAATTTTTTTTTTATCTCGTAATTAATTTTTTTGAGTTAAATATCCGATTATAAATTTTTGTTTATATTTATTTTTTTTTGCTTGAGTTGCATGAAAACATGATTTAAAGGTTTATAATATTAATTTTATGTAATTAATGTTCGATTAAGCGGAATTAAGTATTGTCGGTTGTTGTAGAACTATGAGTTGGTTAGATTTTCCAAATTATTGTGATGTGCAAAATATATCCCACCCCTAAACGACTGAGCTTACTGGGGACATAATATATATTTTATTTTATACAAGTTTTGCACACGTAACAGAGTCATTATCTGTGCTTTTATTTTAAGAGTTTAATTCAAGGGCAACTACAGAAATAATAATAATTTCAAAATAGTTCAACTAGAATGATACCCCGCGGTCGACCCAACTGACATTTTTCTCCCAACTTGAGGGTACCGGAGACCCTACTTAGTAAGAGCAGATTGGAATTTAAAAAGGGAAATAATTGAAATATTTTGTAGAATTTTTAAAAACAAAAGTTAAACAATAAAATAATGATTATAATAATGTGATTTGAAAAGCAGCAACTTGTTCTTCACGCCACGCACGAGAATATACGTTTACAAGTTATCTTTTCAAGAAGAACTGACGATTCGAACCACCAGACAACAACAGACAACAATGTTATGGGGTAAATTGAAGACATCCACCCATTGTACCCTCATAAAGCAAAACGAAAGAATCGGGGGTTGAGATGGTTCTATAAATATTCATATCATCGGTGTATAAGGAGATGACGAATCCGTAATAACGCCATGAACTGCGTTCCGTAATAACGCCATGAACTGCGTTCATAGAATGAAAAGAATAGGCCCTAAATGTCTATCATGAGGTTCTCCAGATGTTCAAGCACATCGATGTTGATGGTCTAAGAGCACCTGATTTACTTCAGGTACGAGTACACTCACAACAGAAGTTGCGATACGCACAGGGCTTTAAGCTTAAATATGTAAGCTTAAATCTGACGAATGTTTTAATAAAATATGTGGTACTACCACCGACATCGAATTCCCTGGCCCCACGATACTCAAAGTGCTTGAAGTAAGTTTAGTGCTTTTAGTAGTTGAAACGACCTTTGGGGAAACCAGAATAACAGATCAGTGACTCATAGTACATACTTTCGAACAATTTTGGGATGTATGATAATTTAGCAGTTGCGCCTATACTTACTATGTCCGATTTATGAATTGGGACAGTAAAAGAGTCATTCCAAATCGATGGAGAAATTCCTATGAGTGATTTTTTAAAGTATTTTTTAAGACGATTGACGGCCAACTGGAAGAAAAATAATTTTGTAGGTTGGTAATTTTCATAATCACCATGCCGTAACAAATTTTAATGGAAATCAAAAAAGAATGAAAGCAACATCATATAGTTAAAAAAGTCTCCATCGAGATCCGAATCGTTATTCGAGAAAACCTAGCTAAAGATAGTAGTTTTTAAAGGTAGTAGTTTTTGGATATTTTAAATAAATATTTTTGTATTTCTGTTTCATATGGAAGGATATCCAGGAAGTTTTAATTTTTTTTAATAATGTTAAGTTCTATGATTGCGCAGTTCTTAGTGTTTTATTATACCATGGAGATGATGAAAATTGCAGAGTAAAACTAAAAAATTTCAATGTTATCACTGTTACTTAGAATGGCGCTACAACGTAAGCCAATCACTGAGTTTATCGAAATCTGCTTTACGAAAATTAAAACGTGGTGGCCAATAGAGATCAAGCTGTCGTCCTAAATTATATTGAATGTTGCTATACTGAAATAAACCTGAATCCAACTATTATCCGTGAGTAAAGTTTTTTTCATCATGCGTGCATTCATAGCACGATATCTTAGGGTGATATCCTTTTAAAGCGACCACATGAGGTGATGCAGCCAGTTAAAATAAAATAAGAGGCCTATATTAGGACCTAGAAGCTACCAACATGACTCTGGCGCGAATATAACAACAGAGGATCCTAATGCTTTTCCAAATATTGTTGATTATCAAACATAACAGCTCAATGTTACCGGTGGGTGGATGTTAGGAATAAGGAAAGCTGAATTGTTAAAGGTTACATGCGTTGCAATAAGAACTCCTTTAGTTAAATGTCAAATCTAACCTGAATCATTAAAGACCGTCTTTCCAGAAAATGTTGAAATCCAATATTTAAAACTCATTATTATTAAAATCATTGTTTAAGTTAGTTTTCGTTCGAACAAAAAAATCCAATGAAAGACTCAAAGTCTTCTTCTTTGTCTTCTCTTCTTTGTCGCTTCTAAGAACACTTCACGAAATTTTTCGAGCCCCATATATTCTCGTAATGCGACTTTTTCGGTTTTAGTTTTTTGGTACTGGATTCATGATGATGATATTATTTCTAGTGAAGAAATTGAAGAATTCTTGCAGGTACGTTGATTTAGGCCAAGAAACAGGATATATCAATTTCTGAGAGAAATATAATTTCGGGTTTAAACGCGACTCTATGGATGTATGTAAGTATAACATTAGATACCACTACGTTGATCAATATTCATAATTATTATTTGTGATGAATTTACGCTATTCCTGTTATTTATTTATGGAGAGAATTATATGACGCGAAGATGTTGCTCTGAACTCTTTCTAGTAAAACCTCCTGATCAACGGCGTATTAGGCAGTCCTGGTTTTGATGATTTTTATTCGATTTTGCTTTTCTTGTAATGCAAACTTATTTTAATTATTCGTAAGCTTGCGTCTAATCTTACGCCAGCCTCTCTTATCAAAAGCTCATTTTTACAAAATTGTCAGATAGGAGGTATTGTCACGAAGCGGGCGATATGTTAATTGATGAGCAAATTATTGTTGATATTGTCAGCAGAAAGTTGATTGTTCTTTTATGTGTGCCCTATTTGTTTTGATCCCAGAGGCAATAAATTAAAATTTGTTACTGACCGCCTCAATCCCAATTAATATGATTATTTTTGCGAAATATTTTTCGTTGCAAATGTTAGGGGATCAATCGGTAATACTAACCGATGATATTGTCTCCAACACGACCCAAGAAACTGCCAATGTTAGAATAATAATAGCAAATTCAATTTTTTATTCAAATTAAAAACCCTATTACAATTTACATGAAATTTTATTTTTTAAAGTAAAAGTAAATGCATGACCAAATTTATTACAAATTAGAAATTGCACACAAATACATGCTTGGCCGAACACTTCAAGCAATCAAAGAATCAAAATTATAGAGAAAAAAACTCAACAAAATATGTTTTGAGGAATGAAGTGTAATGTCGCCGACTATAGGGTATTGCTCGAATTAATGGTACTACGTCCATTGAATTGAATTTGACGGGTGCAGCTAAATTCCAATATTTTTTGCCAATGAAGAACTTCCTCTTTCCGTTCGCCAATTCTGGTATTTTTATGTTAATTGAAATATTTAAATTTTTTAATTGGTCGTAATACTTAAAATCGCACTTGAAGGAGCCTCTGATTTTGGAGTAATTGTGTCCAACTAAACCAATCATCAAGCTTTACTAATGTCTTCAACTCTCGTCGAATATTCAGCTGTCCACTTATTACATACAATACAGCCGAATACGATCGATAATGCAATTTCTTACACTATAAATGATCCAAAATGGATTTGAGACTGTTTTACATACCCTTAGAATTTTTCATTATATCTTAATAAGTATTCCCACATTTCCCATTAGTAAAAAATTAAAATAAACCCAGTGCAGTGTTCTCTGAATATAACAATGCTCGCTGATTATATTTCGATAATAAGAAAATCATTCGTACGAAGGAAAATTAATTTGTGTACTATTCCGATTTTGAATCAAACTTCAAAATACATACTGTGATAATCATTTATCACTGTATTTGAATCTCTGAATATAAATCAAATATCAATAAGCCTCTGTCGGACCGTAAAATTCAATTAGGTCGATAACAGAATAAGGAAGAACATGCAATGCAAATCGCGAAAGAGATGGAATTGAAAGAAATAAAATAGAACAAACAAATAGAATAAATAAACAATAAATATATGTACTTACACAAAAAATTTAAAATGTATGTTTGTCTAAAATATTAGCAACGAACGATGGACGTCACTTACATTTTTTAATGATTCACGGCCATACGATTTGTTTTAATTTAGGAACAAATAAACTTCAGTATACATGTATGTACGTGCGAAAATATTTTGTTTAGGTTTTTCTTATTACTGTACGAAAACTGTAGTGGAAAATTAATATTATAAACTAGAAATTGTCTGTCATTCACATATTTTGCACGTCTGCCTCTTGACTAAGCATATGGGATTTTTGATAATATGTAATATGAAGTAACATTTAACTTCAAAAAAATTCATATCTATTTTAACACTTTTCAAGAAAATTCGTTTAAACGATAAAACGTGTGTTCACGTGCACTACGAAGCCAGACAATTTTTTCACCGTTCATTAATAAACAAAATACAAAAATTCTCAAATCACCCGCGTTTCATCATTTCTTCAGTTCGGTGTTTTTTTTTATTCTCTTATCTAAAAATAATTGGAAAGGTCGCGAGACACTGTGTACACAAACAAAAGAAATGTAAAGATAGCATTTTTTATTTTAAAATTAAAATTATAATTTAAAAAAAAAAAAGAAAAAATTTAAATTGATTCGCGACAAATTTATTTTCGGCAAGAGTCTGAAAATGAAAATAAAAATGTTGAAGAAAATTATTTCTCTGCTTTCGGATTCTGAGTACATAAATCGTACCAAAATCTCTAGAGTAATGTGAGAAAATAATACAAGACAAAACAATCATTGTGTGCGATTATTTCAAAGAAAGTAATCCGAATTATGTATAGTTAATGTACATATATAAAAACATGCTATGAGTAGATACAGGATGGATTCCACTCACACAATGTAATGAATTTAAATTTAATTTCACTGATCGTTTTTAGGCAGTAGAAAGATATTTATATACAAATTAACAACAAAGTTAAGAATGGTCATCAAAATGATTTTAATCAGCGCCCTCTTGTTAATTTTATAAGCTATTTCGAATTGTAAATTGATATTCCAAATCATTGAATAATACAGAATGAACAAAAAAACCAAAATAATCTAAGGCAACATGTAATAATTCATTTAAGCAACAACAAAAAAAACCTCGGTAATACTAGCAAGTATACTGAAATGAATTGAATTCACTTTGATCACATAGCATTTACATTTATGTTATAATGCCAATTGATTATGGCGCCAGACGAATAATCTCACTATTTTTTTTTATTTACTAACATATTTTTTGTTTAATTTTGTCACAATGCCCAATTATTCTTGATTGCTATTAATTAGCGCACAACAAAATTATAAAAGATATAGAAATATTATGAGTTGTTTGAGGTGGAAATTTTCAATTTCAAATTGAGCGGAATTAGACTGACACTGACAAGAAAGTGACTGGGAAGTATTTAGTACTCGAATTTTAGTTCAGTATCTTTATTGTTATGCTCATCGAACTATACAATAATCCATTACCTCCATCCATCGTTTATCTATATGGCCACTACTACTCCATCTGATAGTCTTGAGTCTCTTGATTACGTCTCCTCTAAATTAACAACCTCTACAACTGGGATGTAAAAATTACCCTTTGAATTTCCAAGCAATCCATATTGTAATAAAGAGTAGGGGAATTAGTTCGTCGCCTTTTTAGATGACATTGAAACAAAGAATTTTCTTATTTCTGAACTTTATTAAACCAAATATGTGCCATTTTGATCGATGCTCTTTTGCAATTTTTCTGGTAGAGCCATGATGCCATCACTGTAGAACTTCTGTGGTTTAGAGGCGAAAAATGGAAACAACTCATTTTCGCAGGCCTCTTTTGAATTTAATGTAAAACCATTAGGATGGTTCTACATGGACCGGAACAAATGGTAGTCCGATGATGCAAGGTCAGGACTATATGGTGGTAGCGTCAACATTTCCCAGCCAAGCTCTCTCAGTTTCTGCCGGGCCATCATTGATGTGTGTGGTCTAGCGTTATCATGATGGAACACAACGCCCTTTCTGCTGATCAATTCTGGACATTTTAACTCAATTGCTTGCCTTAAACGCGTTAGTTGCTGACAGTAAAGATTAGAATCAATCGTTTGGCCTAGTGGCAGTACCTCATAATGCACGATTCATTTCCAATGCCACCAAACACACAGCATTACCTTTTTGGCGTCAATACTGGCTCGTTTCGTCCATGATCTTTTTCGCACAACGTTGTCGTATCTTATCCACTTTTCATCACCAGTAATCATTCGCTTTAAAAATGGCTCGATTCCGTTCCGTTTCAGCAGCGTTTCGCAGATAGAAATCCAGTCCATTAAATTTTTAACTGTTAATTCATGTGGTACCTAAATGTCAAGCATTTTTGTATCCAGCCATTTTCAAATGGTTTAAAACTGTTTTGTAATCAATATTTAGTTCTTTACCAATTGAACGGCTGCGAATATACAGGTCTTCATCAATTTTCTGCATGATTTTATCGACTTTTCCAGTGGTTGATCGACCAGAGCGAGGTGCATCTTTGACATCCATATTTCCAGAACGAAAGCGCGCGAACCATTTCTTTGCTGCTGATTTTGATACAGCACCTTCTCCATAAACAGCACAAATTTTTTCGCAAGCCTGAGCCACGTTTTTACCTTTGCCGTAATAAAATTGCAAAAGATATGGAATTTTTTCATTACGCCATGTTGGAAATTTTTATTCACTTCACAGATTTTAATGTTTTGTATGTCAAAGTGCAAGTTAAAATGTTACCTTTCAAACACACATAAGAATGGCCCGATATGATCATTGGTGACTGAGATATATGAATATAAAGCCATCTACCGGGAAAAAGGCCACGCACTATTTGCCCTACCCTTTATATAAGCCCTTAAAACGTAAATACTATAAATATTTCTAAAACTCAATAGATCAGGAGATCATAATCCCATCTCAATACCATTTTTATTTTGCTGGCACTACATCCCATCATCCCATTAAGAGATTTATCGGGAGGGATGGATGCTCTCGTTTTCGTTCCACTTTACATTACAATTACCTTCATGCTGTTACCATGGGGTGGCCTAACATTGATGGTGTAGTCGTGAGCCCAGACCTCTGAAATGGGCGAATAACCCAATTCTGGTGTCTGTTTACCAGAATTTACCGGATATACAGGGGAGAAAATCTTGAGAAAACAATCCTCAATTTAATATGAGTCACGCGCGCAGAGGCATAAATGGCAAATAGAACACTTTGGTCGTTAAAACGAAACTCCGGATACCTAACACCCTCCGATTTCAAGAAGCCTTACCACAGCAACATGCTTCGCTATGGCGGACCTTCTTTCCTCATCAAAATTTCTGCATGTAGTATTAACAATAAAAACCTTGAGGGCGGTACGCCATGGCTCTAGAACCTCCCCAGGAGATTAGATCAATCGAGCCTTTCTTGCGCCACCTTGGCGTAATGCCAAATTAAAATCAAGGGCAGGGGTGCTCAAATAAATGGCCATAATAAAAACCCATCTAAGCGGATAAAATACCTATTTTCTAATTCTCAAGTATGGCAGTGAGGCAGCTATCAGATTAGCAATCACCGTCCAAAAATGCCCTTATATTGGTAGTACAAATTAATTAAGTCCGTTTTTTTAATTTTAAAAATGCATTTATTTTAAAATAAAATGAATGAACAGATTAGTTAAAATATTGTCCATCGCTGCTTACGACTTTTGCCCACCTCTCAGGCAATTTTCGTTTTTTCAAATTCTTCGAAAGAAGTGAACCGATGACCTGCCAAATCGGGTTGCATCCGTCGGAACAACCCGTGTTTTCAAATATTTTTTATACGACTTTTGCAACGTGAGGCCGAGCGTTGTCATGTAGAAAAATAACTTTATCAGGCCTTTCGTCATATTCCGGTAGTTTTTCTCGTAATGCACGGCTCAAACAAATTAATTGTCGTCTGCACCGCTCGCCCGTAATGAAACCGTCAAGTTGTAGTAGCTCTTAGTAAACAACGCCTCTCTGGCTCCACCAGATACAGAGCGTAATCTTCGAACCATGACTGTTCGTCTTGCCTTTGAAGCAGCTGCTCACAAAATTGCCTTTCCACGCCTCTCGGCTTCAATTCATAACGAACCCAATTGCCTTGCTTTTGAATCATGCCCATAGATTTCAATCGTATGGAAACTGTTTGTTGGGTCACCCCAATGTTCCGGCAAGATCCTCTTGTGTTTGAGTCGGATCTTCAACGAGCAATGCCTCGAATTCATCGTTCAACGATTTTTTTTAGCTGCCCCAAGCGCGAGGCTTATCTTCAACACTGAAATCATCTTTTTTCCACATGATTTATCGGTTGGAGCATTGTCACCGTAAACTTCCACAAGCATTCGATGTGCCTCAGCTCCCAATTAAAACAAAAAATTAACACTTGAATCACGCAAATGATGTTTAGTTATCACAAAATCCGACACCGTAAACGTTTTGTATGAAAATCAAAGCAACTGAATGTTAACGGCAGATGTCATATCTGTCTGAAACAACGGAAATCGCTTTCACTATTAAACATTTATTATAGTCAGAGCCACTTTTTCAAAACGGACCGAATTAATTTGTAATCCCAATATCTCTCTAAACACAACCCAAATAACAAGGCCACATCTCTCTCTCTCTCCTTTTCTCTTTCTTTGGCACAATATCCCATCAAGGGATTTGGCCGCCTCAAATGAGGTTTCATAATCATATTTTTTGATTTCGGATAATGAGTGATTAATTCATTGATCCTAAACCAGCCGTGAATTTTTTTCCTTGTCACCACCGAGAATCAAACCCGAGACCCCCGGTTGCTGGAGCAAGCATGCTGACCACTTTGCCACCGGGGCCACATCATCGAAGTGTAAATCCATTTTTTTATCTACGTTGGTTTTAACGCTCACCACGACGGTTTTAACGATTAAGTCGCAAGGCTACTAAACAAACTTAAACATTAACGGGGAGGACAAACAACAGCGTCCGCAATTTTTTGTTGTCTACCTGTCACACGCAGAAAAGAGAAGAATGAGTAAATAAGCCTGTCATAACAAAGAGATGCGGAACGGGAGATACTGTCGTAGAAAGATAGGGAATATATGCATTTACAATCAACCACCTCTACCCCAACCAAAATAGCGGAATACTCAAACTGAAAAGTAAATTGGCTTTACGGGTCGTTATACTTTCGATTAAAAAAAGAATAGGGAAGGAGCAAGATACCAGAGGATACGCAATGAATATTCAAAATGGGGTTCTTTAAGGCTAATTATAGAGCTACGCAACATCTAGACCAGGCCCCGCAAGACCTAATACTTCGATGGTACAGCATTGGCAAGGCCAGAAAAGATGTACCACAGGTAAAAAAATGTACATCGAAATCCAAACAACCCTTCTCAAAACATCCGGGAACAAGGCCCAGTGGAACCAATAAAAGAACAATCAAAGTATCAGCAGGTTGAATTGAGGTACGTTTATCATAGGTTAAAAACAGCGAGTGCTAACAATGGTAGGATTCCAAACAAGCTAGGTAAGCTAATCGGTAACAGGAGTAATGAGAGGCTAAGGATAGAAATTCTTTTATTCTAAATATAATTCTATTCTTCTTTATAATTCTAAAAAAAAATTCCATAAACCAATTTATTTCCAGAATGTTAAGAATATTGATAAACAACCCGTTTTTGATAACATTAATTTTGAAGTAATTCAAGCACAAGGTAGAACATGGCGTCTTTCATTCTCTCTCATTTAATTAACATGTAGAGAAGTAGGAGAATTCAGGCTCCCTTCGATGACGAAATCATCACTATCCCAGCGCCTAAAGACTGTCTACAATTAAGAGTCCTCTCACCTCTTTTGTGGATGCTAGCAATGCCTTCTATACTACTGGTATATTTACACTAACAAAGCAACTAGAGAAAGCAACAACAACGTCGACTTAGCGTGTCGTCATCATTTGGTGTAAGCGGCCAGTAGTTTAGAAGGCATTGATGCTAGTGATGGACCAATTACACATCAGGTTACAAAATTCCCTCACTGCTGGGTGACCTAGACTTGATGGTTCGGAACAAATTTCAGAGTATATTAGCGGAACGTATTCATTATACTCTTAGACTATTAATCCTCTGGCTGCTGTCGAGAAGCTTTGATGGCCATTTGACCAAATCTGACAAATGAAGCTGTACACATCGAACAAAAATTCGTTCATGAACGTATAAATACTGTTCGAATTCGTTTTCTCAGATAAGGAAAATTTACAAATGCATCAAGCAGGTATGAATTCGTGTTACAATTGCACGACTTCGTATTCAAAAATACTAACAATACGAATTCGTACAATTTTCGTTCGTATTCGTATTATTCAGAAATAGGGGCCCAGATTAAGAACATTATATACTGTCTTCCTTGCCATGCATCTATATCGTAAACTGGCGAATCAATAACAACTACGGGGACTGGAGCTGGAGATTTAATAGGCACTAGGCTCACACTCCGCTTTCCCTAGGAGGAAAACCCTCAACCGTCTTTCAAGCAGAAGTTCGTATTGGAAGAACATACAAGGAAACTGTGATCTTTATAAAATCGGACGGCTTGACTATCATTGTAGCCGTAACAGGCAAGGTCTTCTATATTCTAAGCTAACGTGGAACTGCTAGGCAAGGCAAAGAAAATTATCATAATGTGGTCCCCGGTCATTCAAGCTTTCTTGAAAACGAGACAGCGAGGGATCTCCACCTTCAGTAGCTCCGAATCTAGCGTTGTCTATTCCAAGAGCCACTTAAATAGAAGATGTATGGGCAGAGCAAAAACACCCAAAATCAAAAATTAATTTTTCGAAAAATAAAAATTAGTGGTAAAACAATTCTTCGAAAACTATTACTTCGGAAAAACGACAAAGCGGCTGTGGGATGAGTGCGACAGGCGCCAAGTTAGACAAATATCAAAAATTATTTATTGAAATTATTTTTGGAAAACTTAAGCGGCTGGGGAGAACACTACGGGGAGAAATTCGATTTCAAAAACATGTACTCGACAAATACTATAATAGACCAACTACTTCTACTACAAATTACTCTGAAGATGTTATGATAACAAATGCGATAATAAGAGACAGACAGATAGGTGTGAGAAGGAACCCCATTCCGCGGTTATTGGTTAGGATCAACTGAGTGTTTTCGTTTCCATAACGATGGCAAATTAGTACAGCGTTTTTAAAAAATCTTAAAGACTTTAACTTAAAACTAAGCAACGTTCTAAAATACGCTGTATGCTAAAACTACGTGACACCGTTGATTGAATACATATTACTACATACTAGAGATATTACTACTCGGATTACTGCCGCTTCGTTTGGTTAATGTCACTACTAGTCATATATAGATAGAGGCATAGTTGTGCGAGAATGGATTTTTCTTTCTAGCAACATAAAAACCGAACAATTTAATTGTGGTTTTTTGAAAAATTGCATTTTTATTGTATATCAACTTTTTATTACTTTTTGAAATTTTATGACTGCTCTTTCACTTACTATATACTGTGTTACCTATTTCCGATCTAATCGATCAGTACTAAAAAGTTGTTTCTTATTTCAGCTCAGATCGATCTGATCAATTTTGTTGCTGTTTCTTATTTTTTGATTAGATAGATTTTTTTGATTCCGATTTTTTAGATTAGTTTTAGTTTAGCTTCACGTAATTCAAGTTCAAATCTATATTGTCATTCTATCATTTTTCGTTTTTTTGCACACGTTATTAAAATGGAAACAGAAAAAAATTTTAATTATTCTTTTATATTGATTTTATTAAATAATGAAATAATTATTTTATACAGCCATATTTTTTATAGAGTATTTGCAAGAAGTGGTACAATTTCACATTCGTGGTACAATTTCCTCAGAGTAATTTAGCACGTTAATATTCCCTTCGTGTTACCGCACCATAATCAATGATTTTTTGTTTGAAAATATGGATGACATTGATCTGGACGAGATGTGATTTCAACAGGATGGCGCTACGTGCTATACGGTGACCACAACCATCGACTTATTAAAATCAAAATTTGGCGATAAATTGATTTCGAGAGATGGACCCGTCAATTCGTTCGATTTGACATCTCTCGATTATTTCCTGTGGGGGTACGTGAAGTCAATGGTTTATGCTGATAAACCAGCAACAATTGACGCCTCAGAGGCCAGCATTGTTCGTGTTATTCGAGACATACGGCCAGTAGTGCTCGAAAAAGTGGCCCAAAATTGGATGTCCAGAACGCGTTTCGTCAAGAACAGCCGCACATACCCGGTGGAAATCTCCGGGAAATCCAAATCCGGGGGAATCAGATGAAAATCCGGGAAATTGGAGGGAAATCCGAATAATAATATGTATTTAAAATTAATAAAAAAAATATTTTATTCATTTTGTTTTATTTCTGACAAAGCATCATTTTAAAACTCGAAATTTTGTCGTTTCCTAATAAACACGACTTACTTTGTAAAAAAAATTTGATAAAAACATTCTATTGTTAATAGCCCGGTGTGTGATACCATTTTAAAATATGCATTGGTGTTGCATATTTTACTGATAGTGGGTCTACTTTCTGTAGTACATTCTTTTCCCACTGGCGTCACTTAAACATCAACAAAAAATTTTGAGAAACAAAAAAAGTTTACAAAACCAAAGTTTTTATTTCACAAAAGACAATGCAGCTTATAAAAATGATTTTATTGGAAAGACACAGTCTTCTAGATCGTATTAAAAAAGAAACTTAAACAAAAGAATTCTTCGTTTCTTTTAAATAAAGTTTTTGGTGGGTGCACATGCGATTTCACTAAAAAAACACTAAAAGTGAAATAACTTTTGCACCATCAACAAATCGAAAATACTTTACCTGGCTGTTTTTGTTGGAAATGAGCTCCCCTATCACCCTGCTTCGTTTGATCTGCCAATTTTGGGGCTCACTGTATAGACAATATTCCAATGTAAACAATACAACATTCAGTCGTCGCGTCCTGATGAGAGACTGATTTTAGCAAATCCATAATCTCAATACAAATCTCTTACAAATTTTCCATCTAAAGTCAAAAATTCAAAATTATTTTGAGTTTGATCCGGTTCGATATGAGACTTTGAGGTAAGTAAAGGTCGTGTTAATCTGTTTTGTTATTTTTTGAATTTGGACCGACGGATCACCAACTTTTATGGTCTTAGACCCTAAAAATATATAGTAATTGCTCAGAAACTGGAACATAAAAGGATTTTACTGGACTCCGGATGAGTTACACGGCCATTTTATAGAAGAACTCCTTCTAAAAGTAATTTTGATCGACTAATAAATGCTCTAGTTCTGCCTCAGTTGACCATATTCCAAAACTGTTTGCAAAATACTGTTTAGAATCCCATTTGGAACCACCATAAAAGTTGTTATATAATAAATAAATCGGTAAAGTTTCTCCTTCTAGTAGATATATGTTCTCCTTCTAATAGATAGTGTTATATTACAGAACTTATTTTACAGATCATTTGAGAATACCATTTCCATACACCATTCTCAATTTCATCATAATCGGTTAAGAAATGTTTAGAAATATGACATATGTTTAAAAATTAAACCAAATCTGACCAAAAAAATACGCATTTCTATATGGGACCTCCAAAATAACAAGATGATTTTCAGAGAAGTGTGTCGAAAGAGTGTTAAAATATCCTGTTAGAAAAAGTTATAAAAATTGAATTATTTTTCTTCTGCGGTTTCACTTACTCACTATTTGATGAATTGAATTCGCATTGAGACCAAATCCCCATGCAATTAATTCGCTGCGTGACAAAAATATATATTTTAAAATGATACTGGACTAGCCGGTAAAGTTGGTCACTGTTTTACTTCCTTAATTAGTCAGGTTAGGCTCAATCTGTTTCGTTCAATTTCGGTTTGGTCACATTTGTCAATACTAAACCCGGTATTACCGTTATCACTGTTATCATGAGTGATCAGAGTGCTGATGACTGATTTGGGGTCTACGCTGAAGCGGATAAAGCATTTCCGCGAAATACGAGCAAATGAAAGCAACATAATTTTTCATTGATTAAAAATCCCAGCCGAATCCTCAAGGTTTCAATTGGTCCACAGCTGAGCTTATTTTAAGCTTCGAATAAGGTTTTCACATTCCGTTGGGTTATTCTGTTGCTCGACAGTGCACGATACTCGTCATAAATAGCGATGCCAAAATATGATCTAATATTTTTATTTGTTTGTTTTATTTGTTTTCATCAAGATCTCAGCGAACCATGCCTTGCTGCCTTTTACAAAAATTTTGAATGTTTTGGTGGCATTATTACTCATCAGGATAATTCGTATTGCACCACAAAATATAATATAGAAAAACAAAGTAATGAAGTCAGGTGTATAAAGCAATCCCATGAATGAATTACTCATCGACTTCTTTATCAATACGTAGTTTTTTTCATAATTGAGTAATTTTGGAATCCAGTGAACAATTAAATTTTCCCAATTAATAATTGTTTACAACACCAATGTTTGTTTATAACCAACTTTGGAAATCAATCATATACAACAGGCATCCCCTAAATATCAAGTTTCTTACCTGTATCCCATATTCACCCATTGGCGATAATAAACATTGCCATTCACAACAATAACAAAATCATTAAAGAAATTTGTTATTGCGTGTATAAATTAAATTTATCACGCGGAATTTTAATTTCAGTCGATTTTCCATTCGCGCTATGTACAAAACACATTTCTTGGTTTTAACTAATTCATCTCATAATAAATATAGGTACAACCCACGATGGCGATGATGTGATGAAGGAATGACGAAAGGAATTATGTATTACACAAGAAATCTACATTTTCTTATTTCGTTACTCATGCTTCCTTCTGTTATTTATGCATGCATACTAAACAAATTTTTCGTTATGTATACATAAAACAGCACATACAGACATATAATTCAGCGACGATACGTCATTTAGAACGTACGTTTTATTTGTTTGACAAAACGACGTCTTGAGTAAGTTTCTAGAAACTATATGACGTCATCAAATTACAATGTATATCATTTACGTCATACATTAATTGACTGGAAGTTATAAAATTTTCTTCAATTGTACACATACTATTAGTTTATTCATTGGTGTAGCGTTTTGATAAATGTTACTGCGCGCCATTTTGAAGCTACACAATAAATAACATTAATTGACGGGTACATGTAATTAATGGGAATTACCAATTAACATATTTGAATTTTATCAATTACATCGAGCGTTGTACGCTTGACGTAACCTAGAGTATGATAAACTCGACAAAGGGGGTGTGGCACCAACATTACAAAACGTCTCAGTCAATTACATTTCCTTTAAAATGGAAACACTTTGCTCTATAACAGTGTAAATTGCCACATATTTCCAAATTGTGAATCAATGAAATGTTTTTTTAAACATTTGTTTTTGATAATTACATGTGAAATATACATACATATAATGTTTCAAGTGGATCTAATCACTCATATTAATAAACAGCAAAGTGTTAGCAAAACTTTAATAACAAACAGTTCAAACAATATTTTTTTTCGAATGTGTACACAACGTGTACAACACATTAATAGAAGAGAGCCTTGAACAAATTATTCTTATCAAAAATATATTTAATCTAAAATACTAAATATAAAAATATTAAAAATTCAGTTTTTGAAGGTTGAAATTATCTTTCAATTATTCATTATCACACATGTATATACAAGTATGTAGTACATTTTTGGAAATATATTAACAACCCCACAAAAATTGTTACATTTTTTAGAAGACAGAAATTGTGTTATCAGCGAGTTCTGGTGCCACTTAGATCGTTCTTAAATATTCAGTTATCATTAAACAGTTCCAACCATTTTTATCTTTCATGCTTAACCTGCAGTTAAAAAATATTTAAAGTATTCAAAACTATGGCCATGAATACATGATGGGTCGCAAGTGCTCAATTTTCTCGTATATATAATTCCTTTATCAGTGAGTTAACTCAATTCTAAATAATTTCAATGTATACGGATTTGAGTCGAAAAACAGAAACAATAAATAAATAAAGACAAATAGTATAAAATGACAGATAAAGAAGATATAACGACAAATAATATAAGAACGCCATTTTTATTTCGTTTTATTTTCGATAATAAGCGTTGGTGTACCTTGAATTTTGATAATTTGTTATGTGCGACTACAACATTTTCACTAAAAACACGATTTGAAATAATATATTTTCGACGTTTATTTCAAATTCTCAACTCGGTTTTGATTCGATCACAACATGACTCGCCAAACCATTTCAATCCCAAGTTAAATTTCAGTTGACTTGACCTGGACTTGAAATCCCTAATATCCCTAATATACTACCCTAATCGGGAACTTTTCACCTGACATATCATGATAACAACTGAAAAGTGAGTTGTATACACAATTTGTTTATACTCGAAGGATAAAGGAGTCGTTTATTACTACACTATGCGAAATAGCTATATGGGACAAAGAAATCTACTGTTTTCTTCAAAACGATCTCGCTGTATGGAAAGATTTGTCAACAAACCGAAATTAAAATTTTTTTTGTCCCTTTTTCGTATTTCGTTATGTTAATTTATTGTTTTTCAACCGCCAGCTAGTACAAGGAAATAGCTACATATAAAGGACAAGCGCGACAACTATCGGCCGATCGCAAGGATCGAATAGTTTTGGGAATCTGACACTACCATTCGCCCAGATAGCCACAAAACTACGGAGAAATAAAAATACAATCTAAAACTTTTTAAAATTTCCCAAACATATTGCACAATAAAAAGGCAAGGACCGAAGCCTTTAGTTGACGCAAGAAGTAAACGGGAAATAGGACGTCTTGCAGTTAGGGAAAATATGAATTTATCCCAAATAAAGCGTGACTTGCGTCAGAACGTCACTAAACGAAGAATAAAACAGATTTTAAAAGAGGATGTTAATCTGAAATATCATAAACGGGTACGTAAACCTAACCTTCTGCCACACCATAAATCAGCGAGAATGGAATTTGCTGCGATAATAATTTTTAAAAACAATTTTATTTTGCCAAACAAGATGAATGCCAGAATTATTAGCGAGATGTTCGCGAGTCACCTTAAATACGTTATTCGCGCAACTTGCAAGGGTCACTTATGATATGAGGTGGTTTCTGCTATCGGGGCAAGACCCCAATTTATTTTGTTTTTCATAAAATGAATGCGGAGAGGTATGTGTAGTTATTATACGACGTTTTACTAAATTTTGGAGTGGAAATGTACAGTCAAAGTTGAACATTTCAGCAGTATATACCACGTTTACACCAGTAGTATAAAAGTATCTATCAGAAAAGTATGACGATGTAAACTCAAAGTAAAATACTTTATTACTTTATCACATACTTTTTTGCTATTAAAGTATTGTACGTATCTAAAAAGTATTGGTGTAATGTTATACGTTGTGAACTGTTAATGTAATATTTTTTAGATACGAAATATCATTTTAGTCAATTTTGAGTTTTTTTTTTGTTTATTGTGATAAATTTTAACTGTTTTGTGAAATATTAGTGAAATATATAACTAATAAACTAATGTGTCCACACCACTATGGTGTAAACTGAAGGATAAAAATACTTTATTAGTAAAATACTATTATACTATTAAAGTAGCTATGGTGTAAACGTGGTAATAATGAAAGTATACACGCTGCTAGTGAAGATCGCTGCTAGAAAATCTGTGGAGCATTCTTAGTAAGGCAGTCTTTAAAAATGAACGTCAATTTCTACTTTAGCGGAACTTAAGATAGTGATTCAAGAGGAATGGGCAAAAATTGATATTTCTGATTTACAAACAATGCCATCTGTCGTGGATGTTATTAACAACAACGGAATTCATACAAACTACTAAAATGTACTTTTTGTTAGTATTTTTGTTATTAATGGATAAAATAAAAGAATTCTAAGTTTTCTTCTATATAGCTATTTCCTTCGATCAATCAGAATAACCTCCTATACATAACGATGTAGGTAAAAGAAAAAAGCAAAAAAAAAAAAAAAAATTGTCCTATATATAGCTATTTCGCACAGTGTATTTTACAGGTAATTCAAATGCCAACTTCTTTTAATATTTTCACGTGTATTTTTTTACGTTATTTCTTTTTACGCGTAAAAATTAAAATCGTATTTTTATTTAACCTTTGGTTATAATTGCATTGATTCAATGTTAATTTATAATTTTTTGCGTTTATTTTGCTGTTATTCCCAATGTAAGTCAATTTAAAATTTTGTTAGGCTCCCTAAATTAAAATAGGCTGACTTAAAAATGGTGTTTTTTCGGACTTAAAACCAGCGTTTTTACTTGACTTAAAATCTGTAGTGAAAATGAAATAAAAAAAGCTGACTTTATTAATGCATATCATAAGTCATTTTGAAAATGATTCAAGAACTGTGTTTATAAATGACATAAAATGTGTATTTTTAATTCATTTTGAAAATGAAATAAAATGTGTATTTAAGATCGAAATAAAACGTAAAAAAGTATAACAGTAAAAGCCCGATTATCCGGCATCCAATTAACCGGAACACTCAGTTAACCGGAATTTTAATTTTTAGGATTTTTTTGCATTTTTCTTTTTATTTTCTCTTTTATGCGTATTTTTTAATTCATTTTGAAATTTGCAATTGTTTTTTGCTAATTTTCATTAATGAAAGCATTAGTTGAAAATTTTGAATGGCTTTAATTTTCATATTACAGTGAAAGTACCAATTATCCGGCATCCAATAACCGGAACACTTAGTTAACCGGAATTTTAACTTTTAGGATTTTTTTTACTTTTTTCTTTTTCACAAGGGTTTTTTATTATTATTCGAAGATTCATAGAAAAGAAAATGTACTTCCTTTACTTTTTTCCGTTTTATGCACTATTCTATTTGAATTGAATGTGTAAAGTCGTATATTACAAGTTAGGTTAGTGAATTATTGGATATACATATATTAAATTTTCGGTACTCGTATGGTTGTACTCTTATACATAATATGTATGTATTTATTATTTGCAATAAATTCAATGAACTGATGTATAAACAAATTGTTTTTTGTTACATAATTTGAAAATAAATAAAAAATAATGAAATCAAGCGAAATTCTCGTACAATTTCTAGTTTTATTGAAGCATTCAATTATCCGGAATTATCGATTATCCGGAATGCCCCCATCCCGGTTATAAACATTCCGGATAAAAGAGTAGTATACGTTACAGTAAAATCCCTGTTATCCGGAATGCTTGGAGATGAGAGCATTCCGGATAATCGAAACTTCCGGGTAATTGAATGTTACATTAAAACTAGAAATTTTACGAGAATTTCGATTGTTTTCATTATTTTTTAGGATTCTCGTTTATTTATTTTCAAATTATGTACCAGAAAATAATTTTTTTATACATCAAATAATTGAATTTATTAAAATAACAAATACATACATATTATGTATACAGTACATACATAAATACATACATACTATGTATACAGAGTACAACCATACGAGTACCTTATATTTAATAATACATATATCAATATTTCCCTAACCCTAGTTGGGGTACGACTTTACGGGATCCGTTCATAACTGCATATTTTAGAATTGCATTGCTCAAAACGCCATATTTAAAAACTGCATAAGGTACGAAACGGCATAAGGTACAAAACTGCATTTTTCAAAACTGCATATTTCAAAACGGCATAAGGTACGAAACGGCATAAGGTACAAAATTGCATTTTTCAAAACTGCATATTTCAAAACGGCATAAGGGTTAAAAGAGCATTTTTCAAAACGGCATTTTTCTAAACGACATATTTTAAAACGACATTTTTCAGAATGGCATTTTTTAAAACTGCATTTTTCAAAACGGCATAGGTACAAAATGACATTTTTCAAAACGGCATTTTCCAAAATAGCATTTTTTAAAACTGCGTATTTCAAAACGGCATAGGTACAAAACTGCATTTTTCAAAACTGCACAACACAGAATGAAATATTTTAATCGATTATGAATCTAGAATTATCTTTTCATTTATTTCTGGAATATGACCAACAGGTACGGTTATTTATTACACGATGAAATTTGAGATGAATGAAATTTTTGAACATTTGTGAACGATTCTTGGATTAAATTCTAGGATAAAGTCAAATGAAAAGGAATTTGACTATTTCTTAGTCGAGTAAGATTTAATTTCACATGTTTAGGTTTAGTATAGGTATGTTATAAGAAAGGACCTTCATGGAAATTAGAAATTATTTGAAGATTTAGTATGCCTAAAAAAATGTCTTTTTAAAAAATGTCGTTTTAAGAAATGCCGTTTTGAAAAATGCCGTTTTGTACCTACTTATGTCGTTTTGAAACATGCAATTTTGAAAAATGCCGTTTTAAAAAATGCCATTTTGTAAATTGTCTTTTTAAAAAATGGAGTTTAGAAAAATACCGTTTTGAAAAATGCAGTTTTAAAAAATGCCGTTTTGTACCTATGTCCTTTCGTACCTTATGCAGTTTAGAAATATGCAGTTTTGAAAAATGCAATTTTGTACCTTATGCAGTTTTGAAATATGCAGTTTTGAGAAATGTCATTTTAAAAAATGTCATTTTAAAATATGCAATTTCGACCTAGACCCCGACTTTACACATTCAACTCAAATAGAATAATGCATAAAACAGAAAAAATGAAAGGAAAGTACATTTTCTATGAATCCTCGAATAATAAAAAAAGTCGCTTCTGAAAGAGAAAAAAAAGCAAAACAAATTCCAAAAAATTTAAATTCACGTCAACTGAGTGTTCCGGTTAATTGGATGCCGGATACTTGGGCTTTTACTGTAATATGAAAATTAAAGCCATTCAAAATTTTCAACTAATGCTTTATGAAAGTGTGGAAAGTAATGCTTTCATTACTGAATTAATAAAAATGTCAAAAAACTGAAAAATTCATAAAAACAATTGTAAATTTCAATATGAATTTAAAAAAATGCTCCTAAAAATTAAAATTCCGGTTAACTGAGAGTACTGGTTAATTGGATGCAGGATAATCTGGATTTTACTGTAATAAGAAAATCAAAGCCATGAAAGTGTGCAAAAAACAATTGCAAATTTCAATATGAATTAAAAAAAAATCAATATGAAAGAGAAAAAAAAGAGACAGAAGCAAAAAAATCCGGTTAACTGAGTGTTCCGGTTAATTGGATGCCGGATAATCGGGGTTTACTGTAAAATCCTAAAAAATCAAATTCCGGTTAACTGAGTGTTCCGGTTAATTGGATGCCGGATAATCGGGAATCGGGGTTTACTGTAATAAAAAAATTAAAGCCATTCAATATTTTCAATAAATGCTTTCATTAATGAAAATGTGCAAAAAACAATTGTAAATTTCAAAATGAATTAAAAATGCATATGAAATTGAATGCCGGATAATCGGGATTTGACTGTAATAAGTAAATTAAAGCCATTCCAAATTTTAAACTAATGCTTTCATTAATGAAAATGTGCAAAAAACAATTGCAAATTTCAAAATTAATTAAAAAATGCATATGAAAGAGAAAATAAAGAGAAATAAGCAAAAAAATACCTCAAAATTAAAATTCCGGTTAATTGGATGCAGGATAATTGGGCTTTTACTGTAATATGTTAATTAAAACCTCTCCAAATTTTCAGCTAATGCTTTCATTAATGAAAATGTGCAAAAAACAATTGCAAATTTCAAAATGAATTAAAAATGCATATAAAAGTGAAAATAAAGAAAAAAGCAAAAAAAATCCTAGAAATTAAATTCCGGTTAACTTAGTGTTCCGGTTAATTCGATGCCGGATAATCGGGCTTTTACTGTAATAAGCCATTTCAAATTTTCAACTAATGGTTTCATTAATGAAAATGAGCAAAAACAATTGCTAATTTCAAAAGAATTAAAAAATCCATATTTTAATTCTTGTAACAAGTCGAAATCGATCGAGTGATTTTTTAAACTTTTTGAACAAATTTTTTAATGTGTTTCGCCAAGTGCCTACGGCAAATAGCGTAAAAGGCATATTTTAATTCATAATTAATACAAAAAGAGTAATTCACAAATGAAATGCATGTTTTTTATCTTTCCCTACAATACAACAAAAAACTGTAACAAGAAAAACAAGAAACCATTTTCTTAAAAACGTAAAATTACGCATGCATTTCTATGTATATTAAAATAAAATATGTAAATTTTATGTTTATAATATGAAATAAAATATGCCCTTTTTAAATCATTTTGAAAATGAATTAAAAAATATATTTGTAAAATGACATAAAAAATATGCCTTTCTTGTGTCATTTTGAAATAACATTTGTTTTAGTAAAACACCTTTGTTAAGTCAGAAAATTTGTTAAAAGTATGACTTAAAAAAGGTCCAATTTTTCATATAAAAACACCATTTTTAAGTTCACCTTTTTAATTTCAGCTTTTTTTTAATTCGGGGAGCCATTTTGCGATTATCTGAATGAAAATTGTGCATTATCCGTAATTTACATTCGATGATATTTTGTTATCTTCAAAACAATTGAGAATACAATTGAGAAGAAACATCAAAAAAACAAACAAGAGCGAAAGAGAAAAATATTTCATCATCTACAAAATGTATACTGAAACCTGAGAAACAAACCTACATTATCTGCAAGACGAAATGTTGTCGGCTTTCATCTTTCTATAAGAAAATGCGATCATCAAATAAAATTAATATGATATATATATATGAACAATATTACGGCATTTCATATTCATCGACTATCATTTTCCCCCATTTAAATCACACTGGGAATGGAAAAAATCACGTTTTTTCAAGGGCCATCTTATCTGACGGTAGATTTTGTATCCCACGATTTGTGAGTTTCTAGAATAAGAATACAAAATCTACAAGCCAAAAATATTTAGCCCACGATTTCATTGATCCACTTGGTATGCTGCTCCACTTCTAAAAATTCAGTTGCCGCGTTCTTATACAGCTGGCAGCAATGTTATATCTCTAAATTGAAAGGTACATTTTAGGTGTGTGCTTTGGTAGAAGAACTAAGCGGTTTTTACTTTAATATCTCAAAGCTACAGCTTTTGGCTTTAGTTTTTCGATGCATATTAATTTTTCTTTGTTGGTAATAAAACATTTACATGTCAAATTTTGATCGTGTGATAATTAATTACTATGTAGTTTTAAAAATAATTACATTAAAAAGGTTAAAAAAAAATAAAGTGACCGCCTTACGGCGAACACCATAACTATAAAATGGTTTTATTTTCTTAAAACTAAAAACTTTTTGGTTTACATTAAAGCGTCTTGGGCTTTTATATGTACAATGCAAATGTTGTTGTAAGCCAAGCGAACTTGCCAAAACAAATGAGCAAGATTTTTGCGATAAATTTTCATTTGCCACATGTTTCCCGAAAGCATATATTCGAAATGCTATTCGCAATGAGTTTTAAAAATTAACGCTCTGCGCTATAATTTCAGAAATTGTGGTCAATGCGATTGAAATGAATCGGCTTGCGATAATTGCGATGAAAATAAACCAGAAAATGAAGTGGTTAACAATTGCGTAGCGTATCATTAAAATTCGCTAAGGCATTGTGATTATATGTACTTTGAATGTAAATTAAAAGTATTTTCAATATTTTTGTAGTTTGGTCACTGCAGTCTGATGAGACGACCGAATTATTTAATATAAAGAATTCAATGTTTCATTAGTTCGAAACCAAACTTACAACGTCTTGGTAACCTTAACCTCACCTTGATGTACAAAACACTATCTAAACACAAAACACTAAAATTTTCTAATTTACGACAAGATTTGCGAATTATAGGCGATATTGCGATTCGTTGCTCGTTGAGTATTTTACAAATATCCTACCGATAATCTGCAACCTTCCTGAGTACTATTTTTAATAAATTGTCCAATGAAATACGTTGTTTGAAGTCTAAACAAAATTCTCTCTGCATTAAAAACATGGATCCTCCAGTTTTCTCCTCTTACTTTTATTTTTGGGCGAATCCTTTAATATAAATATTTCATTCTTATTTATATTCAAAAAGATGAATTATTAACCATGTATATAAGTCATTCATCATTGTCTTAAGATCATCATTTAATTTTAAATATGTTTTTAATTAATTTTTTGTAGAATTATTCTCAAATTTTGTACTTGTTTTAAATAAATGTATAACACATACACTATACCCTTGTAGTAAAGTAAACACTATCCCTTTCGAAAACAGTAGCCAATCTCTAATAGGAATTTAAAATTTTAAATCGAGTTGCGTTAAGACGTTATTTTATTAAATACCCTTAAAATCAGTAGCTGTTGTTATTATAAAAGGATTTGACTCGACCTTTCATCTTGCAGATGACGATGAAACGTTCTATCATTTGGGTCGCATCATCGCTCTAGACCAAATAACTTTTGTATGATACACACTTTTCAGTTTGTTGTCATGCCTTGCTTTATGCAACAGCCAAATCGAGGACGAACGGCTATACGTGATTTACGCATTTTGTAGCTCCATGTCAGCTTATAGTACTGACATGGAAGATGGGTCAGACTTTCAGTTCTGCACTTTGCATATTCTTCACGATCCAAACGCCAACGTTTTAACCACTCTGCCGGTCGGTCAATTTTAAGTGGGGAATATATAATTCATTCTAATTTTTAGTAAGTCTGGATTGTAAACCCAATAATTAATAAGCATTCTGTAAAAGCTTGAACCTACCTATATGGGAATTTTAAAATTTTTCAAGCCTTATGAAGTTTCGAGATAAGAGGTTATCATTAAAATAAATTTTATTCGCACTCTCATTTAATTCAGAGTTAGCCTTAAAATAAATTGTCTTTACTAAGTAAACAAACTTTGTTTATAAACATCGTTAACATTATACAAAATAAGATTATAAATTGTATAACATTTAGAATCAATTACTTGTTGCATGTTTGTTACATTCGTCATTTCTATTCAATCCAATATTTATTTGTAACTAGAATGAAAAATAAACGATTATTTTCGTCCGTATATAATCAGTGCTTTTAATTGGATAATGGCCCAAACGAACGAAAATGACTTTTAACAATGCAACATTTAGTTTTCTATTTCTTTTCATGAAACAGGCATGTAGTAAAACGTGATCTTTATATTTTCGTTCTAATTGTTAATCAGATTTATTGCTTGTTAATAATCGTCTACTAAAAATTATGTAGTTGTTTGCAGTTTTTGAGGATAACGATGTAAATAATTATTACTTAATTGTAAACAACCAAACTGCTTTAATGTGTGACGTTGCTGACTGATAGTCACATCATTACCTTTACAATGAAAACAACAATTCAATATACGATATTTAGACAACTTATTTCAACAGTAAATTTATTTTTATTAACTGACATTATCAACTATTAATGTCATATAATCTGCCTCGTTATTTGCCACTGAAACCACATTGAATTTCATAACCAACACCCTTTTTAAAATATTTCAAGTATTGTCACGTTTGCAACTCAAAGTTTTAAAGTGTCTTGTACAGAAAGTGTTAAGTGATACTTTTAGTTTGAATTAAATTTCGATGCGATCCATTCGTCGAGACATTTTTGATTTCTTTGCTTCGTGGTTTCTGAAGTGCTGGTCTTGAAGATCGCTTTGCATTGATCGGAACAAATAGAAATCTGACGGGGCACAATCTGGTGAATAGGGTGCATCCGGTAGAATTCCTCATTTAAGTGCTTCCAGCGTATTTTTACTTGTTTTTTACTTGCGACATGTGGTGAAGCATTGTCGTCATCAATTGTTGTTGGTAACGTTCACCAAATAAAATAATTTCGTTTGGTTTTAGCAGCTTATAGTACACCACTCCTTTCTGATCTCACCAAATGCACAACATAACCTTACTTCCGTGAATGATTCGTTTTGCTGTTGATATGGATGGTTCGCCTGGATGAACCCATGATTTTTTGCGTTTAGTAGTAAATCCATTTTGCATCGCCATGACAATTTGAGACAAAAATGCCATCTTCGATGTCTTGTAAGCATAGAATTGCGAACCATCGAAATATTTTCAATGTTAGCTGCAGTTAGTTGATGTGGTACCTATTTTCCTTCTTTTTGAATCATTTTCTTGGCATGCAAACGTTTGCTTATGGCTGCTTGAGTGACATTTAACTGTTCTGCAAGTTTTTTTTTCAGTTTGAGCTGAATTTTCCTTCAATAATGCTTCGAATTGTTTTAGGTTGACCTGAACGTTCTTTGTCACTGACTAAAATCACAACTTTTGAATCATTTAAACCAGTTTTCGCAAGTACTCACAGACTTGCATGTGGTGCATGTTCACTATAACTTTTTTGAAGCAAACATCATTGTAAAAGAATGTTTAGTACTAAAGTTACGCCATCTCTTAGAAAATAGAAAAAACAAAGTTATACATACATTATTAATATGGATCAAGTCGCACTGTACAGTATTTTTAACTCCCATATTTCCATCTTCTGACTTAGAAAACTTAATTATAAACTTACTACAATAGATGCCACTATCTAGATTGCTGCATGCGATATTTGGATATTTCTTCACTTTAATTTAATATGGCGGCTTCGTAATATTTCTTGTTCGTTAGAATTATTTACACAGTGACTAAAAAATTACTATTTTGGTGTTTATTTAATTTTATTTTGCTTGAAAGTTATAAACAAACATTTTTTAATTTTCCATAAACTGTAATTTTTTATAAGATTTTAATCAGGCGACGTTACATAGGATGATGGTGGCGACAAGGTGTGGCAAAGGTTTAGTACTACTATTCTAAATTCGGGCTACTTCTCTCGGAAAATATGATAGGTACATAGGTTTTAGTAGCCAATAAACTGTAGCATAAGCCGTTTTGAAAATATTATAGTTTATTATGTTTACTGGATAGCAACGTTTTTTCCTAAATACTGCTTTGGGGTGGTCGTATTATCAACCTCCCTCCCTTAGCACTACCTAAATTCTAACTTTTATCCACATTAATGAACATTTTACTACATTTACATTTCTATCTGAAACGGTTCATTGCCACTAAAGATTAAACCCCAAATCTACATTCAACCTAATGATTATCAGTATAAATGTCAGATAAAAACAAGTACAGAATAGAATTCCATTAGGTATTAGATAATCGCTTCAGCTGTAGATTGATACTTTAAAATGTGAATTAATTTACATACACATTTAGTTATAGCCTCAAATGATTATTTACGTAACGTTTCATACCAAAAATACGTGATAAATAATTATGACTAACAGTGAAATTGCGGAGAAAACTTAACAGTTAAGATGTACGTTATTTATACAATTTCAGGGACTCATGGTTCAAAAAATACCGTGGAAATTTCCACTTGAATTTTATACAATTGTAGTTTTTCTCATAACAGCATTACGATTAGAAAAAATAAACAGTTATCTATAAAGTTTCTCGATCTTTGATTATACTATTACAATTTATTTTTATCGGTTGAAGTATTTTATTTTTGTCTGAGCTTTTGACGCCCTTTCAGCTTCTGAATGGGTGTCGAAAGCTGAGGAAAAATAAAATATTTTTGTTAAAAAATTTTAAGTTTTTTTTTAACAAAAATAAAAGTAAATAAATATTATTAATTATTTTATTTAAGGATTTGTAAATTTCTTCCTATTATTAATTATGTTTAATAACTTGTTAAAACAATTTGTAATTTATTGCTTATAGTAACAATATTTGTTAATTTTATTTTTGAAAATCGATTTCGAAATATAATTTCATCATCAGTTCAAATTACAACTACATATAATGAATATATTGTTTAAGTTATATAGTAGTGAAAAATGGAATCTAACCATTACAACACAAATATTAATTTTATTATTCCAAATACATAACTTAACATAACAAGTGAATTTAAGTTCAAAGTTAGATTGGTTTAGATTGATTAATTGTGGTTGCGACAAGTATAAAATAATCACGTTTTTGACTTCCCGCTACCTTTAATTTTTACGAATAAAATTACTCGAATTCACAATTCGCGTTTATTGTTAGTAGCGCCAAATTGTTTGTTGTATAGAGATATTCCAACATCTTTTACGTCAAAACAAGCCCTGAGGTTAAATGACCTAAAAAGATCTTGCAGTCTTTCCCCGAACATAACGCACTGGCGTTATATACGAATAACACTTTTTTGTTTAATTTTAAACGTTTGTAATTTTTTTTCGTAAATAACACTCCTCTTAGTATAACGCCTAAGCGTTTTAAATTTCACACTTTTACAGAACACAATAAAATCTGCAGCATTTCAGCTAAAGAGCAAACAAAGAGCCAACCAGCTAAATAAATAAAAACTTGAAATACAATACGTTTAAATTTTTTATTTTACGGACGACGAATGTCAAAGTTGAGTTTGAGACATCTACCGTGAATTAAAATAATTAGCTAAAAACGCTATAAAATTATTTTGATTTAATTCAAAAAAGTTTCTTTTTTTACAAAATTATGAAATCTAACAACAAACTCAATAAAATTTCCATAGTAAATATCCAAATTTTTAACTTTTTGATGGAGCGCATGACTTTATAAACGAATAATACTCTAGTATGCTTTATATCCGGGGAAAGACTGTAGTATTAACTTATTTGCTACGCAGAAGAAATGACATTATATATTATTCAGTTTGTTGCCAGAGCAGAAGATTTGGTAGAAAACTTTCACTATTTGCTTTAAAATTGAAGGCAACCGTTCTAAGTAAACTTTGTACATAAATTGTAATTACTTACAACAATAGTTCAATTCCATCAAGCTTTTTGTAAATCCACAACTTACCTGAAACGATAAAAACAAACATAAATTAGTAAAAAATAAATATGTTAGCAAATTAGCAACATAATATTTACATATATTTATTATTACATATTAGAGACTTAAAAAACTAATAACGATGTTCGGTTATTAAATTCTCCACTGCCTCTATAGCGTTTTGAGATGCTAACAGTTTTTTTGAACGCTTAATGGGTTCGAATCTGTTTATGTGATTAACGGTTACCCCTATTCGGCTAAATAGAAGGCAATCACCAATGTTTCTGGTCAACGGTTTTTCACATTACGAATATTTCAAATTACCCTAGTATACGTGTATTACATGAACATATTTTCAAAATTTTGTATTTTATAACACATCTTAAATCTTTCGCACGTTTAGTTCTCACATTTGTCAATATGTGTATCATATAAATTAAAAATATTTGCCTAGATTTCTGCGTCATAGCTTCAGCAATGAATAAACAATACCAGTCTGTTTGCTTTTGTTTATTTCCACATATGATTAGTAACTTCACAAGCGTCTTTTGATGAACTTCATTAACAATTTATTTATGGCTTAACAATATACATACTTTGTGATAAATACGATTCTATAAACCAAAAGCCAATTTAATCTTACTAGATTTTTCAATAAAAATGTAGATTTCAAACAAGCATTTAATATAAAATGTATGCTAGCAATATCAGCTGAGATTAATTTTTTGTAAATTTCTCGGTGATCAGCAATGTTCCCTAATGCTTTCATGGAATAAGTAAATTTCACAAATAATATTCGAACTAGGTACCTTAGGAGAGGGGCCTCTGCCTTATAATACCTTATAGTGTTACCAATGGAAAATAAAATTAAAGTGCTTATAGTGGGGTGAGATGCAACGCAATTAAATTCAATTTTATCGCTGAGTTATAACGGGTGATCCAAGAAGAATGCAACATTTAATTAGATAACAAATTATCTTTTTGTTTTTGATAGTAAAACTTGAGTGGCATCCGAAAAAGTGAAGCAAAACATACAACAAATGGTCACCACAATTGTTAGCACGATCTTATGTTGAAATTTTCAATACGTTTCACTCATTTGCCGATCAATTTCTTCTCCGAAAAAGAAGAAATTTCGGTTGTTCAATTCGGTTGCGAATTATTTACTGTGCCATAGAACAGGTTGCACAATTTTTAATAATCGGAATATGTATATAGATTATGTTGTCCTAAATGCGACTGTTTGAGTGCGAATTTTTGTGCGAATATTTATAATCCCACTTTTCCACCGATTTATTGGGCACAATGTAGCTCATAACTTTTATTTTTTATGATATAGGTTGGTCGTCTGCGAATATTTTGCTTAAAATTAAAAATATTTTATCTTTAATGGGCGAAATTTGATTGGTGGACAAGTGTGATTCTAAATATTCGCACAAAAATTTGCACTCGAACAGAACAGTCGCCTTAAATACGATATGCCTTTAATTTTTCTATGAGTGATTGATTACATTTGCCGCTAATTGTCGCTACCTATTAGAACTTGGGTAATTTTCTAAAAGATGGCAGTAGGCGCATATTGTCAAAATACCATATTTTTGGAACATTGTGTGAATCGGAATTAAATCATATTTCTTTTTTAATAATATATTAATATTAGCCAATGGATTTTGTGTGCTCTACATACCAATACCGTTTTTCATTCACCTATACTCACACAACTACAGCATACCATATCTACGTTTCAAGCTTCATGCCAACCTGACCCCCGATGGGTCGTCGCTAAGTTTTGCAATGCAACAGAAGGTCATATTTGTATTTATTAACACCACCGACCGTAATCGATGAGGAAGATTTTTGCATCGTGTATCTGGTGGGATTCGATTTTCGAACCACGTACCTCCCAATTTAAATGCAAGCTTTAAACACTTGCATCATTTATCCAATAAAGTTCCGTGGCCCTTTCGGAGCGAACGATTTTTTTATTATTAATTGTGAATTAACGATTCAATTCTGAGCTACCTACTAGAAAGGATCAGTATAACAACCGTAATTTCGTTCGAGATTTTGTACATAGCCCTAATTTGCCCACTACATAAAAAGGAAATCAACTAAATTGTAACAACTATCGCAAAATAACTTTGCTCAACACTGACTACAAGGTTTTGGCCAACGTAGTTAATCTACAGCGACCACATTTTGGGGGAATATCAATGTGGTTTTCATCCAGGCAGGTTTGCTCAAACTTTTTTTTTGAGGATTGTAAAGTGCTATAAAAAGGACATCCATGTACATTTTCAATTAATAGATTTTCAATAGGTGTATGATAGCATTCCGAGAAACACTTTGTGGAGTGTCTTGTCACATTTGGACATTCCCTAAAGGCCAGGAGTGCGACCAGTAGATCTAATAGCCCAAATTATATTCAACCTATCGTTAGAATTACCCAGCTCAACATAGTCCAGCGCAGCCATCTATATTATAAGTCAATTCACCATTCTGTGACGTAACATCGTCTCTTTCAAAGAAGTTCTGTTCTCTTTAGAGACGACGAAGCGAAAATCAAATTTATAGGCAAATTTTTAACACACAATACGAAAAAGTGGCGACACACAATACGAAAAAGTGAGTGAAAATAAATAAATACCTGGGATCGATGGTAAATGTGCAAAACTCAGTCTCTGCAGGCATAGCATCGTAGATCGCAGCAGATTACCGAGCATATTACGCTAACATCAATATTTTTAAGTCTCGCAATAAATTGCACAAAACAAAACTATGTAAACATTTTCAAAGTGCTGACAAAACTAGTAGCAACTTTTGGTAGCGAATCTTAAACGCTAACAACACGGGACAGCTAAATCCTCGCCGTTTTTGAGCGGAAGTGAATTCGTATAATGATCGGTCCTATTAAGAAGGAAATATATCGTATACACCCGAATCTCGAGAACAGAAATGAATCAAACCATCAAAGCAACGTTCTACGTCCCCAAAATCGTGCCATAAAACAAGTCCTGGAGTCGACACGAATGAAGACCGTTCGCAGGAGACCCTCTATTCAGGAGATAGACAACATTGGACAGGACCTTCCAACTCTTGGTCATCGTGTCTGGCACCCTCTTGGTTCAGGTCGAGTTATCTGGAAGAGCATTGTTCAGGAGGCCAAATCCCTTCAAGAGATGCAGCGCCAACGAAGAAGAAGCTATTTTAATTTATTTTATGGTATTCGAATTTTCTTGTTTGAACTAAATCAAAATAATTTTAGAGCGTTTAGTTATTTATTTTATTTCCCGGCAGATGTCTTAAATTTAACTTTGGCACTCGCCAATTGTACATAAAAATTTAAAAAAAAGAACGGACAAAATTAGAATAAAATTACAATATATATGGTTGGTAAAGAGTAAATAGTAGCTCTTTGCGCGACCCATTGAGCGGCCACTGAAAAGGCAGTTACCGCTGGGAACAGTTTAAAGGGTGGGAACGTGTGTCTAACAAGTAATCCCTCGTCATTTTTGGAGAGGCTAAAAAAGGAGTCCTCGCGTAATGTTGGAGGTACATTCAAAACTTTGTTGATAAATCGTACGGGCTGTGCTTTTTCATTTCTGCAAGGGGTTATTTGTGTACTGCTCGTGGTCGTTAAATGAGTTGGAGTTTCGTGAAGTTCCAATCCTAGTTTTTTTGTATAAATTTGCGAAGAGCTTTAGTTAACCAACGAATTGATGTTTTTGTACGAACCCCATAGAGTTATCTGTAGTACCTTTACAAGCGAACAGGATGTTTTTCCATAAATTTCATTTAGACTTTAAATGCATTTTGGACGAACATAAGGTTGATGTTGTTTCTAGAAGTATTTTGTCGACACTAAGGCGAATACTTTAGACAACAATATTTAGCAATGTATGTGTACTGAAATCGATTTAGAACTCTTTAGAATTTATAAGCGCTGCATACGAAATCGAAACTAGGTAATTCTTTAAATATAAAATAAGACTTACAAGGCTACCAAGCTAAAATTTCTAGCTTCATGAAACTTGAATTGAGAACTATGAATCTTTATCAATTTCTTTTCTCGATAATTTATCTTAATTAAGTATCGTGTTCCATTCAAATTTATCGAAACGAAATAAAATATTATTTCATTATGCTAATTGCTTATGTAACTCTTTAGGTAATTATTTAGCCTCGATGTAAAATATAAAAAATAAAACATTGGGGTTTCCCTAAGATTGAATGTATAGCACACGCCACTTTCGTATATTTCACTAATGAGAAAAATGACGTAATTTGTCGACCACTGTAATTGCCTGGATAGTGTGAGTTCACTGACTTCGAATCTTTATTTTGGAATTTCGTAATTCATCGATACCTTTGTTTTCATCTAAATTATGATTTATCAAAATGAGTTCTTAAAAATAGCGATTAAAGTATTCTTCAATATACATTCAATTTTATGCCTTTATGGAGGTCTATATTTAGAAAAGAACTATATGAATGACGACAATAATGACATTTTAATTTCTATTTAAAGCTTAGTGTCAATTGGAAAAATCCCAATGTAATCGCATTACTCTCAACTCTGTAAACATGTGCTAAATCAAATGGCATAAAGAACGATGACCTTGAAACCCTATATAGTATATATAGTTTTATTTTTATTAAGAAATATCCATAAACACAAAACAAATTATCTTTTCTACAACAATATTTCTCATTATTTTCATATACATACTTTGTATATTTTATGCCAACTTCTTAAAATTTTGGTAAAAAAACTCGCAGAAAACAAAAAATTAAGAACTATCTAGTCACAACAAACTAAAGTCGTTGACATTACGCTTTTTGTGGTTCTTGTACAACCTTGAAGTTTTCTGAATAAGAATGGACATTTTTTGATTGTCAGTTTGATTCTAAAATATTTGTACTTTCTGGTTATAAAATACGTGGGTATGTGTGAGCATATCATAAGATTACTAACTTAATTGTAAATTTGTGAACGAACATACTCAAATTTCAGTTTTAAAATGTGCTCACATTTTTATGTTTGTATTTAAAGATTACAAATTAACAACAAGAAAGATTTTGAATGAATACAAAAATCTGGTTTTTTCAAGACCATAATAAAAATTTTTTTACGAATATCACCATCAAAATATGAAAAAAGCGAATGAAACATGCTTGGAACCGTAAAAAGACCAATAACAAGCAGTTTAGTAGACTTTTAAATTAAGTTTTAAATTTTCGCCCATATTATTGTGAAAATCATGAATCAATTTTGCAACCAAATTATTAACATTACAAAATTATAATGTTATTAAATAACCAATTTAATTTCTAATAATATTAGGCAAATTTTCGAATAGTCGATGAAACATAAGAAACTTTTCTCCACAACTTTTGATTGGTAGACTTGGTGATAAACTGATAACCCAGTAAAAATCTAAAAAAGGTTTTTTGCTTGTTTTATTGTCGATGTTATTTTTTGCAAGCGATTAATAGGTCGGGAAATATAAATCTGCAAAGCAAGGAATTTTAAACGTTTAAATGTTCTACTTCTGGCTGAATAAGTATTAATTGAAAATATTGAATCCTAATTGGAAAAATTGTAATGAAAGGTTAAAAATTCGTATTATTTCGTTGTGGAGGTGGCAAAAATCGAGGTGTGGAATGAGGAGGTCGAAAGAACCGTGCGCAGTGCAGCAAGTTCAAAATCAGGTAAATCGCCAGCTAAAATTAAAGTTCAAATAGGGTATAGCCAGTGTTTCAACGAAGCCTTCTTATTAAAATTATGTGTATATTTAAAGCGCAAACAAGGCACGACTTAACAAACACCGCAAAGAAAAACAGCTACAAGAGCTGTTTCCCATTACGAGACGACCGATTAATATTTGAAAGTTCAAAAATGACCACAAAATCATATAAAATTCTGAAAAATGTGTTCCCGCAATTCAAAAATATTATTGGACCAGTTTGATCGACTTATCAGCACGATAATGTTCCGGTTTACACCGCAAAAATAAAAACATCTGGGAACGCCCAAAGCGTAAAACTCTTGACATGACTCTCCAGGCTTTAACATAATCAAGAATGTTTGGGGATGGTTACCGAAAGGACTAGGGAAGCGGAACGCTGTTTCAGGACAGAGAATCCTTAATTGAGGCTAAAAAACAACGGTGGCAAAAGTTTGTTTGAATTATTTGAAGGCACTCTATAATTCTATGCCTAATCGTGTTTTGGAAGTTATTTCCAACCGTTTGGGTTCTACTCATTATTCGAATGGAGGAACGTGAAATAAAAACTAGTTCATTATTGAGAACATCATTTTTTTCTTAAGTTTTCTTCAATTTTTTTCTAGTGACACAATAATTTTTTTTTTTTTTCTATGGATCGAAAACAAATCGGACTACTACTCTTATGTTCGGTCTTCACTACACTTACAACTATTAACACGAAAGTGTATGTACAACATTTTGTGCTCTCAGTTATGTTTAATTGCGAGTAAAATAAAATTGTCTAATCATTCTGTCACTGTCATAACAAAAATATCAGCAATTTTAATAAATTTTCTCTTTGTCAAGGTATAATGCGCATGAGCAGATTCAACACAAATACATTTTGTCATGACATCATTCCTCCTCAGTCGTCTCGTAATAAATCCTTCCACTGATTTGGAGAGAAAGATATAATAAATACAGCAAAAAAACTAAAAAGAGTAAAAATGTAAAAAATAGCTGAACTTATTCGAATGACGCGGATATTTTTTATTCATATTTTCCCAATTTTTCTTCAAATGTGTTTGTAACGCTTAAAATGAATCCTCTTTCACCCGAAAAGACTAACTGTTTGGAGAGGAGTAACTTCTCAATTCATCAACAGTGATATTCCATTCCTGTTTCATACCGCCCATAAAATCACTGGAGCAATTTTGACGATTTTTAAAACTTTAACGTGTTTTGATTCACTAAATATAGTTACAAGTTTTCATCCAGATTTGGCTGGTATTTTCGGAGATATGGAATGTTCCATAAATGGAACAACAGTAAAAACACTATTTAATTTTTTTTTTGTTTGCAAATAATTTCAAAATTTATGTAAATACAGCTTATTACTTTTGTTGTGAAACTACGTGAACATTTTAAATGAAGTGGAATGTCATAACCATGGCTTGAGCATCGGGAACATTTAAATGTAGTGTTCTTTTGCAGACACGGCAGCGCTTTTGCTTGCTGTTTGCTATCTTTATTATGTCATGCCGCTGATTCGATAGCCTAAGAGTTGTATCTAATGACGTCCCCGTCATACGCAAAATTAATTCAGGGGGTCTATTATGAAATTTTCGGCGCGCGTATTTTTTTCGACAACGTCGACAGTCGACCACGTCGAAAATCGCTATTATGATTTTTTTTTTTAAATTTAATAATAAATATATAATTTATTGTTAAATTTAATATTTATTGTTGGAAATTATCAAAAATATTAAATTTAAATTAATTAATTTTTATTAAATTTAAATTAAGTAATTTTTATTAATTAAAATTTTATAAGTTTAAATTATTAATTTATTTTTACTAACAAACTTTTTTTATTTCTCAACACTTAACGCTTTTCTTTGATGTACTCGACACCACAAGAGCTGTCTTAAAATAGTCGACGTTATCTAAAAAAACGCATCGAGTATTTCATAATACAAAAATTCGACAACGTCGAAAAAAAAAACGCCGTCGAAAATTTCATAATAGACCCCCAGTATTATAGCTTATATCTGTTGGAGATGATAACAATGCCAAAGTTAACTCTCGACGAAAGGCCAATAATGGCATAGGTTTTCAGACACCATCTTATGTAGACACCATCTTATGTAAGCACCAGGCATTGGAAACTGCGGCATCTAAACAATTCACAAATAAAGGCCACCACCATTTCTTCCCTGTAAATTTTATGCGATATTGGGAAATAAATCTATCGAATAAATCGACTCCACCCATTCCTTTATTGTAAGCTTTCACAATTTCAGGACAAGGTATTTAAATGTAGCGTTTTTGTTTCTGCGAAAATCTTTTAGCATGGGCAACGGGTTCAATCGTGTCGCAGTTTGATAGAAATGTTACAACGGAATTATCGTTCCATCTTAGACCAATACATTGATTATAATCATCAAAAGCTTTACCAAGGAGCGTCTCTTTTTTTAATTCTTTTAAGACCAGCAAAGGACATTTTCCATCTCGGATTTACCACCATATGGAAAAAATTTATATAAAAATCCATCTGTAGAGGTCATGCACAAAATCTTGTAACCAAATCTAATAGGCGTGACACGAATGCACATTTTGCAGCTATGACGTCCGTGATATGGCCACATTGATTCGTCTATAGATGAAATGTGGGGAAAAAAATCCAAATTTCGAACAATTACTGGATATCATGCTCATATATGTTCTCACTTTATAAAATTTATCTGAAGCATCAATTTTATTGTTATCTGCTAAATGCAAGTTGGATTTTATTTTAAAAACGATACTTCGTGGCATTGCATTTCTTATATTTTAAAATCATAATCCAGATACCGACCAATACAGGTGTTCTTGAGGCACAGGATGATGTCCAGAAAATGTCCAGTCAAGTTGAAGTTGTTACCATTTTTTTGACTAGCATAGATATTACTTTGTTGTAGTATCAAGTTGTATACAGATTCATCAAAAAACTCGTGAAATAATTCAATTGGCGTTTTTTCAGCTCGTAGGTTTTTTAAATGTTCTTTTCTCTCGAATTCAATATTTTTCGGTTTTTCAAAAATTCTAGTTTTTGTGATTGAGGCAAACTCCACTTACTGTTGTATATATGTATAGGGTTACGGTGTAATAGTTGGCTCAATGGGACTAAATCATCTTCGTCCCAGATAGCATCAGCATCCAAAATTGTATCATCCAAAATTATTTCCATTGTACCTGCAATATCATGAGGGAAATCTTCGATTATATTATTGACATCCAGAAACTCTTCGTCACTTATTCCTCCGAAATCATCAGGAGGTAAAATAGTAATATCCGGCAACTCAAGTTCATCCTCATTTTTATCCTGCTATTTCTCCATTTCAGCCACAGCTTCGCCCAACGTGTAATTTTTTTTTTGTCATCTAGAAAAAAATAGTTAGTTACCAACTATGGTTGTTCCATTTTTGGACACAGAATAATCACAGCTTAAAATATAGAGTAAATAAACCTCTTTTTCACTTACATTTAATTATATCATTTTTGGGCAACTTTCAGGGTTAACTAATTCACAAATTTAATAAAATAATTGTTTTATTTAAATATTTTTTTATTATTTTCCGGAGCAATAAAAAAACCCAACATGTAAACTAAATTTCACTGACACTAAATTTTATAAAAGGGGAATCCCAAAAATATAAATCATGTGGTATATTATTTTCAGATAGTCCTACTGTAATATAGATGTGATTCCTGTAAGATAGGGAATACATGATCGTTGGAACTTAGGTGTAATTTTATATGTCCAAAATTGGAACAACGGTAAAAAACGGGTTGGTGGTGATGGTGACTATAGAAAAATTACCAAGAAATTTGTGGTACCCCCTTGCACTCCGACAGGGGGTCATAGTAGTTTTCTATTTCATCACAGATCGTAATCTGTAAAAAAAAAGTTAAATACGCCGTGAGACGCTTAGTCAAAGAAAATGAATCAATGCATTTCTTAAGTAATTTACTAATTTCAGAGTAGTACCAGATAGACATAATGCAACAACTTCCCATACATTTGGGTGGCCACATGAGACTTAGATGTAAATGGTAAACATAAGAGAAACACAAATCAACCCCCCCCCCCCTCTTCCGGCATAACAGTATGCCTCATCCAGCAACACTATGCACCTTACTGCGTGGGAATGGTGATTGCCATGAAGAGTTTGCGAAGTGTCAGAAAACTTGAAGCTGATGGTTTGGAGAGTTTGTGCGCTATATGCACCATTTTATCAATTTCGTAAAACCTTCGGGTGCTTCCCCTGTGCTGTTGCTTCTCGGAAACCATGATTCGCATCTATCAATTGAAGCCATCGATATCGCCGTTTCCAACGGATGGAGTGCATATTGTTTCTTTGGAGTGCCGCACTGTAGTCACAAACTACAGCCACTGGATGTGTCCATTTTCGGGCTGATAAAGACCTATGACAAGTCACAGTGTTCTGCATGACAAAAAATAATGTCGCTGGCCTGGCCTGTAAGACTCTTGATCTGGCATTGTCAAGCAAAATCATTAAATCCAGCTTCAGGGCAGCCGGAATTCATCCACACGACCCAGACATCTACTCTGATATTGAAAATATTCAAGCGCTCCAGCGGAATGTGAAAGAAGCTGATTTCGAAAATCGCATTGATGAAGAGAAGCAGCATTGAATCGTCTTTTTGGGACAGAAGACTACAGCGTCTTCAACGAGCCGCTTATCAGTTTTGGACAAAATTGGTCCCCTGCAAGCAGTTTCACAAAGAAAACCGCCTAATCGCGGTCATAAACAGATGCAAAGCACCATACTTACTTCTCCAGGAAGCGTTGCTGCTTTAACGGAGAAAGCCGCTAAGCGAGCAGCCGTCTCCCATCCGAAGAAGAGTAAACAAAAGAAAGCAACTGCAACTAAGAACTTTTCACCATCTGATAATGATATCGACTTCTGCATCATCTGTTTAAGCTCCTGCCATCGAAGTTGCAAATTCCGATGCAAATTCCATCAAGTGCAACACGTGTGATCGGCCCATGCATTTAAAATGCGCTGACATGCATTCTTGTTATTTTTACCACTGAAGGCCTTTAAAATTAATAAACCTCGAAATTTTTTAGAATTAAGTGCGTTTTCCTTCAACTATTCCCATTTTCAACGGATTTTCGAAGGGTGTCCACTACCGGTTACGATTTTTTTTTGCCAAAAAAGATCACTTCACGGAATTGGTCGTAAAATGTTTCTAGTTGACGGAATTTAAGTAGTTACTTTTGCAAACAGTTAACTAAAGCCTCTAGCTTTTCATTGATATCCATATCTCCGCGTAATATGGACTCAAAGAGAAATTATGGGACAAAAACAAAACTGTGCCTACAACCTGAGACTCTCCCCTACGTAAGACAACCCTACGTAAGTCGTCGCGATCTGTTGAGAAGCTTCATTTTTTCAAATCAATAATCTCATCCGTTCGAAACTGATTGTTGTGATTCTTACAATTTTTCCATCTATGAGTCAAAAATTAAATTTATCCACGGTCCCGCCTTAAGGGACGGAAAAGTATGGGATAGTGATTGTGTATAAGTAAGTATCGATTATCATAGTTGTTGTCCTTCAGATTGACGCTAAATGGAGCATCTTCCTACGATTGTGTATTTAATAGAAATTACTGAAAATAGACCAATGTACAAACCAATAAAACCATTACAATAGAAAAAAAAATATTCTTTTTTTGTTTTTTAAGGAATGTTAAGGATGTATTTCTTTATCGCATCTGTTTCATAAAATTCAATTACAACTCTATTGAGAGTTGTGTTTTATAAAATCAACAAATTTAGCTAATGCAGAGCGATAACGTAAAAAAAAATTGCCATGGACACCTGAAGGAGAAAAATACTACCCGAAGAAACTAAGAAAACGAAACCTCCAAAGCCCGCGTAGAAATTCACCACCGAATTACAATGATATTTTAGTTAAAATAATTATTTCTGGCACGGCAACAACTTATGCTAATACAGATCCTTGGTACACCACATAATCTTCAGTCAAATTCTATTTTTCACAACCTACATTTTGTTAATTATATTTGGTTTAAAAACTTTTCATTTACAGTTTTAATAAATTTCAGAAACAATGATTGCAATTTAAAACAATACAAAACATTCCATGCGTAATCTACAACAATAATAACAACAACTGCACAATATACGTTGCATTTTACTTGCACGTGTTTTAACTAATTTCATAATATAAATAATAATAATGCATTTCCATAAAGTATGAGCATAAAGTTTAGTATAATTAAATTAATTTACAGGGTGAGGCAACTAATTAAAAAAAATACGAAATATTGTATATTTAAAAAATGTATATTTAAAAAATGCTATTTAACTAAACATAAAACAACACAAAAAATTAATGTATTGGAAAAATACAATTTAGATCCGACACCCTGTACATTCTTTTACACACAGCCTTAAAACTTATTACGATTTTGCTTACGTTTTTATATTAAGTTCAAGGCGTTTAGTATATAATACGTATGTGTATATGCATAAGTTATATTTGCATATCATTCAAGGATTTCTCTACAACTTTATAATAAAGTAACTGTAAATTTTCCATTGCACGTTTCCGCCATCCTCAAGACTGTTGTATTTTATAAAATTAAAACAATAACAATTGAAACATAATGAATACGATGCTTTTGGGACCTTTATACGAGAGAAGTTAACCACAGATCGCAAATATAGGTTACCCATTCCGACGTACTGGAAAATTTGTATATCGTACAAGTAGATTTATGGAATGGTGACAAATATGTTTGCACAATTCCACACCCATACATCGAATTAAAAAACAGTAGCAGTGTTTTAGTTCTCTCCTATCTAAATAATTTTACTTGAACCTTGAGGCAACGTATAGTTTATCGCATTGGAATATTTACAAATTGCATAATTAATAAGTACTGGTAGTTTAATCGTATTTTAAACTGTAATTTAATTAAACAAAAAGGTAAATAAACAAATCAATTATGTATATAAATTGCGTTGATTCTCGGACAACTGTTTTGGATTTTTTTGTATCTTCGAATAGGTTACACTTTTCATTCATTGTGTGTAAAATAGAAAGTGTTGATTAAAACTTAAATAATTGGATGTTTCTTCAGCCGAATCAAAAAATAAATGAATACAATTTGTCGAAAAACTAAAATTTCTAAACGTGAATTATTTTTCAATAATCAGGTGTCGTTAATTGGGTGTTGATAATCAAAATGAAAACTTTTAATGATTTCTAGGAAATTGAAAGTTGTTATAGTGTTTTAGTAAATAATCAAAACAATGTTTGGTTGATTTGCCCACAACATCGTAATACGATTGCACACTGCACGATTCTGCTAAAAAGTATTATTATGATTAGTAAGGATTGTGTTTAAAATCGGATATTAGGTTATTGTTTGTTATACGAGGTCTGCCTTTTATATTTCGGGATTAGAGAACAAAAACAAATATTAATCATCGAAAATCGCTTTATTGTTTTTCAAAATATTCTCCATGAAGATCTATACACTTTTGCATGCGTTTGAACCAATTGTCGAAGCACTTTTTCCACTCTGATTAAGGTATCTCCAAAATATGCATTCTGAACGCAGCAACCGCTTCTTCAGGTGCCGAAAAACGTTGGCCTCTCAGTTGGTTTTTTATGTACGGGAATAAAAAGAAGTCATTTGGTGACAAGTCAGGACTATACGGCGGATGACTCATCAAATCGATGTTTTGAGTGCTCAAAAATGCAGTTGTTTGAGCCGATGTGTGAGAGCTCGCATTGTCGTGGTGAAGAGTGATCCGTCTTCGGCAGTTGGTTTTCCTGATTTCTTGGAAAACAACTGGCAAACAAATGGTTGTGTACCACTCAGAATTGACTGTTCTGCGTTGTTCTAGTGGTACGGTTGCGACATGTCCATTTTTTCCGAAAACACAGGCGATCATTTGCTTGCAAGTGCTTCGTGCGCGAACAACTTTTGTTGGATTCGGCTCATCTTGAAACACCCATACAGTCGACTGCTGTTTACTTTCGGGCTCATACGCGTAAATCCACGATTCATCACCTGTCACTATATCATAGACGTGTTTTGAAGCACTGCGATCGTATTTTTTGAGCTTTTCTTTCGACCAATCGACACGAGCCTTTTTTTGAGCGATTGACAAATTGTGTGGGATCCAACGCGAACAAATTCTTTTGACATTCAAATGTTTATGCAATATTGAATGTATGCTGGTCCCACTAATGCCTAAGGTTGTCTCAATCTCACGATAGGTCACATGACGATCTTGCAATATCAGTTCGCGCACAGCATCAATGGTTTCCGGAACAACAACTGATTCTGGACGACCTTCACGAAATTCGTCTTGGAATGAACTACGACCTCGATTAAATTCACCATACCATCGATAAACACTAGTCCTTGATGGAGCTTCATCGACAAAAATTGAATTAAGTTCATCCAGCACTCTTGCTGCCTTAATCCACGTCGAAAGTTGTAAAAAATAATCGCACGATTATTTTTCACGATTTAATTCCATTTTTTCGCCGAGATGTTGAGTTAATGAGTACTGTAAAGAACACAAATAGCGCCCGAATGTCAAAACGTTCTGAGTATGTATAATCTCAAAAATTTCAAGCTTTACGATAGAGCTGTCAGTTGCCAGATTGCAACACTACGGTTGTCCAATCCCGAAATATAAAAGGCAACCCTCGTATACATATTCACTACAATCGGTATTATAGATTTATTGAAGTCGGCGAAAAGTTTCCAAACAATCCTCAGCTTTACTTTTCTAAATAAGTACCTGACCCAGTAATCTTATAAATTAGCAACTTATTTAAAACAACTTGCATCACAAATTCACACTTTATAGTATAAGACAGCTGTTACAAAAACGATTTATTTTCAAAATAAAAAGCAAAAATTACATTTTTTCAATCATTTATATTGATCGTAAAATAAATTAAATCGATTGCGATTGAGAAAACAATTGTATCTTCTAAATTGATATAAATCAAGGAGAGACAATTAATTTCATTTGAGTCATCTCTATGATGGAAACTTTTAAATTGAAAGATTGAAATTTATGAATTTATCAGTACTTAAATTTGATTTTAATAACAAATGTAAATTAGCAAAACGATGCAGTTTTAGGCTCAACTGAACGAACAAGAATTGTCTGCGATAGCATATAATAGTTACCTTGCCTCAAAACCGTTCAACGTAACGAAGTCTTCAGTCTTCAGTTACGATAAATCGCGTCGTTGTAGTTCGCGTCTACAGTTGACCACCCGTACACGATGCGGATTAGTTAAACTGGATAGGAATCAAGCACACAATTCATCGATAAAAAAATAATTTTTAGGAGAAACTGGAGAAGGCAAAGGGGGGTAGACTTATTTTGGTTTTAAAATGAACAATATCTATCAAGAAATATTATTTATATACAGTGGTGGACAGAAAATTAGGGACAGCAAAAAAAAAATATAAAATTAATAATGTAACAAAACTCAAATAATTTATTTAATTCCAAATGGTTGGTTTACAACTAATTTTGTATACGCTTCCTATGATAGTAGAAATAATTTCAAAAATAAACAACTTTTCTTAAAAAATCCAAAAAAATAAAAAAAGGCTGGACACAAAATTAGGGACACTAGAGTTACAAGCGAATAAATCTAATTCCATTCCCAATTTCTAATATAAATATTAGTATTTGGTAGCCTGTTCTTTATTTTTAATCACTGCCTGGCTTCGTCGTGGCATAGAATCTATTAACCGTTGGATAGGTATTGACTCCCAAACTTCTTTAACGGCTTTCCACAGTTCTGTCTCCCATCAGAACCAAACAGATTAATTTTGGTTTCGTCGCTCCATAGTATGTTTCTCCATTTTTGGATCCCGCGGTCACCATTCCAATCAATATGGTCTTTGGCAAATCGGAGTCTATCGACGATATTTTTTTTTGCTAAGCAGTGGAACTTTTCGAGCTGATCTGCCATGCAGATTACACTCTGCTAGACGTCTTCGAACTGTGCGCGTACTAATTTCTAAATTTAGTTAGATTTTAACGTCAACAGTTTTCCTCTTCACATCGCGTTTATTGTGCGAATTTTTTCTTTTTATGGCATTGGCAACCATATTCTTCGAACATTGAACAATGGCAGCAATTTCACGGTATGATTTACCTTGACTTGTCAATTTTAATATCATCCGTCTTTCATTCGGTGAACAATCCACACCACGGCCCATTATCGTTAAACGTGATATTTTATTTTTATTTTTTTGAGAATTTTTAATAAACTACAATATTATCTTGTTACTAAATAGGAAATTACAGTTTTTAAATATTAAAAATTAAAAAAAAAATACAGAAAAAATACGTGTCCCCAATTATTTGACCACTTTTGTTTGACGTTTCCAACATTCTAGGGGAATTCCCGAAATATTTCAAAAATAAAATACATTATTATATTTTGTAGTACTAGAGCAAAGTAGAATTCTTTTAAAACAGATGTCAGATCAATGGGATAAAGTGAAATATTGAATATAGAGTTTTAGTTATGTTACAAATAGCTGTCCCTAATTTTTTGTCCACCACAGTAGTTTTGTGTTTTGATCACCCAGCAAAATCACAGGCTTGCTACAATCTTATTTGGAATTTTATGAATATTTTATTGATTTTTTTAATCGATAAAATTTGCGCTTGGTTCCTACCCTGGTTTAGTAAAATTTGGTACCCTAAGAAATACCCTAAGAAATAAAATTCAATTCAGTTCGACACACTAAAGCATTAACCAGCGAGTCTTTAAGAAATTTAAGTAACAAAGCGACATCTGAAAAATGTATGTACTGACATTTGCCGCGTTCCATTGGCGTTAGTAAAGTACTCACAAGTACTTCTAGCTACTCATAACTACTCAATCAAAATTTTTGTTTTCTTATATTTTACTACTAACTAGCAAATTTTCGTTGCCATTGAACATCTACTCACAACTACTTGCAAGTACTTTGCTAACGCCAATTGAACGCGGAAATTATTGACCAGCGAAACTTAAAGTAGTTTTCGTCCAGTTTCTTTAAATTTGAACTGTCACTTAGCAATCTGTAACGAGAGCGAAAGTTATCGCCCAAACTGAAGGAAACGTCAAAATTGTACATTGTAATGGCGGCATGTTGATATGTATCACAGTACACATAGAAATGTAATATATTTTTTCGGTTTTATTTACGTTCATTCCCGCGCATTTGTCAAAAAATGTCAATATGGCGGAAGTAAGAGGCTTGATTAGACGTTTTTATATGCATTTCGGTTGTGATTTTAATATTTCCTCATATTTTATAATAAATATAGTGATTTTGTCTAATAATAAAAAATAAGTAATAAAAATGCGTTGTGCTATATATGGGTGTAACGTTAAAAAATCAAAATAAGGTACAAGACGGTGCAATTTCTTTTCATACTTTCCCAAAGGATAAATTTCTTTGTAAAAATTCTCCAGTGCAAACATCTCCAGTGTGTTCAAAGCATTTTAAATTTCATGATTTTGAAGTGAATCCCCTATACGAGCAATATGGATTAAAATTAAAACGATATCTTAAAAAAAGCATTTCCTTCGCTTTTATTGGTGTCACAAACGGCAGAAGAATTGGTAACTCCAAGGAATGTAAGAATGCAGACACGAGCATTACAATCAAGGTTAATTATATGTTATATGTAATTTAACAAAATATAATTATTACTTTATCTGTGCATTTTTACTGCGCAACTATAACCAACCATCAAACTAGTGACAAATCAACTTTAGAACTAATCGACGAATCCAGTTCACCACCAAATTGTAGATGAGATGTGTGTAGAAGCATTGAATACAGCACAAGGTCCGGTTCAAAACAATAGTTGTTTATCAAAGATAGATGTCGGATGCACTGAACAAGCATCACAAACAATAGAGATTCGCAAAAACAGATCGCAATATTAAAAAAAACTTGTTATAAACAAGCAAAAATTATCAATTCTTTAGATAACATTTTTACTCAGACCTAGTTGAACAAATTAGAATGTCCCAAACGGGTAGTCAAGTGGACAATCGACGATATTGCCAATGCCATTTCCATTCATACGGCAGGACCACGAGCGTATTGGTTACTTCTAAAACGAAAATATCCCTTACCAGCAGTGATAACCCTTAAAAAATATTGTGCTAAAACAAAGTGTATCCAGGGATACTCCTATGTGTTTTAAACCTTATGATGAAAGTGAATATGAAAACTTTGGATAAAATTTGTATCGTGTCATTTGACGAAATGAAAATTAGGGAGAAAGTGGTTTACGATAAGGTAAAAGAAACATTAAGAGCAGCAAAATACGTTCAAGCGGCGATGGTACGAGGATTATTTGGTAATTGGAAGCAACCAATATATTACGAATTCGATACCCGAATGACACAAGAAATTCTTATTAAAATAATCTGTGCCATTCAGTCATGTGGATTCATTGTGTGTGATCTCGGTGGAACAAATCAGGATTTATTGCGTGACCTTAATATAACTACGAAATCGTCATTTTTTCGAAATCCAGCAGACCAATTAAAAAATATATATGTGTTTGCTGATGTGCCTCATTTTATTAAACTAATTCGAAATAATTTGGGGTTTTAAAAGACGGAGAAGTCATCCAGAAAGGGATTATTGAAGAATTAATTTCCATAACAAACAAAAAATCTGACTTGAGTATAGCTTACTAATATATGGCCACGAAATTATTTTCGCATACTGTATCAAGTGCAATTTTCTGGGCAGGTAGTTTAGGAGAACTCACCTCGAAAAATTGGATAATATGAGTTATTCAAACAGGTATCATCATCAACAATCGAATTTTTGTATGTTAGTTTAATTATAATTTGTTTATCATTTTAGGTTAACGATTGGTTCGACTGTCTCAATGTTCGAGTGCCATATAAAGACAAAAGACAAAGAGTACAAGGTGTTGGATTGGCGAAATCACTTCAGTTCGAAATAATCGACAAAATGAGTGAAACGATGTTTCACATGCGCGTTAATGGCAAGACAAATATGATGCCATTCCAAAAAGGTGTATATTTTGAAGTATACTAGACGTTTTCTGTACTAACTAATGATTGATTTTGATTAAAATGTATTTGTTTACAGGTATAATAATGACAAACAATTCGTTGAAATTGCTGTATGACGATTTAAAATCCCAACACAATATTTCGTATTTATTAACATATCGACTTAACCAGGACGTGTTGGAAATTTTTTTCGGCGTAATCCGTGCAAAACGTGGACTCCACGACCATCCAGACCGACTGGAATTTATGTATCGCCTACGTTCTTATATATTAGGCAGAAATGACGGAAGCCTATCAGATAATGGAAATACATTGGTAGGCGGCACACCAGATCTAGATTCCGTTGGAAATTTAAGCGGGAACTTGTTTAGGACATTGACATCGGGACAGGAACCAACAGATGAGCTTGAATCACTGCAATACGACGGCTTGGAACATTTGGCAGGTTACATATGCCATCGACTCAAAAACCAAGATATTGTTGTAGATAATAGAGTAGTAAATACACAACAAGACAGTTCGTTCACTTGAACAAATCAGATCACAGAAGGTTTTCTTCAAAAACCTTCTGAACAATTAATGTGTGGAATGGAAAAACTTGAATCCATTTTTAATCAAGTTAACCAGGACAATATTGTATATTTTAAAGACTACGTCAGAAAATTGGTTAACTCTTCAAAAGATATATCGTGCGATAAAAAGTAAAGAAATTTTTTTTTCGATCAAGAATGTATTTTCGAATAAAATACTTAAATGATATTATTGTGGACAATAGTCGAGAAAAAAAATAATAATAATAAAACAATTTCGTAATGTCGTAACTTAATAATAAAATTATTTAATTATTTTAAAAATTAAATAAATTAAATAAATAAAGCTACATTTTTACAATTTTCACTTTTTTTATTTTTTCAATATTATTTTTTATTTTTATTAATAATAATTGCTTCGTCAACCTTGCTTTTGACACAGATCAAAGAGTTTCTCTCGCTCTTATCGCTTCTTCTGATAGTGCCATAAATGTTAAAAGAATCAACTTCCGTATATATAAATTTTTTTTAATGTAATTTTAATTCGTTTATGCCTTAGAGGATGGGGGCTGCCCAAAAACCCCCGCTTTTCCACAATTTCGTTAATAATATAATATTCTCCAGTGGCACTATTCTGGTAATTCCCTGGGAATAGGGAATTGGGGAAAGATTTTATATGTAATTTCTATTTTAGAATTTTTTTCTGGCATACTGAGGTAAAAATCTAGTAGCAATTTTTTTGAAAACAAAATAAAATTGGGAATAATTTTCCCTGCCAATTTAGATATGGAAAAATTATTCCCAATTTATAAATATTTACATCAAACTTTTCTCCTTAGTAGGCCAAAAAAAAAATATTTGAACTGAAATTACATATAAAATCTTTCCCCAATTCCCTATTCCCAGGGAATTACCAGAATAGTGCCACAGTTGTAAATTTATTGTTTTGACGTCTCAAGCAAAATACACAAAACTGATAAAAAATACATTCACAATTCAAGGAACGTGCGATACAAAAATACATTTATTGTGAATTACCACAAGAACCGAAACAAAAGACATTTGAATTGAATCCGCCAGTTTACACGAGTTGTGAATCAACCAAAAATTTCTTCTCTTCTTTCCCCCCTGCTTATAAACTAAATTTTGTTTATAGGCAAAGAGGAAAAGAAGAGAAGAAAATTTTGGTTGAATCACAACTCGTGTAAACTGGCGGAATCAATTCATCCGTTCGCTTTCGTTTCGTTTCTTCTAGCGTATTATGTTTTCATGCAATCAATCCTTTCGTTTCGTTTTCGGTTATATAACTAGCCTATAAGTGTGCCGGGGAATTTTATTTCAAATGTGATTATAAGCAGAATGCAAATGTTATGTCGAAAGAAGTTTAATTGTCACTAATATTTGAAGATCACGATCGTAAAAATTGGCAGTGAAATCAGCGATCAGCAATTATCGCGATAAATTTTGTGTCTGTCGAAGGTATTAGGCTCATTAATATAAATACGAACAAAAATCCAAGGAAATTTAATATTTTGGGAGCATGCTATTTAAAAGGGATTCCCAGAATAATAGTCAAAAACGAAAGTTCTATTCATAAAATATTTTGGAGAACCAGAAAAAAAAACATATTTTTTGGCTGAAATGCTTTAGTAATAACGACATAATAAATTAACAATTTGCGAAAACAATTTTGCAGATCTGCAAGTGACACGTTCAAAAGCAAGAGAAATAAATTGTCTTGGATACATCAAAGGAATCCCGAGCTTAAATCAGAGTCACTCTAATGGAGAAAACTATGAATTTATTTGTATTTTATATACAGGGATGACAACTTGGTAATTTGTATAAACCTTATCGCAATCATATTTTATCAAAGTGCTGCAATTGGAGAGGCGACCATGTTTTCCTGATTTCCTGAGATAAAATATTAAAACATCAATAGGTAATTATTTTTACAATACAAATCTTTGCAAATGTTGACAAATTCTCGATTTATTCAACAGCGTTTCATCTAAATGTTGAATTTTCGGGGTCAATATTTTGTTCTTTGAGTCCTTTCCAGAACTGAAATCATGGTTAATTAAAATCTTGGTTTTCCAAAAAATTGAACGCTTTGACAATCTAGTGTTTTGTAAACCAGGGGTTTAGTTTACAAAACACATTAGTTGCTTTACAATCGACCACCGCAAGTACTTGTAAGTGCGAAAAATGTGTATTGGCTAAAGTATCGATTGGAAAGCACAAAAAATTACAAAAGCAAAACATAACCTACAAATGTGTAGTTTATTTGCAATAACTTTTTTAATAAAATATATCTATATACTGGAATTTTATTAGTCCTTCACATACGACATTCAATTATATTTTTGACAGAAAAATACTACACAAATCACCTAGCAGACAAATGTATAACTGCTTTCAACTACTCATAATAAAAAGGAACAGTTGTGAGTAGTTAATTTAGCAAAGACAAAAACCTTAAGTGCTTATAATTACTTGCGGTGGTCGATTGGAAAGCAACTATTATAAAAGGTTTTGGTAATTTTGAAATACTGAAACTTTTAATGGACATCCATACAATGTTTACGACTGTTTTAGTCGCAGAAAACAAAGAGGCCATTTATTAACAATATCTCTACCACAAAAGTAGAAACAATGCCCTCCCATCCCCCAAACCTTTAACCCCAGGGCACTTGTGTACACAAAGATACACAAACCCTTACAAAAATGAGAACTCCATTAGGTGGCTAGATGTCCATTAAAATAATATTTTGTCCGAAAAGCCGAAAAAATTCTTAAACAATTTAAAATTCACGGACGTTTATAAATTTCTTCTTAATTATATGTGTTGGCTGTATTACACATACATAATGAGAATTTCCTGTGGTTCCTGATTTAGTGATATATAATTCGCTAAATCGATATGTTCTTGTTTTATATTATCGGTACAAAGCAAGAGTTGGATTTTTGCAGTTTGGTCGTTGCAACAACCTGATGAGTAGACCAACTTTTTATCAGTACGAAACCAAGCCAAGCTGCCAAGAAGCTACCTAGGGAGTTCTCATTTTTGTAAGGGTTTGTGTATCTTTGTGTACACAAGTGCCCTAGGGTTATAGCGGAACCAGTCAGAAATAAAAACTTAACTAAATAAAAAAATAAGAATGCGATAAATGGCATTTCAAAGTTATTTACCCAGTCAAACTTCATTTTCATGTAAGAAACCGAATTTCCCCTTCGTTAAATTATAGCTGTCACTTAATAAGAAAATAGTGCACGCTATTTCTCGCAGTCTCGATCGAAAATAAGAAATATGTATCGATCGAAAATAAGAAATATACGATTTGTTGTTGTGTTTTATACACAGCAAAAGAAAATAAATTTTTGCTGTTAATAACTAGACTTGTATTAAGCCACAATGTACCAAATTTTCTCTGGCCGTGAATGTTTGCGGAGACATTTAACATGTTTCTCTCTTAAATCGAAAAGACAATTGTTAAGTTAGAAATTTTATATTAAACGCAAAAAAACCATTTCACAATAGGATTAAGTCATTAATAGATAATTTGGTTTTGAATTTGATTCTAGTTGACTTTATTATAATTTTTTAGAATTTCGGCGTCACCGTGTGTGAAAACCAGATGCTATTCTAAAAATCTAAAATGACTGTAACTGTTCTTTTACCAAATTCAATTGCTATTGCAAAAATGAAACAATTGATAAATCATGAATCAAAAACGTTGAATGTAAATTAGAAGTTGTCTGGCGATAAATACAAATTTTAAAATTTTATTGAAATTATTCGAATTTTCGTAAAATAATTTAAGTAAATAAGTTAGTAAAGTTTTCGAGTATTACTAAAAATTTATTCTGTTCAATTTGCAGTTTGAAGGTGCAGAATTGATAAACTTGTGGACAAATATGTACATATTTAGGATGATAGAGTACTTGAAAATTGTTTTAAGAGCTTATTTTTGGTCTACTGCATATTGTGAATCGAAGTAATTTCAGACGAATGAAAAATGGTAGCGATATGATTCATCTTTCGAAACAACGATATCTGCAGTGGGATTTTGTGCGTTATTCTCACAAAATTCTCAAGTGAATTTGTATACATTTACCAATACAAATTCTCATGAGAATTTCGTGAGAATAGCATTCAAAATCCCACTGCTGATACAAGCTTTTTGATACACATAATACATCAAACAGTGAAAACCAATCACAGCATACATAATATATTTTTAATGGGGCAAACTATTTAAATTCTTTTACGTATTTGTCGGTCGAATGATTTGTTCTAATTCTTTTTAAATAAATACAAAACCCAAAACTTTTCTAAACGAAATAAATTTAAATTCGTACTTGAAACTATTAAAAACTAACATCGTCTAGACTAAAATTTCGGCATTGAAAACATGTAATGATCTGACTATTTGAAAGTTTTAATAGAAATATTTGACCCAAAACACTATTTCACGATGTACCAAGATACATTCATTCATTATACCGAAACACAAGGTATGTATATTCATTCCATTTTTTAAATTACTATACTTAAAAACATGTGACTTTCTATAATAATTCACGATGTTGTGAAATCTGAAATATAAGTACTTATACGCATTTACGAATATTGTTTGCTTATTTCTCAATCAAAACGTTGCTAATTTTGAAATTAGACTTTTTTTTTTGTTCGCTATAATAGATGACGTCTAACCCAAAGTTTAATAATTTTTTTATTAAAATTACTGCGCACTCGATATGTGTAGTCATTTTTAAATGTGATATACAAAAATCGCTTAACAAATACATAATAAAAATCTCACAAACACAGCTTATATAGCTATAATCGTTATGAATGAAATTTGCGAAAACGTTTTGATTCGAAAATTGTCTAATCATAAAAATATTATTATGCCCTGTTGTCATTTTGCGTTGTCGAGTGTTTAGACTCTCATATATCACTTTCATACACATAGTCAAATTAAAATACGCTATTGCAATGGAAATTTACTAGAATACTAATCTGAATTGTAAACGCGAATTCATTCGATTAAATAAAATCGTTCTGCGGTGATTCATTCATAAAATAAAAAATGTACACACCACACGGATTTAGTGTATACACAACACATGTACCAGACGAGTGTTAAAGTGGAGACGGAAATTTGTATGTTGGTTTAATATTCCATTTTATTCATATTTAGTTGTTCGAGTAATTTTCCTTATTCTTCCATTTTCAATGGTTTTTGTGTTTTAATTTAGATAAAACAAGTTTAATTTGGGTTTTATAACATACAATTCCAATTTTTTTATGCATGCATTCATTTCTAGCACCGATGATAATAAAGTGTTTCACTTGACGAGTTGGTAAAACAAAAAAATTAGAAAGCCTATACCTATTAAATCAAATTTAAATACCAAATGTTTGCAAAATTTAGTACTCCATTCGTTCTAGACTTCCACCTCATATCAAATACTCCATATATTTACTATACCTACAAAGGCATAGACAAGAAATCGTACTTGCATGAAGAATGTCTCATGTTCTTGTGTCTTCGATAATTTCATAATCAATTAATCTGTATACCAAACATTTTCCAGAAAAAAAAATTATTAAATAATTAACCGTATTTAACTGGTGATGGCAAAATTTAAGAAAATTTCCAAATTTAACTCAGAATTTTGACCAAATACACATTATGACGTAGAAGTAAATATTGAACCACAAACAAAATACCAATCAGACCTGCAAACCAATAGTAACTTTATGTGTAAATCAAATTCTCGATGTCGTTACAAATGGAAAAATATTTCGAGCGGCTGTTAGTAGAAATGCTTAGCTAAAACTCAAACCCTATGTGCTCAATATACATCTCGCTCAATATATTTATTCAACGCGCGCGACAAAATAATTTTTTTTTATTTGTGTGTACAGTATAAAAGAAACAAACGGAAAAATACAAATTCAACGTGTTTTTTATTTTCGTTTGAAAATATCCTTTCTCTTATTGTATATTTTAAATTTAATAAAACAGAATGTTTTGAAAACTAAAACGCACGTATTATGTATATACTATACATATACTAGATGTATATACATATGTACTATTTAAAATAAAATGTGTGCACGATCGATAATTTCTTGTCGTTTAGGTATATAAAATTTAAAAATCATGTGATCATGAAAAGAAAGAGGATCTATTTTCGATGTATGTATGTATGTATATATGTACGTATATACGTTGTATGTACGTATATATATATACGTATATACATACATTGATTATGGTTTGGTGTGCTGCATGAAATATAGTTTATAAAAAAGAAACAAATATTTGGAGGAAAGGATACGAAACATCAGAAATTTGTGAACGAAAGGGAAAATATTATAATTAAATTGTTTTTTACTGATCGCAGTAAACATTTAGATATACATATTACATATTTGTGTTTAGTTACATTATGTATATTTTATATGCCTATCTATACTGATTGGTCGAAATTAAATACATACATTCATTACTTAATTTTTCCTAAGTGTACTATAAGGATGATTGATATATGTTCTAAATTCAATAATATTAAAATTCCTAACAATTTTATAAATGATTTTAATTTTGAGAAAAATAATAAAATCAGCTTAGAGCGGAAAGATGCCTTAGGGAGGATGTACTATGTATTTGGATTTGCATCTAAAAAATTGGTCAAGCATATATAGTACATTTTTGTTAACACTTTCCCCTTATTCCATATTATCTGAAGCATAGTATAGTATTTGAATTGTTTCAAATAAAACCTAGTTATTGATTTTAACCAAATTTGCAAAAAAATTAATATTTCGAACTCGGTTGTGATATATAGAATTATGAGTATACACAATATCCTTGGAATTCCATTTTTAAACTTCTAACCCCAAGTAAAAACCATCCTAAGGTTTAAAAATGCAAATAAATAAATTTCGTTTTTTGTTGTTTTCAACCGAGTTACAAGCTTACATTATAAGTACACTGCAATTTTTCAGATACCAACCACCACTTATCATGAAAACTACCCCATATTTCTCTAGAATAAATGGCCACTTTTTGACAATTTCAAAAATAGACATTTCAATATCGGATATTGGGTATCGCTTTATAATCCTCATCAGAAGTGCAATTCGATTTTTAAGTTGTAACTTGGAACTTTAAATCATGGAAACAAATGTATTTAGCCACCCACTTTATTTATTAGGTATATAACTTAATTTCTACAGATTTTTTTCACGGTATTCTGTGGTTTTTGTAGGATCGGACGCAAGGTTTCAGAACAACGAACGACAAGTTTACGTGAGTTACATAACCTCTCAGAATAGCAGAGTTTACGATTACAACTGATAAACAGCACATTCGGCACTGCATTCTATACGAATTCCAACAAGGAAAAAATGCTTCTAAGGCACGGGAATCAATTTGTAGTGTTCTTGGTGCCGACCTTGTGTCTTATGAAACGTGTAATTATTGGTATAAACGTTTTAGAATTAGTGATTTCGATCTTAGTGACAGCCTCGAAAGTTTGAAGATGTGCGAGCTAACCTGGAATCTACAACAGCAACAGGCATAACTCAGAAAAAACGAATACCTAAATAACATACTGCCTAATAATTGGTTTCATCTAAGATTTCAATTCCTAAAAATCATAAATAACTATCAAATGTTTAAATTCTCCTAAACTTCTGAAAATTTAAATAAATTTTAAGAAATATGTACTACGGACTTGGAGCAAAATATTTTCTGAACAGTTATTTTTCAGTAATTATCTTCTCCTGTACTAAATATTAATTTATTACATTAATATGCCCAGCACCAAGTGAATTTTCTGAAACTGGTGGTTATGTAAATGTATTTAATTAATGTGTAGTAATCTATCACCATACCATACATGACATACTTTAGTCATATATAGCCTACTGAGATGGTCACAGATTTTAGTGAGGCCTCATTAAACCTTTTATGAAACATGTCTTTGTTTTTGGTAAGACTTCAGTAGGCTGAACTTGCTCGACATGTTTAAAGAGTTCGAAGTATAAATATTTTTTGTATAAGGCCTCCTGCCTGATGACATAAATCAAAGATAAGATCACGAACACCGCACGGAAGTCCAGAAAATACTCGAACTCAATTCAAATAAAATTAATTAATTTAAAACGAGTTCATAATTTTGAATTACAATACAACAAAGAAAAATATTTTGAATTTCAGTGAAACTAGCTTTATTGGATTGATAATTTTATGCCATTAATGCTTGAATATGATTGTAGCCATGTGGCTGGTGCGTAGATGGCGCAATCTGCATGTCCAATTTTCACACACTTTTCGCAGCAAGCGTAGACAAGTGACTTAACATATCCCCAAAGAAAATAATCTAATGGAGTTAGATCACACGATCTCGGTGGCCAATTAACAGGACTATTATGTTGAATTAGTCTTTCATCAAATGTTTCTTTGAGTAAATTAATTGTATTCCGCGTTGTGTGCCTTATGGAACCGTCCTGTTGGAACCACATATCAGCAAGATTAATGGCAGCCAATTGGGGTACAAAAAAGTTAGAAATCATGTCTCTATACCGTTCACTGTAAGATTCCACCCATCATCGTTTTTGAAGACATATAGACCAGAGAGTCCGCCGGCCCATAAAGCGCACCAAACAGTGTTTTTCTATGGATATAATGGTGTTTCAAAGGCAAAGGCTTCTAGATTATCTTCACTCCAAATCCAATTCTGTTTATTAACGTACCCATTCAACAAAAATTGAGCTTCATCGTTGAACAAAATTTTGTTTGGAAAATCAACATCAATAGAATTAGTGCTTCAGATTGGCCGATTTGGCAAGCAGTGCTATGGCGTAAGTTTATTCATTATGAAATGGCAAATCAAACTAATGACAAAGCAAATGTTAGCTGTAAACTCGGTTGTCAAACAATACAATGTTGCAAACTTAACGATGTGAAGCTATAAAACACACCCTTTACTGATTGAATAAGGAATTCATGAGACAAACACTTTTAATATTTCGATCAATGATTTGCATAATTTTCCTTCTAAGCAAAATGTACAAAAGTAATTCTTCACGATACAAGCTCCATTTAAACCTATATACTGATATAGAAAATGAGTCAGCGTCTACACTCAGAAAAAATTTGATAAACACATGATTGCCTTTACCATATTATAATAATAGAAATCATTATAAAATTATTGTGATATTCCCTATCATACAATAATAAGAAATACTATTTGTTTAATTATGTCAATCAGTGAAAACGGAGCTTATTATTATTATGATACAAGTAATCATATTCATCTCCCATGATTAGTGTAATCAGAATGCATGATTAAATTTTGATTCGTTTAATAATTTTTAAGGTATTTATAAAAATTCGCTATCTCAATGGGTGATTAATTCGTATGTGAACACTAAATATTTAAAGTTGCCTTAAAATGCCTCAACCAGTCACGCACGACTTAGGTTAGGAGCTTAAGTTACACGCCGGTTGCACCACTTCGGTTAATCACCAAAATTGTATAGGCTTCTTGTCACAAATAAACAACAGGGGCGGTATGTTGTATCATCATCACTTCGAATCGAATTCGAAAAGATTCGCGTCAAAAAAGTGAAAGTTGTATCATTTTTGCTTTTCGAAAATAATACAACATACCGCCACTCGACTTTTTTCGAATTTCGATTCGAAGTGATGGTACAACATACCGCTCCGGACCTGTAAAATTTTTGGTGATCGTACCGCTCCCCTAAGTGGTCCAAACGGAGCACAACTTAAGCTCTTAAGTTTGGACTGCCTGAGGTTTTTAATTTGTAGTTGCATGGCTGCAATAAGCCATGTGGTGTGATTACCATATATATATATATATATATATATATATATATATATATATATATATATATATATATATATATATATATATATATATATATATATATATATATATATATATATATATATATATATATATATATATATATATATATATATATATATATATATATATATATATATATATATATATATATATATATATATATATATATATATATATATATATATATATATATATATATATATATATATATATATATATATATATATATATATATATATATATATATATATATATATATATATATATATATATATATATATATATATATATATATATATATATATATATATATATATATATATATATATATATATATATATATATATATATATATATATATATATATATATATATATATATATATATATATATATATATATATATATATATATATATATATATATATATATATATATATATATATATATATATATATATATATATATATATATATATATATATATATATATATATATATATATATATATATATATATATATATATATATATATATATATATATATATATATATATATATATATATATATATATATATATATATATATATATATATATATATATATATATATATATATATATATATATATATATATATATCACTGATATTCAAAATATTTTTCTTTGTTCTATTGTAATTCAAAATTATGAACTCGTTTTAAATTAATTAATTTTATTTGAATTGAGTTCGAGTATTTTCTGGACTTCCGTGCGGTGTTCGTGATCTTATCTTTGATTTATGTCATCAGGCAGGAGACCTTATACAAAAATATTTATACTACGAACTCTTTAAACATGTCGAGCAAGTTCAGCCTACTGAAGTCTTACCAAAAACAAAGACATGTTTCATAAAAGGTTTAATGAGGCCTCACTAAAATCTGTGACAATCTCAGTAGACTATATATGACTAAAGTATGTCATGTATGGTATGGTGATAGATTACTACACATTAATTAAATACATTTACATAACCACCAGTTTCAGAAAATTCACTTGGTGCTGGGCATATTAATGTAATAAATTAATATTTAGTACAGGAGAAGATAATTACTGAAAAATAACTGTTCAGAAAATATTTTGCTCCAAGTCCGTAGTACATATTTCTTAAAATTTATTTAAATTTTCAGAAGTTTAGGAGAATTTAAACATTTGATAGTTATTTATGATTTTTAGGAATTGAAATCTTAGATGAAACCAATTATTAGGCAGTATGTTATTTAGGTATTCGTTTTTTCTGAGTTATGCCTGTTGCTGTTGTAGATTCCAGGTTAGCTCGCACATCTTCAAACTTTCGAGGCTGTCACTAAGATCGAAATCACTAATTCTAAAACGTTTATACCAATAATTACACGTTTCATAAGACACAAGGTCGGCACCAAGAACACTACAAATTGATTCCCGTGCCTTAGAAGCATTTTTTCCTTGTTGGAATTCGTATAGAATGCAGTGCCGAATGTGCTGTTTATCAGTTGTAATCGTAAACTCTGCTATTCTGAGAGGTTATGTAACTCACGTAAACTTGTCGTTCGTTGTTCTGAAACCTTGCGTCCGATCCTACAAAAACCACAGAATACCGTGAAAAAAATCTGTAGAAATTAAGTTATATACCTAATAAATAAAGTGGGTGGCTAAATAAATTTGTTTCCATGATTTAAAGTTCCAAGTTACAACTTAAAAATCGAATTGCACTTCTGATGAGGATTATAAAGCGATACCCAATATCCGATATTGAAATGTCTATTTTTGAAATTATCAAAAAAGTGGTCATTTATTCTAGAGAAATTTGGGGTAGTTTTCATGATAAGTGGTGGTTGGTATCTGAAAAATTGCAGTGTACTTATAATGTAAGCTTGTAACTCGGTTGAAAACAACAAAAAACGAAATTTATTTATTTTCATTTTTAAACCTTAGGATGGTTTTTACTTGGGGTTAGAAGTTTAAAAATGGAATTCCAAGGATATTGTGTATACTCATAATTCTATATATCACAACCGAGTTCGAAATATTAATGTTTTTGCAAATTTGGTTAAAATCAATAACTAGCTTTTATTTGAAACAATTCAAATACTATACTATGCTTCAGATAATATGGAATAAGGGGAAAGTGTTAACAAAAATGTACTATATATGCTTGACCAATTTTTTAGATGCAAATCCAAATACATAGTACATCCTCCCTAAGGCATCTTTCCGCTCTAAGCTGATTTTATTATTTTTCTCAAAATTAAAATCATTTATAAAATTGTTAGGAATTTTAATATTATTGAATTTAGAACATATATCAATCATCCTTATAGTACACTTAGGAAAAATTAAGTAATGAATGTATGTATTTAATTTCGACCAATCAGTATAGATAGGCATATAAAATATACATAATGTAACTAAACACAAATATGTAATATGTATATCTAAATGTTTACTGCGATCAGTAAAAAACAATTTAATTATAATATTTTCCCTTTCGTTCACAAATTTCTGATGTTTCGTATCCTTTCCTCCAAATATTTGTTTCTTTTTTATAAACTATATTTCATGCAGCACACCAAACCATAATCAATGTATGTATATACGTATATATATATACGTACATACAACGTATATACGTACATATATACATACATACATACATCGAAAATAGATCCTCTTTCTTTTCATGATCACATGTTTTTTAAATTTTATATACCTAAACGACAAGAAATTATCGATCGTGCACACATTTTATTTTAAATAGTACATATGTATATACATCTAGTATATGTATAGTATATACATAATACGTGCGTTTTAGTTTTCAAAACATTCTGTTTTATTAAATTTAAAATATACAATAAGAGAAAGGATATTTTCAAACGAAAATAAAAAACACGTTGAATTTGTATTTTTCCGTTTGTTTCTTTTATACTGTACACACAAATAAAAAAAAATTATTTTGTCGCGCGCGTTGAATAAATATATTGAGCGAGATGTATATTGAGCACATAGGGTTTGAGTTTTAGCTAAGCATTTCTACTAACAGCCGCTCGAAATATTTTTCCATTTGTAACGACATCGAGAATTTGATTTACACATAAAGTTACTATTGGTTTGCAGGTCTGATTGGTATTTTGTTTGTGATTGAACGTTCACGTTATGCTTACAGATGCAAATAAGTTTTTGCTTTAATCAGTTCAACGTAAATTTAACATACAGAGTTTCAAGTAAAAAATTGACTCTAAATCAGAGGTATTTCCCATTTATATAATTTAAAAAAAAAGGAAACGGATGCTGTCTATCGTTTTTGTTTCAGGCTACAGAAGTCAAAAATGTCCATTAATCCCGAAGATGGCTTAAAAATATTTAAATATTATATTTATTTGGACTTACAAATTATTTCTTTTGTGAATTTTGATGTAGTTTACACTTCGCATCAGTATTTCGGAAAAATATTGTCTGAACCGTTTTTCTGAACTAAATTTTATTTTACGTTAATTTGTATTTCGGTGGTTAATCTTATTTAACAGAAAAGATTTTCAGAGAAAAAATCAACATTATACAAGATACCTCATAATACAAGAGCGGTCTAAAATATCGTAACTCCCACCTCTGATCTTTACTACTCACGATCGACATAACACAAAAATATAACTTAGGCCGTATTCATACTTCAATTTCTTCGTTCAAACAATTTTTCTCCAAAATGACGATTTCTTTCAATATGAGCAATATGATTGGTCGAAAAAATTGTTTGAACGAATGAATGAACGTAAGTATTGAAAATAACGTTTTTGATATTTGAAAAAATTTCAGTTACGATTAGTAAGTCTCAAGGGCAACATGTACGAGGGTGGAATAATAAGTATCCGTATTAAGAATGAAGAGACGCAAGTTTCTCATGTTTTTTTTATTTCCAATGTAAGGGCGATACATCTTTCTCAACGCCCTTTGCTATTCATTCTTCCCCCTAAAAAGCTATTTATCAAACTCCCTAAAAGAAACTTCTGTCTCGACTTTGACCTCCTCGTTAGAGCTAAATTTTTCAATTTGCGGAAGAAAAATAAATCGCAGGCCTGCAGGTCGCGCGAGTAAATTAGAGTATTATACACCAAGCACAGGTTGTGCATTGCCAAATGATCCAGTGTGCATAGAGTAATAATTTGTTTTTCTACTTTACATACTCTTCGTAAACTGGCATTCTATTCAGACTAAAATTTAAAGAACCGAGTATGCTCGGTGTAAGCACAGAGGCACATTCGATTGAACTGATTTTACTAAATAATCTGAATTAGCTGAATATATCACATCAGTTTACCTCAGTTAATTCAGATTATTCAGTTAAATCAGTTCAATCGAATGTGCCTCAGTTCACAAATAAAAACATAGAGTGTAGAGTAAAATTACCCAGGTTGAATAACAAAAACACAGAGTATTTTTGAGGTGCTCAGGTTGAATTAAAAAATAGGCCCATGGTCGCGACCATTCCGAGTGAGTAAAAAGTAGTGTTGTCGTAGTGGTACAGTACTTTTTTCTTTACCAAATGGGACCACGTCTCTTTTAATTTCACATTGAACCATAGATTAACCATATATTATAGAAGTGGAGTCATTGTTCACTTGTTCAAAATGTTTATCAGGATTATAACCCTGCAAATCCTACAAAATCATAACCATGACCTTTTCGGTCGATCATCGGTGGACCATCTTTGTTTTCTTCGGAACAATGGATTTCCCTGAAAAAAAACGATGATTTTGACTGTCCCTTGGTCTCTGGCGTAAAGCAATGGGTCCAGGCTTCATCAGCAGTTATTCTAATCAAAACCATATGTACGTTTAAATTCGTTGAACCAATGTGTCGCGGTTAGCATAGATGGTGAAGACCCCATAAACAACATCTAACTTCACTTTTATTTCCTCGTACGTTTTTTTATCCAAAAACGAAAACTAAACTAAGGACCGATATTATTTTTTTCACATGTAACACATAATACAAATTCCTGTCAAATCAAAACTAACCTAAAAATTTATCTGAATGCCACTTGTACGCCACTTGTCACTTGACTTCAAACACAAGTATGATTCATACTCAAATATATTTGCGCAATTTTCTCGTTATTTCTAATTTTGTAGAAGTTATTTGTATTAAAATTCATATCATGAATCTATGAAGAAATCTTGGCGTAATGGTAATCGTTATGGGATATTTCCAAACGATCTTAGTTTATGTACCTCCCTCCTTCGCTATCCCACTCGAGGAATATGAGTACACTGAATGGACTTCAATTATCTTAAGCTAAAATTAAATAGCTATAAATCTATAACGCACATTTCCTTTAATTAAAATTATTTGGTCTACTACATATGTTGGACTCACCATTATGAATAAACAGTCTGCTCAAAATGGTGAATGTATATTATTCGACTTTATCGACGACGCACGAAAATTTTAGAAGATATACAATTTTGGTAATATTTTTAACGGGGTTATTTTATTGTTTCGGGAAACCTACAACTTCGTTTAATTACTATAAAGGCTGTGTGCAAAACTTAAGGTGAAAGTCAATTTTAAGTAAATTTTTCGGTAAATCCAATTATTTTTCGGTAAATTCAATTATGTCCTAATACCGATTTTTACCGTAGTAAATGATTTACCTTTAGTTTGGCACACAGCCAAAGCTGACGAATGGATGGAAAACGATAAAAATGACAATGAAATAAAAAAAACAAAATTCTAAAATTCTTGTTGTTTCCCATATAAAATTTCACTACCTCCTAAAATTTCATAATCCCTCGCCCTGACTATACCTCGAAGATTGAAGAACTACAAATAAAGTAAATGCAGTCATCGTCCAGTTCATGGCGGCCGTCGCACAGGGAGTCTAAGCCAAACCCATTCATTATAAGTGAAAAGAGAATCGTTATAAGAGAAATACAAAACAATGGCAGGTAGAAGAAGCCAATAGCACTTGGCTTGATAATGAACGTAGTCCTCAATAGCTTCAATGCCATTATTAATACTCACAGGAGCTACAATTCAGAATCGATCAATTTCACACTTAAACCTTCTTTGGTTAAAGAAACAGCTATAATGTTGTCCTTTAATCCATTATGATGGACCGGCGCCAGCCATATCGGAAGACAGAATAATTTCTTCATCAAAGACAGGGCATGTAATTTTGGTGATTTTTTTGAAAAAAATCAAAAAATCGGATTTTTTTGATTTAAATCAGATTTTATTGAATATAAAATTGTAATGTTGAACTTAAATTGTAATAAATTCCCGAGAACAATTAAATATCTTTAAGGAAAGGAAGACAATATAATGTACGGAAACAAGATTCATTTAAATATAAATTAAATTAAATAATTTAAACTCGAGGAATTATGATATTTAGTAAATTTTAATGGTTGTTTTATGCTTCAGTGTTGATTAAAAAAAATTTAAAAAAATTACAAAATTATAAAGTAATTTAAAAATTAAAACCAAGTACTTATGTATTTCATAATCATATGACAGAATAAAAAGAAAAACTGTTTTATTTATTCAGCTGATTTACCAAAAAAAGTTAATTTTGCCGCTTTATCTATATCTAAGCTATTTCTTAATTTTGAACGAACTAACCCAAAGGTCGAAGAAACTCGTTCGACTCCAGCTGATGTGAAGCAGTAGCTGTTTATATTTATTGTATTTTATGTTGGTCTAACGTCGCTATCAAATCCTTGGTGTAAAGCAAATGTCCGCACCATTCAAAGGACCATTCAAAGGACGTCATATTTGTTATGACTTCTTCTTGCATAATTGGTCCCGCCAATGGGGGTTATTATTTTCCTTCAACTTTTTAATACGTGAAAAATAAAATAATTGATAATTTGACAGGTTGTATTTTAATAACTATGTAATTCACCAAAAAATATGAAATCAAGTTTTCATTTCCATCGAAGTTTTGAGGTTTTTTAGTGTTACCATATTTACGAAATTAAGTTTCTTCGTTAAGTTTTAGAGTGCTTTGTTTTTTGAATGAATTCTTATACTTTTTACCAATATGATTTAAATCAATGATTTTTTTTTTTTAATTCAATTGATTTTAATCTGATTTTAATCAATGATTTAAATCAAACATGCCCTGATCAAAGATAAAGAGGAATTTGAGTTAACCAGCAAAAGCGCGAGAAAGCAGAAGTAAAACCAACGACTTATAAATAAACATCAGCATTTTCGTAATGAAATCGTAAAATTTGCCAAATTTTCTTCTAGATTACAAAAATATGACAGTCAGTTTCTTATAATTTAAGTTTACTTTCGTTTTGACAAAAAGAAGAGAAACCGTTGACAAAAAGAAGAGAAAGGCATCAAATCTCAGCTGGGTCGATTCTTTACCGGAGACTGTAATGAACAAATCATTATAGCTTTGAGTAAAGAAGAAAGCCTGCTGTAATTTATCAAACAAATCATAAATAACCAAGAGCTAGAAAAGACGTGAGAAATCTAGTTGGTTCAATTTAAAATTTGCAGGTATCAATGATTTAAAATAAAAGAAGTGCTATTAAAGGCACCTGCAATATCCAGGAAACTTCTCATCATTAAGCGATCTTCTTGTAACAAGTTCATTTAGCATGCTAATGAGTGGAAAATTTGATAAGTGGATCTCCCTAATAAATCTATCAGCAGTTTCTCCAGAGATCTGAGAAGTTGAGAAAATATTAATAGGATGAAAAGCTTTACGGTCAGTATAAGAGTGGGAAACTCCATTAGGACTCCTTAACTTAAACTCGCGTAAGATGCCTAGATAGACAAATCTGTGAGATACATTTCAATCGAGCGGATTAACGGTAGCTTTAGAACGATTTGACATAACAAAATCCGCTTGATAATTTTACACCAAGTGCACAAAACGTAGTAACAATGCATGTAGCACTATTTGCCTATAGCGCTTCAGCGAGGCATCGAACCTTTATTTCAACAGTTTTATTGCACGATACTCTCAATATACTTATAAATGGATAAAAGGAAGAAATCGGTAAATTCCAATAGGTGTAGTACGTGTGATCCCAATCAGACAAGTTCAAAGAACATCGAGAACAAATAACACAAACTAAATATACAGTGGGATTCATAAATATGTAACCACTAGCTTTTTGATTTTAAGGCTGTGTGCCAAACTTAAGGTAAAAGTCAATTTTCGGTAAATTTTTCGGTAAATTCAATTATTTTTCAAAAACCCCGTTTTTATCCGTAGTAATCGATTCACCTTAAGTTTGGCACACAGCCTAAATGACCGATGTGGAAAATTTTATTAAAACCGATGCCAAAAATTTAATAAAGGTAAGTGACGATATGTATAAATAAAAACCATTACGTGATTCAGTTATTTTTAGAAGAAAACCGATTTTTTCAAAACCGCATTATTCATATCTACAACCACTTTTGATTTTACTCGCTCTCGCTAGTAAATTGCAAAATAGTTTAGTTTTAGTTAGGCTGTGTGCCAAACTTAAGGTAAAAGTGAATTTTAAGTAAATTTTTCGGTAAATTCAATGATTTTTCAAAACTCTATGGCAAACTGATCGAAAAATCTGTTTTAAAACCGGTTTATACCGTAGTAAACGATTTACCTTAAGTTTGGCACACAGCCCTAGAAGTGAAATAGCCACAAGTGTTGCTCAAAACCAATATGTTGAAAATATTTATAGGCCCAATGAAAATAAAAGTTAAAACCCATAAAAGTTTCTAGGTTGGTCAAATCGATCAAAGATTTTATTACAGATTCCGCTACTTATCGAAAGAAAGACAGAAGGATCCAGAAAAACAAATAAGCCCGTGAAAATTCCGGGACTGGTTATGGCCACCAATAATTGCATCAAGAGCATTAAGAGGTCGAGAAGCGATACTAACATTAAAATCAAGAACAAACAACACAGCATAAAGCAATGCGTTGTAAATTTGTTGGGGCAAACATAGGACTAGACCAACCCTTAATTTTTTCCATTACGAATTTTTTATAACTAACCATTACCATTGGAAAATTTCATGCTGATGACGTATGGCTATGTCCCTTCTACGCTGACCATATCGTCGTGCTCAAATGAAAGTGTGACAAGTATATTTTAAAAGACTGATTATTTCGAAATCCTTGAACTCGATTTTATATATCAGCAATTTTTCATAAATATCAGATGACTTCCTGGCACTTTAAATTTAGAAGTTATACTTAAATTTTGTTCTAAAACAATTGAAAATACAACATTGTTCAACATTGTATTTTAGTATTGGTTGAAATTGTTTTTAAGACGTTCGCTTTTCAAAGACACATATATGTGTCATGCAAGTTTCCCAGAAAATTCATGTTATTAAATGTGTCACAAATTACTAACTTTACATGGGTATAACTTTGGAAAGGTTTGTGTTATGGTCATGTTCTTGTCGGCGTAATATTTATAAGTATATGACACATTTTTGTGTCATGTGGTATCAATCAGAAACATAGAATTCATAGAATAGTTATAGAATTGTTAATATGAGTTTTTTCCGAAAATCAAATAACAGTATAATGGGCAAACGTGTTAAGGTTCTTGTTTAACAAAGTATTTTTGTTATTATTTATACCTGGAAGTATTGAGAAACTAAATTCTTTTTGATTGCCAAATAGGAAGAAAGTAAAACATAAATAAAATGGAAATGTTCTTGTGAGTCTAAAACTTTTTAAAATTCGCCCAAGAAAAAAATAGAAATCTGTAATATTATTATAAGCTTGAATTTCCACAAAATCCGTTATCTAATTTTTTTTTATTTATTATGTGGTATGGTATTTTGGTTGTTTCAATGCAAACTCTAATAAAAAGCGGGGGGATATACTTAGCTTTTGTTATATTTTCATGAGAATCGACTATCTAGAGAGCGAAAATCAACTGAGTTCTCTATTTTCAATATAGGAGATCTAATTTAAGACTAAGTCTGAACAATAATCAAAGCAGCATAGAATAGTTTTTATTAGACTTTTCCCATCACGATCCTCTTTGAAAACTCGGATGACAAATAAATAAATTTTCGATAATTATTCGGGCTACTTTGTTATTTATTTTAGTTTTAAACATTATAGTGATACTCTAGTTTTAGTTTGAAATTTCACTTGTAATTTTTTTTTTCAAATAAACCATAAACTGAAAAATAATTTAGGTCTGGGGTGGGATTATGTATAACATCACTTTTTTCGATACTATTGAAATTTACGTCACTTTTATCGCGAATAAAATTGATTTTTTTTTCATTTTTCAATTACGTCGTTTCTATTGCGATCTCAGTAAGCTCGAATAGAACATTATGCCTCTCTACTCTGTTTGTATAATCTATTTGTTTTATATGTGATACTTTATGGGCTGGTTATATAGACGAATTGGTGAAACGGTTGACATTTTCATATTTGTTTTTAATTTTATATTATTTGAAGTTTACTTCTCGTGTGTATGAAAACTAGCTTGGAAAATCCATTTTATATATGGCGAACTAAATAGAAATATACAAAATATATAAATTTATACAAAATATAAAATATTTTGACAATTTGACGTAAGTGCTAGTAAGGATAACAAAAAAAACATAACCGATAGTGTATAACCGCAAAGACGAAACGAAAGCAAATTGAATTGAATCAATTTCCGTCCGTTTTTGTTTCGTTTCTTCTATATAAATGGTTTAGTATGTTTTCATGTATTCAATTCGTTCGTTTCTTTTCGGTCCGTTTCGTTTTCGGCTATATAACTAGCCCATTATCGAAAAAAGAAATTGAGACAAACAGCAAAATTATTCGATGTTACAAAATCCCACAACTAATTTATGAAATATATTTTCTTCCCATTAAAACTATGGAACATTTTTGAAATGCAGATGATATACATTTGCAATAGCCCCAAACGGGGATGGTTGTAATATTGTCTGCATATCACGTGACTAACGTGATATGCAGACAATATTACAACCATCCCCGTTTGGGGCTATTGCAAATGTATATCATCTGCATTTCAAAAATGTTCCACTGAAACAGTGTTTCCAAGTAGGTTTTGATCGGTGGACGAGAATTATCATGTAGAAGAATAATTCTGTTGTATAGTAGGTGCGTTTTTCCTTGAGTGCTCGGCTTAATCTTATCAATTTTGTTCGGTAGATTGATGGTTTCGTTCGTGCAACTCCTAATACACGGCACCAAGCTGATCCCACCAAATAAAACAAGAGTTTTTTTCCATGAATATTCGGCCCGGTTGTCGATGTTGAAGCATGGCCAAGTGATCCCTGTAATTTCTACTTTTTTGGATTATTGTAGTGGATCCGTTTTTCATAACCAGTAATTATGCGAGCCATAAAACCCTTTCGTTTATGTCTGGCAAGCAGGATTTCACATGTAAAAAATCGGCGTTCAACATTTCTCAATTTTGATTTTAAACGATGTGAAATTGCTTGTTGAGTCACTCCTAATGTAAGTGGCAAGTTCTACTTGCATTTGGCATGAATTCAATAATGCTTCCAATTTCGCGTCTTGATACACTTTTGACCTTCCGCTACGTTCTTTGTATTCGACATCAAATTCATCGTTCTTAAACTTTTGAAACCACTCTCGACAACTTCTCCTACTTAAGGCAGTAGACCATACTCTTCTACAAGCAATCGAAGCGCCTCAGCTGCAGATTGCTTCAAATTAAAGAAGTAAATCAAAAGTTCCCGCAAATGACGCTTATTCGGTTCAAAACTCGACATTTTCAAAAGAAAAAAATAACGGGTGTTCAATTTGAGGTATTTTTTTAAATGTTCCGCCATTTATACTTTTATACTATAGTATCGTTATTTAACAGATGACAAGTACAAACATTCCAGTTAGTGAAAATGGGGAGATATACGATTGAGCAACGTGTTTTCATTATTGGGCCGTTCCACTGTGCTTCAAAGAAGCAGCTTCATCTTCGTATCTTTGCCCGTTTACCTATGAAACCGGTTTTAATTGCGACTCATTTGAAAATCAAATTTTTTTCGGTGACGCAGCACTAACACAGATAGAAATGAAATAAAAAAAAATAACCTTATTTTTGATATGTAGCTTTTAGTTTAAATTTTATTTGCGAGAGCAGAATAAAACAATACCAAAAAACTTGTGTCTAAATAAGGTTTTAAAGTAGAAACAAAAAATCTATTACGATTTATTTCGAACCGTGAAGCAGTGCTTCAAAGAAACAGAGTGTGAAACCGGCCGTTATAAGATATTTTAAATATGTATGATGAAAGTTATTCGAAAGTTGGAAAAACATTTCGTTCAAAATACGGTAGAGAAAATGCTCCGACAACTCGTCATATTAAATTTATCGTTGATAAATTTGAAGAAACTGGTTCAGTTCAAGATCAGAAAAGCAGAATTTATCATCGTAGTAGTCGTTCAAGTGAAAATATTGCAGCTGTTAGCATAACACTGAAGAGCCAAGGGCATCAATTTGTCGTCGTTCACAGCAATTAAACCTCAACCAAACAACTTTGTTCAATATTTTACACAAAGATCTTCATGTAAAGGCGTACAAAATACAGTTAACACAAGAATTAAAGCCAAATAATCACGCATTACGTGAAGCATTATCATGAAAATGAGAATTTTTCAAGCAATTTATCTTCACCGATTATGTTCATTTTGAAAATGGTGGCTATGTCAACAAACAAAACTGCCGCATTTGGTCTGAATAAAATCCTAATCCTAGTAAAAACCAAAAAAATGTTACAGGATAAATGTAAGTTTGGATATTGATGTGGTGGCGTAATTGGTCCATATTTTTTCGAAAATCAAAATAGCAATTCATTGATTAGAAACTTTTTGTGGGATAAATTGGAAGATATTGATGTGGATTAAACAGGACGGTGCAACATGCCACACAGCAACGGAATCAATCGATCTTTTGAAAGAAAAGTTTAATAATCGAATAATATCTCAAAGAACAGACGAGAATTGGCCACTAAGATGCGATTTAACGCCGTTGGACTTCTTCATATGAGGTTTCTTGAAGAGAAAAGCTTATGCGGATAATCCTCAAACTGTTTAATTTCTCAAAACAACATCGTCGAGCAAATATCACTAACTGAACCATCATTCAAAATTTTGGAAAACATTAACATCCTGCTGAGCTAGCAGAGGACGTCACTTGAACGACATTCTTTTTCATTATTAACCGGAATCAATGTATGTACTTTAATTTCCAATAAAAATAAATAATGATTTCACACGATTAATGGCTTTTATTCCAATTTAAAAAGATATTTCATATTTGAACACCCCTTATATGATGCTGATTAATAATTTACGGCTGTATTGTTGACAGATGTCCAACCTTAGGATATGACGATTTTCATCGTGCAATTTTAACCATAACTTACTTGTGGCACCATCTTTTGTCGAACGGCGGAGACTTATTTACTCTTTTCCATTCTGCATCAATCACGAATCAAAAATCTCGGTATGTATACCGAAATGAAGAAACTCACGGCTTATTTGTCACCTTCTGTCGGCCAGAATGCCAACATTTCATTAGACACAATCCTGTGATTGTAAAAATTTATTCGAAAGTAATATTTGACTTCTTGCCATTTTGAAATTGCGGTAAACGACAAACGAAAGGCAGAATATCAATTTTTGTTTTTTGTATAGTTTTTGGAAGATGTGTTTTACGCCCATTATTTACATCCAACAGGTTCCTGTTTCCCCCTATTAGACCCCTATTCATCTAGAATTTTAAACTACGCATTTAAGAATGGTTTGTTTACATTTTTTATTTACATTTAACACAGAAAAAATCCCCAAATTTGTTCTCTAACATGAAACCGATTAATGTAGGTCAAACAAATTTATTATGGTAAGACAAAAGCAAAACTAAAAATTATGTTCATTTTATTAATTTCACTTATTTTTTAATAATTATTGTATACTTTACTTTATTTTATATTATTCATGAAAATGGAAACATCCTTGACACACATTTTTGTAAGTCAAACTGTATTTACGTATCTGTATATATTGTTACATACACGATTGACCTAAATTCGTATTACATAATACACAATCTAACACCATCATTAGAGAATATGTATGTATGAAGGAAAATTTATGTGAACAAGTTTTATGCTGATGTATGTATGCATTGATTCTACAATGTATATGTAAGTATGCACAAGTAAATTATGTTGTGTAGGTAAGCAGTGGTGAGTATATGTAGTATTTTATTGTGCGCTATATAGAGAAAATTTATTTTGCAATTTGCCAATTTAACAATAAGGTACAAATTAGTACATAATATGTATTACAATAAATTGAAGTTGTAACAGAAATCATAAATTTAATGTGATACGCGACTTTAAAAAAATGGGGGTGATGTGGTTCCATTCTAATCTATGTAAATTTGGCACTTAATAAAACTGTTCACATCTCCGGTACAAACCAGCCTACTTTTACTTTTTATAAATGTAATTATCCAAAGTATTCTACCAATGTGGTATCTTTATATAGAATTGACACACACTTACTCAACACAAAACTCCCATTCATTCAAAAGTTTTAATTTTATGAATGTTTTTATTTTTAAATCGAAATGAATAACAAATACATCCAAGAGTCGTGTTAGTTTTTTATTTTAAAAATACATACATTCTCATATTACCGCAATATGGTAAAAAATCAGCAATATTAAGTAAGTACACGTTTTATTAACTTCCGTAAGCCGAAGAATGTTGAATGAGAGATTTAAAAATGTACAAGTAAAAATATAAAAAAGTTGTATTCATTATGATTGCCGAGTATTGATGTTGAGTTGCGGTGAATTTTATTCATTTTCTTTTTAATTTTTATATATAAAGATACAGTTTGTTTTTTAACTATACTCGTTGTATTGAGGTCGAATTGAAAGTGAATACATACACAATTTGATTATACACTTATATTTTTAATCGAGATATTTATTTATGACACATTACATACCTAAAACCTAACTAGAGCAATAGAAATGAAAACTATTTCAAAGTCTAATCTTAAATTATCGTGAATAGTATATTATTGTAGCTATTGCATTGATTGTAATTGTAACACATACAATTATAAACACTCATATTAAAGATAATCAGAGTAAAAACACAACAAAATTTTGATATTCGTTATACGATTTTTATAAAAACTAGTCGACCGTTTATTTTAATTAAGAGCTCTGCCCCTAACCATATTCCGGAATCCGAAACTTCATTTAAAATTCATAGTGGTATCCCAATTCCATCATACACAAACCGGAATTAGCCATAATGCGTCATATGAGATTGTACCCTTAAAAGAAACAAAGAAAACTGAGTGCATAATATGACCATGGTTAAGCTGCCCATATGACTGAATGGTCTAACGTTCAAAAAGCCCACGTAAATTTAGGCTACATCCAATACAAAATTAATTAAGACACCTTCAGCTAAACTGAAACAAAAGCGGAATTAACTTTCATTATAGGTTAAATCTTATTGTTTTGCTCCCATTAAAGAACACTAAATAGTTATTTGGGTATTTCTAATCTCAACATGTAAATTCAGATATGACTAAACTTATGTAATTGCCCTAATAAAATTAGGTAGAAATATCTATTTTCGTTCAATGACGAAAACAAACTTGATGCACGCTGTATCCAATTGCGCTCAATCAATGAAAGGTGCTTCTTATCTAAACTAAAGGCAATTTTATGCAGCCTAGCTAGTTAATGACATTGTTAGACATCAAATTGAAACTAGAATTGAAACATTTAAAACATTATGGCATACCTAACTTCGCAAGGGCCTTGAAACTCGTTGAATACGTCGTCTACACAGAAAAGTCTCAAAAAAAATTTCACGGTAAACAACATTTTATAATTGACGGTTTTAAAAGTTAGAAAAACGCCGTTGTTAGATCATTTTGCAACTAATTTTACGACAAAAAACTACATGTGATCGATATGCCGACAAAATCAATGATATTGTACATAGTTTAGTTCAAGTGTTTTTTATTATTAAGTGTCGTGGCAATCACTAATTATATAAATATTTTACCTTTTTTTTTATTTTGAACCAAAATTAAACAAAAGCAAGTTAGCAAGATTGAAACTTTGTGCTGTATATTTAATAAAACAGGCCAAAGATATGCAGATGCTGTCATGCTCTTAAACATCTATCGCAGTCGTACTAGCTCGCACTTTATAAAGCAGCACTCAAGGCGGATTCATTGTTGTAGTTCGTTGTGTCCGTTCCGTTCGTTGTGTTCGGTATTTTTACTGGAGTTTTATTTTAATGAGTTCATTGTTGATGAAAAAATTACAGAACGATTTTGCTTCCACCTATCGACGAAAAATCGAAGTTTTCGACTTTTGAAGTTTTGCGTTTTGTAGTTTTGAAGTTTGTTCATAAAATATATTTTTTCTCTCGATTGATTAGATACGCATACAATTTTTATTAAAAATTAAGTATTAAGATTTTTAACAATAAAACAAAAATACTGAAAAATTCGTACACAAAACATAAACAGAATAAAAAGAATGAAAAAAGTCTGTATTTGCTATTATATATCATGTTGTCTCTTTCTTGCCATGTTCCTTCGGTAAAAAAGTTGGAGATAGATCAACTTGATGAAAAAAATACCGAAGAAAAAATGTCATTTTCGACAAATCCTATTGGTTTAAAAAAAACATAACGAACGGAACGAACACAACGAGCTACAACAATGAATCTGCCTTCATAAGACCTGTGCTGGACCATGACCTCTAACTGTAGATTATTAGAAATGAAGGTCATTCGCAATATCGTATTCGTATGAATCACGAAATAAAGCAACTCCTCGGAAGCAGCGATATCATCGGTTTCATCAAATCCAATCGAGTGGGATGGCTCGGCCACGTTACAAGGTCCCCACAACAACGGATGATTCACCAATAACCAACCGGAGTGCGTCGTAGAGGAAGACCCCGACGTCGAACAAGACCTACATATACTAGGATGTCGAAACTGGAGGACGAGAGTGATGGACCGAGACGGATGGAGGTCCATAGTGCGGGCGGCAAAATCCCTTCATAGCATGTGAAGCTAGAGAGAGAGAGCGTCATGCTCCTTGGCCGCAGGCCTAACGATATAAAGGGCAGTTTCATACCGCAGCCGAAATACTGAGTTCTGGTTCGTGAGTCGCTAAAAGTAATCCAGTTTGTATAATTGGTGCGTCCGTAACTTCTGTTTGGTTGTCGGAGTAACATGGTTTGAGTCGGTTGATGGAAATTTTGACGTGTCGTCCGTTCAGATCCAAAGTATAAAATTTGTCTGTACGGTCGATTATCAAATACGGTCCAGTATATGGTGGTTGCAGTGATCTGCGTACTGCGTCCGTCCGTAAGAAAACGTGCGAGCAAGTAAGCAGGGGGGCTATTTGGGAATTCGATTCGATAACGAAAGTATAAGATTATTATTTGATTTGAATGTGATTCGAACGATTTCATCAAAATTCCGTCTTAAATTCGTAATAAAGTCCGATTGTAAAATTTGAGCGTTCGTAGTATCTAAAAATGTTCCAGGAACTCGAGTTGTACATCCGTAAACCGGTTCAGATGAAGTAGCTTTTAGTTCGTCACTGTAAGTCGTTCGTAGTCCAAGTAGAATTGCAGGAAGAAAACTAGTCCAATCAGATCGATCATAGCACATAATAGCAAATTTGATGACCCGATGCAATCTCTCGATCATGCCATTACATTTTGGATTGTAACTAGTTGTTCTCCTACGTTCAAAATCAGTTCAAGAAATAGTTGTGATTCGAATTGCATGTTGAATTGTTAGCCAGTTCAAGAAATAGTTGTGATTCGAATTGCATGCCTTGGTCCGTTACAATGAACTCTGGCACACCAAAACGAGCTATCCAATAAGAGTAGACAGCGAAAGCAACAGTTGCAGCAGTAATATCTGGAACTGGAATCGCCTCGGCCCAGCGAGTATATCTATCAATCAATGTAACGCAATGCCGCTGATTATCAGAAACTGGTAAAGGACCAATGATATCGAGATGAATAATCGAAAAGCGTTGAGAAGTTAATTTATAGTTACTCAATGGAAATTTTGTATGTCGAGAAATTTTAGACTTTTGACAAGCTACACAACTTTGCACCATTTTCTGAACGTCTTTTTTAATCGATGACCAGATGACATCCCGAGTCAAAAATTTGATGGAAGCTTTGACGCCAGGATGAGACAGATTGTGAAAAAACTCAAAAACTTGTTTTCGGAAATAACGGGAATGAATGGACTAGGTGTAGTGGTAGAAATATCGCAATAAATGATTTTTTTCGAATTAAAAGAAACGGGAAATTTCTCAAATTTGAGAAAAGAATTACTCCTTAAAATTTCTTGAAGTTCCTCGTCATTGGTCCGAGAATCTGCGATGATAGCATAATCAATACTTCCGGGAATAGAAATTTGATTAATGTGAAAGGGTATCTGCGACAACGTTATCCAGACCAGAGATGTGCTGAATATCGGCCGTGAATTGACCAATGAAATCTAAGTGTCGAAATTGACGAGATGCTTTTTCCAGTTTCTGATTAAAAGCGTACATGTGGCTTATGATCGGTATAGAGCGTGAATAACCGACCTTCGAGAAGATATCGAAAATGTTTAATCTCCAAACAAGCCGCGAGAAGTTCTCGATCATAAGCACTGTATCTTTTTTGCGTATCACTGAGACGTACTGAAAAGAAACCGAGTGGTTGCCAAGTATCCGATACAAACTGCTGGATAACCGCTCCGATCGCCATATCGGAAGCGTCAACCATGATGGCCAGAGGTGCTGATGTAGATTGATGAATATGTAAAGTAGCGTTCGTAAGTTTAATTTTACAGTTATCAAATGCTTTGATAGCCTCTGCTGACCATTGGATTGGAACTCGACTGTTCTTAGTGTAACCTCTTAGGTAATCATTCAACAATTCCTGGTCAGCAGCAGCACCCGGAATGAAGCGTCGATAACAGTTAATCATACCTAAAAAGCGTTTCAGTTGTTTTACAGTCTGTGGTCGTTCGAAATTTTTGATAACTTGAACCCGTTCATGCGACGGTAATATACCTTGTCCAGTTACCAAATGGCCTAAAAATATAATTTCATTTTTTGCGAAAACGGATTTGTCCACATTAACCACAAGTCCATGTTCTTCTAATTTAAAAAAAATGATTTTAATATGTCCGAGATGTTCGTCATAATTTCGAGAGGCAATGAGCACATCGTCCAAATATACAAAGAAGAAGTCAAGTCCGCGATAGGTTCAATAGGAATTTGGTGGTAAGCCTGGACAAGGTCTATCGTTGTGAATATAGTGCAGCCCCTCGAGTCGTTGGGTAAAATCTTGGATATGTGGAATCGGATACCTGTCAGGAATCGTGACTTTATTCAGTGCTCGAAAGTCTCCACGAGGACTCCAAGATCCATTCTTTTTGGGTACTAAATGTAATGGACTGGACTAAGGACTGCTACTTGGTCGGCAAATCCCGAGTCTCATCATATTTTCGAATTCTGTTTTCGCGATGATGAATTTGTCCGGTGCTAGTCGTCGTGGTTGGCATGCAACCGGTAGTCCGTTCGTCTCAATTTTGTGAGTCACACTATGTCTAGTATTGTCAATGTTAATGCTACCGTGAATGACTGTAAAAAAATTTGATATTACGTTGAAAACTCCTGGATTAATTGTTGACTTGTCGATCCTAGAAACCGTATTATCATCATAGGAGGGAGAGGTACCATTTGAGAACAGAGGTTAACGGATCTATGAGCATCTGTCTCTGTATATTCACTGGCAAACCAGTTTTCCTCCAAAAATCCGCGCAGATGATAGACATCGACACGTCAGCAACTATAAATTCCCAGAATTCGCGGCGCAGTCCGATGTCAAGTTTTAAGAATTCAGTCCCGTAAGCATTTACCGAAGAACCATTTGCTGCAAATAACCTGAATGATAGGTCGACCCTTGGATTCCTAACAAAACGCCCGCAATACCGAGGCATCTGCACCTGTATGCTATTAAAAAATATGTTTGAGGAAAAATTTCGTAAATTAAAAGGCGGCTAGTTTTAGAATCGTCATTACACACCGCCAATTGTGAATGACTATTTATTTTTTTAGAACATTATTATCGGAGTTGTTTAATTCGAACCTACAATTTGGCTTACATTTTAAGCCTTTGCGCCGAAATGATGATAAAAACACGTAAAACTATTTTCAGCCGAAGAATCACCATAAAAAGGATTGAATGGTTTTCGAACATTTGGAGAATTATTACGAAAATAATTATTGCCTGAATTTGACCGCAAAAAATTACGACCGCATGAATTGGATTTAGATCGTGATCTAGAATTTCGACTAAAAATTTCTGAAATCTCCGATAATAATGTTTTCTTATTTTCCGAAAGTTTATTATCATTAGAAAAAGCTAAATTTGGACCGGAAGAACCAGATGCAGATGCCTCAGAATTTATTTGTGCCTGAGTCATCGTCTCATGCACGTTGTCAGCCCGTTCCGCAAGGACTGACAGGGAGACGTCATTTTCGAATGGTGTAAGCACCATTTGCACTGTCTGATGCAACCTCTTCATCCAAAATTGACGTAGTGTTGCTTCATTAAAATTATCACCAGCATGTAATTTCATAAGACTCAATAATTGTAACGGCTTCCTGTCTCCAAGAATCAAGCCTTAAACGTAGAATAAGGAGCGTTACCCTTCGGGCTTGTAATAATAAAGGGAAACGTGTCGTGTAGTCATGAATCCAGAGCTCCTACCGCAAGAGCATATTTCGTGGACTCGACCGTAATCTCCGCCAATGCGAACTGCTGCTAAAGAATCTCAAACCACACTATTGGATTTTGCGAGTGCAATGGCTGTAGAAGTTTGAAAGCCACTCGAGCAACAAGTCCAGCACCGGCAGAAAAATTGAAATTGCTCGCGAAGTCTCTGGAATTTCATTCGAATAAACATTTAAATGTGAGATAGCCTTGGCAACGGCATCATTAATAAGACCAGCCAGCTCAGTGGGAGTCAACGTGATACAAGTCTCCCTTGTTGAACCGCTGCTTGATGTCGCTGCCGAGTCTGACTCAATCGCCGCTGGTAGGGAATAAGGTGGATCATTCACACCTTGCACAATACGCCAAAACAAAAATGAAAAAATTAGAAAAAATACAAAATAGATTTAGAAACAAGATGTGAAAACGCCACAGATACACCCGTTCGAATTGTTTACCTGATAAACTGATTCAGAAAAATATAACTGAGACAAAAATGATATGCAAATCCAAACAACCTCATAAAATTGTTTCATAAAATTAACTCTCTTTTTTCCAAACCGTTATCACTTATAAATAAATAAAATTTAAAATATTGATCAAAATGAAATTTTAAGTTATGAACGTTTTACAAATCAAGCTCAAATTGCGTTTAACCCAAATTAAAAGTTCTACAAATTCGGCTACTTAGTTTTGAAACAGTTTTATGTTACTTGTATTGAACAATTGTCAAACGAACAGTCAATACTCCCCCCAGTGTCGAAATGTTGCAACTATCACATTTTTCGCTGTAATCTTTTAATTAAATTTCATTTAGTTAATAACTCTTGCTCAAACACCTAGCGTAAATATATGTTGTCTCTAGCGAACAGTTGCACAGTAAGACTTGTTATATTTCAGTAGAGGCCGCTACATCACTCCCCTCCTCGATCAAAAACTGCAGTGTTTAAAGTCGAATGTTACTGTTTTTTGATAGCTACGGTATTCGACTAGGTTTACCACAAGTATTCCGTAAACAGGCTTAAGCCTGTTGTTGCCATCTGTTGTGATTTAACCACCGACACCCACAACAATTTGTGCGTCGAAATGATCCAAAGTAAAGCGTACTCTGACCTCTCTGCGTAAGAGGACCTCTCTCTGACTCTAAACTTTAATAATTTTTTGGAAATGTACGTTGAAAGTTTGGTAGGATATTTTGCCGCAATAGAAATTAAAACTCTCATGATATTACAAAGTGCCTTCACGAAATCGGTAGTATCTATGTTTGAGTTCGGTCGTTGACGAAAAATTCGCCCGGAACCTTGATGTTTTGACCATACAGCTCTGCCGGAATGCAGTTGATGTCGTTAACTGAGGTTCAAATACCCAATAATTGAAAATTCTGAACTGTGAAACGATGGTAACCTAGGAACTGCGTGAACTCGATAAATATCGTTGATTCGAATGTTGTTTCTTAGTCTTGATGAGACGTGCACACAATATCCAGCCATTCGATTGGAGTAGTGGAACCACCAGGTCCCTATGGATATATTCAAACCTACCATTTGGTAGCTCAAATTTACTAAGTGCTGATTTGGCGTTGAACTTTGGACTATTAGAAAGGATTTCGCCTAGTTGCTTCTATCAGAATTCATTATTGGCCAGAAATATGTTGAAGCAATAAGTCGGGTCGATTTTTCCTCATGTGTACACATGCTTTACGCTTTATGAAAAATATTTCAGGTTCAGTAAGTTATAGGACATTCTTGTATTAAAGAATGAACAACCTCTAAATTTACTTGCACTGATCTTTCATTTGAACTCCCCTATTTTGCAATGAATTGTTTTTCTGGAAAAAGGTTGCAGGCGTACTGAAAGGTGTTGATCGACGCAGACCTAGACTGTAGTCCTGGGGGATGGACTGAGATCAAATTTGATAGGGGCCGAAAAAAGAATTTAATGTGCCAGGCTAAACCTGTGTCAAAATTATATTTTTCATCTTTCCTAATATTATACGTATACAAGCAGACGAATCTTTGACAAGCACCAAATATTTGCTAGTTCTTTGTTTATAATGAAAATAAAGTGGAGTAGTTTCTATTATTACTGCAGAATAAATTCAACACGTAAAAATCAATTTCTTTGTTGCATTGTGTCGGAGTCGTATAAAATCGCAATTTCGCTAAAATTAAATCAAGAGAACTTCAAAACTAACAAATGAGAAAATTCATACCCGTAGATCAGTTCGAGGCCAACCATTGCTTTGAAATTATTTTCTAAATTTTATTATTAAATAACAAAAAGTTGTTAATATAGTTTTTTCTATTGGCCCTGAGCAAACAAACCCGGAAGTTAAGCAGCACATTATGTCTCTGTTTCGTATCAGATTTGTAATGAACACAAGCAAAGAATACAAATCATTAATGATTGCAATACACTTGCAGTAAAAAACGAAACGAAATAAAAATTGAAAAGCTATTTTTACTTGTTAGTACCCAAAGAGTTATGTCATTCATTCATAAAATAATATAAAACCCCATACATGTTGCAAATTTTTTTGTAACACATTTAATGAAAAACGTAAACAAATAGTCCTTACAAGCCCTGCTTTCTGCATACATATTATTTTGCGTACACTAGTATGCATCACTGCAAATATTATATACGCATATTTATATAATTTTTATTGTTATTTACATAAGAATAGATTTGTTTTGATATAACAAGTTTGTACAGCGAAATGTCTTCCCTACCACCTATTCTATTTTCTCTCTCTGTCTCGCATCATTGTTTTTGTTTTGAAATGTCACTAACTTCATTTTAAATACACCAAAATTACACACTCTTGGCTCGTAAATTATTGTACGATAGTATTTTATTGATATTTCTCTTGCAAAAAAATTAAGTACAATTACATTTTTATGAAATCATTACATCATAGGCCAATAAATAATAATAATAATAAAACGAAACTCTTTTTATTATTATATTATAATTAATTTGTGAGGTACTTACATCATCACATTCAAAAATATCATCGTCTGAATCTTTTGCATTGTCGTCCTCGTGTAATTCCAAATCGAAAACATCAGCCATGATGATTTTTTCCCTTTCAACAAATTGTAATCCTATACACAATCGTATTTTATATTTTTATGTATTTTGTTCCAAATGATAAATCAAAATAATAAACACAAAAAATAATATTTTTTTATTATATAACTTAATATTTTGTTTTGTTAAATCTATCAATATTAGTATAAAATCACATTTGAACACTTTGTTGTTGTGTCGTATTTATATTATTTTTGTTCACTTCAAAAAAAATATTTTTTTTGTTTTATCCACGCCAAAATATGTTCTAAAAATCGAAAAATAAAGTTTCTTCAAACCCAAAACAATACGATATCAAATTATATATATATATATATTTTTATTAAATATAAAAACAAACAAATATTTAAACTTTATTTATCTTGTATAACACACTATTATTATTTATTTATTTAATCAGTATTTTTGCACAAAATAAATGAATTTTGTTGACAAACTTCTTTTTTTTACTTTATACTTTGCTTAAAATTTTCGTCGATGTATTATTTTATTACGTGTTTTTGAAAAGGCGAAATAGATACTACTGAATTCAATTCGAAGAAAAGGGATGGTAAAAAAATAATAAAAAATTTGGTACTTTTTTTTGTTTTCTGCGGACTGGCAGCATTGCATTTTATGCATTGAACTGTAAATTATTATGTTGGTTGTAGAGTTGGATAATAGATGGGAGTAGGATTAATACAGTTTCTATTCAAAAATTGATAGAAATTTATAATCATAAAAACTTAATTTTGAATTGGTAATTTTATTATTTTTGTAACTACGAATTATTCTATAACAATTGGATAATTGGTCCGCTTATTTTATTTCAAAATAAATTTTAAAGTGTCTGTAAAGGGGGTCGGAAGAAGAACACAGAAACAAAGGCATTGGCATAAATTTTATATTCACCCCAACGAGTGAAACATACGCAAACATGGAGTCGATTAGTCGAATAGTTGTCGAGGAAAGCTTTTAAAGTTTAAAGGTCTGAAATTGAACGCAAGTATTTTGTGCAGGAGGTTTTTTTACAAATTAAGAAATAGCAGTTCAATTTTTAGCTTTACAACATGAGCCTTTCCATACGTACCGTGTTCCATGTATCTGGACGTGGACTGGTTCTTTGCGGATCACATGCTAAAAAATAATTAAATTTGCTGTAAGAAAGCACATCTAAACCGACCCTTTCGACAGCAATAGGAATCTTCTTTCCTTGCAGATATAAAAGTGGCTTGAGTTGGAGTTGTAGCGCTCATGGGAACAGAGTAGAGTTGAGTCTTATAGTTAAGTTATTTTGAACTCGACGAAACTAATATGATTCAGTAGGGTTGCAAATCAAAATGGCGGCAATAAAAAAATTTCATTCTTAATGTGAAAGATATTTATATTATTCAAAATAAAAAACTATTTTAAATTAATGTTTAGGTCATATAAATATACACACACGAACAAAATTAAATTTACTAACCGGTTTTTAAAATTTGAACTCAACAATTTACTTCATCCTCCATGTAAACGATCAACGCCATTTAGGAGTTAACGAAAACCTAAATTCAACTTAACCTAACCCCAACCTGGTTCATGGAAACATGGTAAGTGTTTCTATGCTGTGCCGATGCTACATCTATCTTGGCGTGTGATTGGTTCGGTTTAAAAGAGACCTCCAAAATATTTCTTATAGTTCATTCTAATTTGCTTATGACATACTAAAAACAGAAGCAATCAGCCAAAGAAAAACTATAGATACCCCAATATCCCAATAAGCGATTAGAGTAACTTCTTCAAATTTTCACTGGAAATTATTTAACCAAAGGAACAACAACAACAAGTTGCGAGTTGTTATTGCGCAATTTTAGTATGGAAAGTAATTTCCCTAATGTCTGTTAGTATTTTCTTATACTTCTCAACATATTTTATGTAATTTAGAATTATGCATGCTTTGCCAATGTTTTGATAATCTGAAACCAATAAGATATTGGTTTAAACGATTCTTGTCGTCGTGATAAATTAAATTATAAAAAGAAGTTAACCTAAATATTCGGCTTCTATTATATAGAGCTACATTCCGTTGCTCTCTGGAGTCTAACCAGCTCTGGATCTAACCAGCTGTTGATCATCATCTATCGTCTAAGTCTCCTGCCCAGTCTGAATCAACATACCCAACATGGCGAGTTCGGTTCCATTTTGATATCTCGGAATAACACGTTTTGATGCCACTCAGAGTATGCCTTCCCCCATTACTTCTAAATCTATATTGAGCACCCGCTTATGCAGTAGATATCTAATATCGGATCAAAAGTGTGGAAGTCTTGCATGCAACACAACATACATGTTCAATCATTTTAATGTTGATTCACGCAAAAAAATTCAAACAAATCTTTTACGATTTATACGTATGTTGCAAGCATTTTACTATCATCAGCTCTAGAAAGCCTTTATTCCACAATAAAACATATTTTTTCAGTAAAAAATACTGAGAAACCGAAAAGAGGAGAGTATACATATTAAAATTACGTTAGAGTGACAAAGACAACAAATGTTGCCACAAAAAATTATTGAGTTTCATGCTTTTTATGGCAACATTTTCTCCAGTAAATTTTACTGAAATTTTTTTTGTTTCGTTTTGGTACGTGGCGAAATTATATTTTTATCTCGCCCCTTTTTTACTGAAAATATATGTTTCATTGTGGAATAAAGCCTTAACCCATATTAGCCCAGCGATCTATTTATAGATCAATACAAAAAATCTCTTAAGACAATTGGAGAAATTATAACGGAATATTTTTACTCCAATGTTCTGTTTAAATAAAAATCCTTTCGAAAAAACATTTAGTACGGTTTTGCAATCGCAGCGGCGCACAGGTGAATTATTCAAATACCATAATTTTACAGAACACATTTACAATTATATTTTGTTACACAATTTCAAGGACTTTGAAGGTTAAGTTGGTAATTTTTTGCATTTTTCGTAGCAGTTACCTAACTGTTGTTTTTTATTTTACCAACAATTTTTGGTTTTCCAACTTCATCATTCGAAATATTTACTAAGTAGTTTATCTTTTTTACAGAGAAAATTAATTTGGGCTAATATGGGTTAATACGCCATTTTTAGCCCAATACTAAATAAAACTCTGCTGGTCTGTTTCAGAAGTACAGAGATTTCTTCAATTTGCACACTTTTTATCCTTGGATTGCAGCATATTTATATTTTCTCTTAATTTACCATGTACAAAAGCAGTTACCGCATTCATTTTTCTATGCCGAGCTTTAACTTCACTGCCAAAGCCATAAGAGATTAACGAACTGTACCGTACAACTGGCAACAAAAACCTCATAGTTGATACTCTTTTTCTGCACCATTTGATAACCAGTCGTGCCTTAAGTCCGATAACTCGATTTACGTCGTCTCGTTTAGTTTTAAACCTCAACTACAGATTACGATCTGTGATGAAATGGAACACATACAAAACCCCCTGTTGGAGTGCTATATTAGGATCATTTAATATCCATTAATTTTGATGCAAATACGAAACAAAATCATCATCGTGGGTTTCAAATTCTGTCTAACCTTGTTGATGGATCTGATGGCTTGTCCTCTTCAATTTATTGAACGTGCTTACCTTCGTCATATAATTCTCCCAAGCTGTGTCCGCTTCGTATCAATCATTACCTAAACTATTAAGAATGGTTTTCTTTATAGAGTGATACACTCGGAAAGTTTTGCAAGTAACCGATTAAATGGCACAATGGTTAAAGTTTTGGTTTCGAATCCCGCTAGGGGCAGGATGCAAAAGGAAATTTTCATCTGTGATTAAAAGGAACGCAACTACGACGTGCAACACTCATGGGCCGTAACGTAAATCGGACCTATAACAGTACGTCTTCGCTTTGGCATAACTGCGTAAGATAGGACTGGAAAACCAAACCGCGAAATAGTTGGGAGAGCTTCGGCCCCAGAACAGATTGCAGGCATTAAAAATTGCAAGTAAACGTCTTTCGTTTTTTTTTCTTAATTCTTTACTTCACTCAAATACTCGAAGACTTGGCTTCAATCCCTGATGCCAAAGGAAAGCTTTGATTGTCGCCGATGGTCTTAACTCTAAATCACCTGTATGGTAATTCGATATTAGATCACAGGGGATAGTCAGCGGGCATACAACAGCTGAATGGGCCGCTTCGTGTAATATTTACTGCCTTAATTGAGGAGCCGCTCCCACTTTCTATAAAAAGGTAGGTAATTATGGGTCCGTGTTGAACATAACTTTTGGCTTCGAACAAGGCGGCAAAATCAGCCTAGGAGACAGCTTAGTAGTTGGAGTGTTATTAGTTCAAAAAGTGGACGTCTCCACTCCTCAATTCACCTGCAAGTACCGATCAAGTAACGCTACAAGACCAGAGGAACTTATAAAAGGAGTATGGAATGCACACGGGGAAGTACTGCGAGCCGTATGCTGGTGCCATAGGGTTTGCATGGTAGCGGACACGATGTTTGAAGTTGTGGATGCTCTTTTTCGAAGCACAAAATGACCAAGCAAGCGAAGTGCGAGATATCCCAATTTTCACTGACGCCGAGCACGAAATGGCGTAGAAAAAAGTTAAATCTAAGAAGAATAAAGACTCCAATGGTATTCCCCGAGAACGTTAGGCTTGCAGCAGAAGTACTATCCACACGACTTAATTTGCTCCTGCATAGGCGATATTAACGATGCAGGAGCTGAAAACCAGTTTGGAATCTAAGCGGTTGTCGAAGGCAAGCGGACCTAGCTCGTTATTAAGAGGGTTGATGCCGTCGGTGATATCCTTGATCGTGCTATACAGTGCACTGGCCTGGGTGGGAGCCCTAAAAAAACCGATCAGCTCGAACGGATGCAAAGAACTATAGCTTTGCGAATATACAGTGCCTATAAAACGGTCTCGAAGGAGGTAGTTTTCGTTGTTGCCAGCATTCCACCGTTACCCCTAGAGGGAGAGCGAGCGGGAATAGCAAATGAGATTCCAAAGGAGGTGGCCCAAAACAAGATACTGGAGCAATGACAGGAGCCATGGACAGGGGTTGAAACCAGCCAATGACATCAATTTATGAAATTTTCGTCGTGCGTATTTTTTTCGACAACGTCGAAAATCGCTATTATGATTTTTTTTTCGACGATGTCGACAATTCGTTTTCCTATAAAGAAAATTATATATAAAACACAAAAAAAGTTTATTGTTAATATAACAAACTAGTATAAAAATTTACAAAATTTAAATCATACTCACATTTTGATAAAAAAAATATAATTTATTATTAAATTTAATATTTATTGTTGGAAATTATCAAAAATATTAAATTTAAATTAATTATTTTTTATTAAATTTAAATTAATTATTTTTATTAATTAAAATTTTATAAGTTTAAATTATTAATTCATTTTTCCTAACAAACTTTTTTTTATTTCTCAACACTTTTCTTGTATGTACTCGACACCTCTAGAGGTGCCGTAAAATAGTCGACGTTATCTAAAAAAACGCATCGAGTATTTCATAATACAAAAATTCGACGTCGAAAAAAAACGCGGTCGAAAATTTCATAATAGACCCCCAGCTTAAGTGATGGTGTGATTTCGGCTGCACTGGGAGGAATTTCTATAGCCGGTGAGTCCGGTAACACCTCAGATTGTGTTGTCCATGAGAAGCCGAACGTGCAAGGGGTACTTTATTACTTTTAAGGCTTCTTTCGAATTCTTGTTTTCAAAATTGAATCAACAAATTTTTAATTTAAATATTTTTTATTTGTAATTTTTCACTTATTTTTTAATGTTGTCATTTATTTATAAATACACAAGTGCGAAAATATTTTGTTTGGTTGTTACATTTTACTTGTAAATAAATTATACAATATTTTAATAAATTCATTTCAATATAATGATAATAATAATTTTGTATATTATTATGTAATAATAAATAATTTTCTAATTCTGGAACCGTCTAATTATTTTATTATTTAATTTTAAAACCCATCCATTACATTATTCACATAAAAATGGGATGTGCACTACTATCGATTCTTACCTTGGCCAAGCAAATTAAGCTAAGAAAGTTCCTGGGTTGGTAAAATATTTTGAAAGCGGCTATAGCACAATTCTAAACCGAGTCACCTGTGACTACGTGCAATATACATAATTTTTGAATAGAGTTTGGCTCACTGGTTTGTTTAACTCGAGCCGCATAAAGCTTCATCTGGTGTGATTCAGATAAAACTGTTTTCTAATATTTACACAAGACACATTTTAAAATGCCACGTAAGCTACAAAATATAAAGAGAGTTAAATATAATTTTTTTAAATGCCAGGTTTACTGACACTAATTTGCAAGCAAACGCGAAGTAGTTCAATGCGTCAGTTGTCAAAGAAAGATATGGGCACAGACTCACATAAGTAACATGTACTATGGGCTATTACGAGTTTGGTCGATATTTAAATTGATGTCAATAAATGTTAACGGCTCGCCCCATCAAGGAAAATAATTGAAAAGCTTTCTGCTGATACCCAGATACGTAAATTAAAATGACAGTGGCACTATTCTGGCTTACTGTTGCAATTAGTTGGGTGTAAATATTTTTGAAACAAAGAATATAATGGAAATTATTTTTGCCTATAAAAATTTTGTGGAACAAAAGATTCCCTATCAACTTCGTTTCGAAAATATTTACACCAAACTAATTGCAACAGGCCAGAAAAATATAATTTAGGCAAAAATGCTATGAAAATATTTTCCCCAATTCCCAGGGAAAGCCAGAATAGTGCCACAGGAAAGACAATAATGCTTAACAGGAATGACACACAATTGTGTAGGCAGGCAGGGAAAGGGTTAAAATGGAAAAAATATACATTTTTATTTTTTGATATACATCATGAAACTAACAACAGTCTATAGGCTGACATGGAGGAATGCGCAGATTATGTAATTGAATTTAAACTAAAAAAAATTGTTTTTTATATCAATTTTCTTCCGAGTAACAATATCAATTTTCTTCCGAGTAACATTTCGGAAAGTACAGAATGCTTCAGCGAGGTAGCAGAATATTATAGTTTTCTAAACGTGTATGAAAAAGAATAAAAGACTAATTTTTGATGGTATGTCGCAGTAGTCTCTCACATGACTCGTTCAATGGCTGTCCACGTTCGACGACAAGTATCAGACATGTCATATACATTTCTTCTTTCATGACAATGCTTTAAGCGAAACATGTGACAGGTCTTTAATGTTTCTTGCGTGGCTGAAAAAATTGGCATTTAGACTACTGGATCGGTTTAATTGCCCAGTTTTATTTGAATTTCATTGAAGAGCTGAATAACCCGCCAATAACGGGGGTGCCATAAATTGTACCATGAAGTAGCGTAAGAGTGGTACGAAAAAAAAATTGATTTTTTTCGTACAACAGACATACACAGATAAAACCTAGTTATAAAATTTGTTTAAAATAAATTTATGAGATTACAAAATTCTGAAATTCTGTGAATTCTTCAAAGCGAACTTATTCCAAAACAGCTTTTCAACGAGTATGAGATAATATTTAAGCTTAAATGCATGCAAACGTTTTTCATTTGTTTTAAAGTCTAATTGATTTTAAATTTAATTATAAATAGACCAAACAAATTCGATCCTATATGACATTTTGACATGTGCCGAAGTTATATAAGTTCTACTGGCAATCAATTGATTACCTATATATACCATAAAATAATACTTTCTTGTCTTATTTATCTTACTTGGAATAGAAACCGAAATTACAGAATTCATTTTTTTATTACTAATTAAATAAAAAGCTTAGTAGTTAAAATAATAGTAATGTCATAACTGTGTCATGATTTAATTATACATTTTGCGTCTTGAATCCGAATAGACTTAATATAATAATGTCTGTAATCGATGGCCAAACTAGTGTACAAAATTTTTAAACAGTAAAACATATTCCTTAAAAAGCTTTGGTTTGAATAATATTTTATATCAATATAATAATGTATATTTAAATAATGTTTTGTTAGTTTTTTTGATTATAAATCACATTAATATTCGTTTACCATTTAAAATTATGGAATTGTGTCATGATTTTTCGGAGAGACGAAGGAAGTAAGTATTTAATTCATATTTAATTTTGTGTCTGTAGGTGTGTAAACACCATAATATGGTATATGGTTTTAGCGTTTTTCATTTTTAATGAACTCATTGTACATATTTAAATGTTATTTTAAACTGTTACAACTGATTGAATCCTTTAAAATTTTATTCTCATGTTGATTTGCATTTTTGAGGGATGAAACCGCGGTTGTCGATGAAAAATCGAAACTATTCCGTTGCGCACTGTTACGATATGATGGAATTTTATATTTTAGATTTGGATTGGCCCCCTCGCCTCGAAGTTTCACCTATGGAATTGGTTACAATATTTTATATACATTTAGTTAATTAATTAAAATAATCGCGTGCCTATTTTATACCTGATGTGATGAACTCGTTCCAATATTTCCATCTTGTTGGCTCGTAACAACGTACGACTGGAATGACGGAACATCTCGCTTTGTTACAACTTTATCCTGAATTGTGTTTATTGTTTTCATAAACCAGGGCTGCCAACTGCTACGATTCGATTCAATTTCGGACAGTGTTGCGTTTAGCTTGTGGTTTAAGTCTTGATTTGTACACTCGGCCTCTACTTTGGCCAACTTTGTTTGAGCTAACTCAATCTCAAGTTCTCGGATTTTCTGTTGTGCTATATTTAGCGGATCGAGTGGACCCAATGGCATGTCTTTTAGAGAAGTGGTACTACTCAAGGTATCTTTTGTGTCTTGTGATTTATGCAGTGGTGACTCGGGTTTAATACTTGATGAACAATTTTTACAGTGTGTCACCAATTCTTTCACCTCATCCAATGTGTCGTTTAATCTTGATATCTGGTGCTCTTGGCGCTGTATAATCTTTTTATAGTCAATGATTATGGTTTTATTCATTTTATCTTTCAAAATTAGTTGCTCGACTTCTTCCTGCATTTTTGTTATTTCATTTGACATACGTTTCCGATCGCTTTCAATCTCACGAATTTCACTTTCCTCCTTTTCTTTCAAATCTGCAGCCTCTTTTTCACCCATTCGCTTTGTATGTAGAAACTCTTCCTCGTATTGCTTTAATTTTTTTACTTTCCGTTCGCATGCCGATTTCATTAGCTTCCTGGCTTGCGATACATTTCTGCATTTTTTTGGCAACGTAACCCGGAAATATTTTAAAATACCTTCGAAATCAAGTTGTCTCAAATCACTTTCACACGTTGACAGAAGTGTTAGCGCTACTTGGAATAGTATCGGCATTCCGTCCAATAGGAATACATCAAGTATATGAAAAACAAAATATAACGGAAATCGTGCTGTGAATAATGTTAAAAACCATTGGCTGGCAAACATGTGAGTTTCAACGCCCATTCGATCAAAATGTTCGAATAATTTAGGCAGTTGGTCTTTCATTAAACGATTTAACTGGTACAGTCGTATGTAGAGACTTTCAAATCCGTGTTTGTATAAATCTCGTAAGCCGTAGCTGTACATGAGTGCAACAAGGACTGAGAATGCTTCCTCTTCGGGCATCTAAAAGAACATATAATAAAATAAAAACTTCAAAATTTATATCATGAGGCTTACATGAAGAAGAAGACTGGCGGCGACAAAACTTAATCCCTGGCAATATCCCACTTCTGAATCATACACAGCGTATGCCTTTGAAACTTTATAGAGAGCATCTTGTCCCGATCCGCCTATTTCCCTAAAGAATTTATGAGCCGGGAAAGTTCGATGAATATCACGTAAAATAATTGGCTCGCAAGCCGTCTCTTTGGTTAATAGAACACGATATTTTTCAATCATATCACTATTGTTGTCAACACTGGCCAATTTTTGCCACACTTTTCCTCTAAGTGTTTCTGGTATTCCTTGCCGCACTAAATGAGACAAATATTTTGGACGTTTTCGGTCATTTGTCCATTCCTGTAGTATTGGTCCCCATTCGTCTAGCGATTCTTGAGGGCATTCTTTGGATACCTCGCCCGTTCCGCTCAATAACGGTTCATCACCATCAGAACTAATATCAGTTGGACTATAATCATCGACTAGTGAGGTGACGGAAGAAGATCGCACCATTTTTGATAAATTATTTATGCCTAATTTTAATATAGATGATGACGAAGATTGCGGATTTGTTTCAATTATCTCCTCAGATGGATCTATTGAATTCACTTCCCACGTACCTTCTCCGTTCTGTAAGAAAAATCAGGTAAAAATTATCAACCACCAAAATAGATTACACTTACATCTTTTAGTTGCAGATAAAAACGTTGCGTCATCGATCGCTTATTAATAAAATGATCCATAAATCGCATCTCATTACCGGCCAAAATAGTAACGGGAGTTTCGATAACAAATCGTACCGGTTCTTGGATCCCCTTAATCACTAAATCTACAGCAACTGTAATAAATTTAGAATCCAAATGAAGCTGTCCAAATGCTTTATCTGACGCTTTTCCCTCCGCTATAATTTGATATGGCAGTGTAGCGGTAATTGCATTCGAATCCGTCTTATTTAGATATCCCATTGTAACCATATCCAAAAGTTGCATATCAGCTTGTCGAATTAATTTCCCAGGGCTGAGTAATACACCAAAACATCGTTCGATAAACAGTGGAGGTAATTTATCCGATAGTGTTTGTTTAACTGTTATACAAACTTCTTTATCGACATTTGATCGTAAACGAAAACATGATCGATCTCGGGGGACCGCGTGGTATGAATTTTTAGCAACTTTTTCTCGAATTTCCAACGAAACGGTAAACTCATATTCAGCTGATGATAGTGGGTTTCCCGTTAGATCTGATGTGATCGATGCAATCATAATACTATTGTTATCGACCGCAGACGAAGATATTACACTTCCGGTCAAGCTTTGGGACACACGATGAAAGGCTTTCGCAAAACAGGCTGAAAATATAAAAAAGCAGATACACATCTGATTAGTTAAAACGTTTTAAATATAAATAGTTATTCATTTGTATTAAACTAGGAAACTCAACTCTTGTTATCTTTTCCAAAAGCAGAAAACATACTAAACATGTGAACAGATATTTGTACAGATGAATATTTTAATGATGATGATTAGTTTACTGATCATATTTTCAATTTAGTAACTCTCGTTTATCAGCGTGTTAACATATTCGAGTTATCGTTTTGTTATCTACATGCATAATTTTTATTGACTCGATTGATAAATTTAGAACAAATTCGGAGTTCTAATAATTACTTGGGGGGAAAAATATAAGTTAATGTATAAAGTTCTTTCACCTCTTCAAAACTCACAAAAGGATAAATGGGACTATTTTGTATTGAATTTTAGTGAAATTTAGCTAGTTGTTATGAGTGGATTTCATGTTCCTGTGTATTTGTATGTTTAGTGGATTTTACACAAACTTATGCTGACTTTATAAATTACCTGATTTATTATGAAATGTTATTTGTTGGGATACGTTCTAGTAAATGATATTAATCTAGATCTAATGAATAAAGTTGCAGGAAATCCAAACAATTTTCCTAGTGATACATCGTGGATAAAATGGTCAAGACATTTACGTAGCTAAAGCCGAAGTATATAGATCGATTTTAAACTCGTCATTTGCCTTCTAACACAAATAACAATATACCGTTGCAAGCTATAATTCGGTAAGTGTATTTACATAGAAGATGAGTTGATACTGGGATCTGTACTACTAACCAAGGATCTCAATCCCCAAGCCGACGAGCTATCGCACGGCTTGCTAGGTCTAGATCTCATATTAGCAGAGACGGGCACATAAAAGTCGCACGAAATTTTAAACGGTAGTCAAATTTTCTTTTATTTTAAAGCTTCAAAAATATCTTAAGGTGGGTATATATAATGAGTGTGTAGTTTATACCAATTAACAAAAATACGCATGTATTGAAAATCACATTGTTAAAATATTTCTTATTGGAATTTTGAGTGAAAACTTAAATTTCATCAAATTTAAAAATAGAATAATATTTAATAAATTAATTATTCTAATACTATGGTGAGAATGAATAGAGCTGTTTTTTGTGGAAAGCTCTAACATTGCTAAGGAATGTTATTTAAGTAAAACTATTATCGGCTATTTTTGATTTTCAGTGTACTTTATTCTGACAAATGACAAGACATCACGGAGACACACCAAAAATCCAAACCAAAATATATAAGTTGCTTTTTAGAGCCTGATTTATCAAGTGACGGGGAATAATATCCCAATGGACTTGCAAAATATTTTCTTTAAGTTAAACAGGCATCTGATTTTTTTATTTTTCAGTGAAACTCATTGCCAATAACATTACATCGTGGAGATTTCACCACAATGAAACCATATAGGAATAACCTCTACGGGTTTAACCTATCAAACGAAGCATGTTTCGTTCCAATTTAGATTGGCTCAGGACGTTTTTTCGAACAAACTTCTCATTGACTTCTTAAGACTTTTATTGTCACCTTTTGATTTCGTGTAAAAACAGTTATCTTTTGTACCGAGAAAGCAAATTCATGCAGATATCAACTCCTGGGTTTTTGTTTTCTTCGTTCAGTTTAAGTGGAACCTATTTTCCTTCCTTCTGTAATTTTCCCCATGCATGCAATCTATATGGTGTTGCTTGGTGAGTAACCCCTAACTGTTTTGTAAACTCTTTTTGAATTTGAAACGGATTTTCATCAAGTAAAACTTTAATTTCTTTGCCTTCCAATTGTTTTACTGCACCTGGACATAGATCGTCCTCAAGACTAAAATTGCCATTACGAAATCGTATAAACCACATTTTTACTGTTGAATGAGTCACAGAATGTTCACTCAAAGAATGTTCACTCGAAGAATCGAATGCAATTACGTACACGTTGCTTATCCACATCCATCTCTTAAAATTGATGAACACGGAAAGACAACTTGGCTAGTAAATGACTGAAAATTATGTCGTTAAACAGCTACATATATCCAAAATGGCGGGATGCGTTCAATTATAGATAGTAGAAAAATAAGATTTCTAATATTTTAGATAGTAGAAAAATAAAACGTTATAACATTAAAATTTATACTAGAACTTGCATAACTTTTGGTTTCTAACTTCAAGGAAGGTTAACATGAACAAAAAAAATCATTCGATGGAGCAATATGCAGATACATTTTCTCACGACGAGCACTCGAATATGTAAATCGCATTTAACGAAAAATGTCAGATACATTAATTCACAGTTAGGCCGACGATATTAGGAGTTAGGAAAGCAGTTATAGTCTCGACCGAAACCATTATAAGTTTTTAAACACGGAGGCGCTATCCATGCATACGATTTACTGACGAACTGCATAAGGAACAGAAATCACCGCCATACGTCAACTCCATAAAAAAAAGCGGGATCACATGAAAATAATGTTTCCTTTGCGTCGAGCTGCTAAACTCACAATTCGCAAATTACTCTAGCAAAAGCAAGATGGTACTGAGAATGTCCATATTAAAAAACTACATACAATGTTTAATAGAACCAGTTAGTAGGGGTTACATCTCTCTGATTGCATTTTGGTGCATCTTCTGAGAAGTCTTGTTATTTGCCGTAATGAGTCACAGAAAAATAGGGGTTCCGTTGCGAAATTTGGTCACAAAAATCGTACTGCGCAGGTCCAATTTCGTTTGACAGGTAAACCCGTAGAAGTTGTTCCTATATGGTTTCATTGTGGTGCAATCTCCACAATGTCTTCTTATTTTGAGAATAAATGAGATTTACTCAAAAATCATAAGGAACCAATGAGAAATTTGCTCGAAAAAATGTCCTGAGCCAATCTAAATTGGAACGAAACATGATTCGTTTGATAGGTTAAACCCGTAGGAGTTATTCCTATATGGTTTCATTGTGGTGCAATCTCCACGATGTCCTGTTATTTTGAGAATAAATAAGATTCACTCAAAAATCATAAGGAGCCAATGAGAAGTTTGTTCGAAAAAACGTCCTCCGAGTTATTCCTATATGGTTTCATTGTGGTGCAGTCTCCATGATTTCTTGTTATTGGCAATGAGTTTCACTGAAAAATAAAAAAATCAGATGCCTGTTTAACTTAAAGAAAATATTTTGCAAGTCCAGTGGGATATTATTCCCCGTCACTTGATAAATCAGCCTCTAAAAAGCCAAATGATTGATTTTTGGTGTAGTCTCCATGATGTCTTATCATTTGCCAATTGAATACACTGAAAATCAAAAGTAACCGATAATAGTTTTACTTAAATAACATTCCTGAGCAATGTGAGAGCTTTCCACAAAAAACAGCTCTATACATTCGCACCATAGTATTAGAATAATTAATTTATTAAATATTATTCTATTTTTAAATTTGATGAAATTTAAGTTTTCACTCAAAATTCCAATAAGAAATATTTTAACAGTGTGATTTTCAATACATGCGTATTTTTGTTAATTGGTATAAACTTCACATTCATCACAACATACTTAGCTTTCAAGAATTCTTATTGGATTCGTATACTCTCTCTCTCTCTCTCTGGCAACTATACCCATCAAGAGATTTGGCCGCCTCAAATGAGGTTTCATAATCAAATTTCCATTTCGGATAATGAGTGATTATTTCATTGATCCTAAACCAGCCGTAAAATTTTTTCCTTGTCACCACCGGGAATCGAACCCGGGACCTCCGGTCGCTGGAGCAAGCATGCTGACCACTTTGCCACCGGGGCGGCATCGTATACGTATTGTTGTTATATTTTTGTTAAAAACTTCACACTCATTATAGCTGCGTTTTTTGAAAACAATCGAATAGAGTTCGCGCGCGATACCAATTTTCATTTTTTTTAATTGAAAATTAAAAATTTAATTTTTTTTAAATTAGGTAAATAATTTAGATTTAATAGAAATCTATGTATAACCAAAAAAATCCATCCATTGTTTTTTTGTAATATCGTTGTTCGGTATAGTTCTGTATAATAACGCAGTAGTTCAGCCCCCTATTCCTGAATACGACACGAAAACGAAAATGCACAATTCATATTTGTATTAAATCAGATTCGTACGATTCTTATTTAAAATTGAATAGGAATCTTATACTTTCGTTTCGTATCGTATTCAGGAATAGGGCAGAACAACACAGAACAACGATATTACAAGAAAACCAAACAACTTTTATGATGGATTTTTTTGGTTATACATAAATTTCTATTAAATCTAAATTATTTGATTTAAAAAAAGTTAAATTTTTAATTTTAAATTAGAAAAAATTTGAAAATAGCTATCGCGAACTTACTCGATTCTTTAAAAAAAAAAAACGCAGCTTACATAACATATATAACTACATATTGCTCATTTGCTGGAAGAGTGACATATTCAAAAAATTTTAAATTTCCGTAGAGCTATTTGAAAATATCACTCAAAATTGCTTGTAAAAACGACGTTTTCAAAGGTAAATTGAAATATATTCTGATTGGTAAAAAAAAATTTCTTCTATTCCTACATTGACAATCGGATCTTAATTTTTATAATTCTTAAATATTTTGCAAATTTTCTTAGGATAGTTTCCAATATCTTAGAATATTAATTTCTTTCGCGAATTGAGTGATTTTTTATACAGAATTTTTGCCTATTTTTCAAAAAATAACTACATAAGAATAGTATGTTTTGATACAAAATAATAAAAATATGAATTATTGGGAATCGTTTGATTCGAATATCTTAGAAATGAGTGAATTTCAAGTTGTGTCACTGTTGCAGCAAATGAGCGATATATAAAAATTTGTGCCGAACGCTTATTCAACAATTAGAGAAAAATGAAGCCCCATAAGGAATTTGAACATTTGGCTTTGAATCTAATTTTTATATTATTTTTAATCCTCTTTTATATTTCCCCATTTAATATTTTCTACTTTCGCAAAAAATTATTTTTGAATATTTAACCACGTTTGCAATTACAAAATTTATCAAATTTGTGTTAAACACATTTTAAAAGCGTCCGCGAATGTGTTAATTAAAAAATTGGTTCAAAATGTTTAACAAATCATTCGATCGATTTCGACTTGTTAGGTAGATTCTCCTGATGATGACCTAACAAGTCGAAATCGATCGAAATGATTTTTTAAACATTTTGAACCAAATTTTTTAATTAAAATATTCAAAAATATTTTTTTGCGAAATAGAAAAACAAGAGTTAAGTAAAATGTGCTTATTAATAGCGAATTCTTTTACGGTTTTGATGTAAATCAAATTTCCGATAGTTAAAAAGAATACGAAAAAATTTGATGTGTTTTAATCGTAGTGTGCGTAAACTCGAAAGGGATGTCGAAAACAATAATGTGAAGTTCTATGGTACCAAAAAATAAATCAAATTTTTCCAGTTGCCAAAGAACGTAATCTTTGTTGTTGTTGTTGTTCTTGTTGGCAGTGTGTAGGTTAATAGCGCGTAAACGATCATCTTTTGTTGTTGGTTTTCTTATGCATATTTTGTTTAAACGCACTTGTGCAACACAGGCAACGTGTTTGTTGAAAAACAAAATTATGGCATAAACAAGTTTATATTTAATAATTAATACTAAATATGCTTATTAATTTGTTTAATATATTAATTTACATAAAACACATTTGGATACAGCAAAAAAATACTTAAATAGCAAAATATAAAAATTGCGCACTAATAATGTTTAGTGGTGGTAGTGTCGATCAAATCGAAAAAATATCAAATCCTTCAAAAAATTACAAAAATCCTTCAAAAAATTACAATTTGATTTAAATCAAATCTATCTGTCATTTTTGTGTCGCAAACACGTAAAAAATTGATTTCAATCAAATATTTTTGATTTACATCAAATATTTTTTTCCGAAAGAACTTCACATAACAAACCATTTTGAAAAAATTTCAAATGACGCGTTTGACGTATTTGACATTATTTACGATTGACATATTATATATATATATATATATAAACATGTGCATGTGGTAGTTAAAATGGAAGGAAAAATCTACATTTCCATTTTTTGATGTACATCAAATTTTTTTGCTTTTTTCCCCCTAAAAGAACGCTAAAATGTGATTTACATCAAAATTTTTTGCCATTTTTTTGTAAAAAGAAAACGCCATAAGTAATATTTTGTATGCATTCCTTTTCCATTTAACCCACAATCGCCTTGGCAGGGATTCAACTAAATTTTTTGGCATTTCGAGCGAAATTTTTGCCCGCTCCATTTTGAGTACATTGACCATCCCTGCTTTGTTTTTTATGTTGTAATTCCTGATTTGTCGATCTAAATTATCCCACAGATTCTCAATTGGGTTTAGATCAGGTGATTGAGGTGGTGTTGGTAGCGTTTGCCGTACATTATACAGTAAAAATTACATTTTTCCAAAAAGTAATGTCCTTGTTAATATGACAATTGGCAAAATCTAGCATCTTTTTGCATTTAGTCCGACAGGGTGTTCTATGAGATTAAAACATGAATTTTTGTTAGACCATAGATATAATATATGAAAGTCAATGGGCGCTTTCAGGTCTCCTATCAAGATTAGTAAAATCACCGCAAATTTGATTTAAAAATTTCTTAGTGCCTAAATATTTTCATAACGTTGGCCGCGATTTTATTCAACATGTTCCCAACTGTTGGGTGCCCTGAAAGCGCCCATTCTAAGTATATTCAAGGTATTTAGTATCAGCTTCAAAAATTTTGATGGACTGCTTAGATCGAAAGAAGTGTCCTTTACCAGCTATATAACTTTATAATGGGTTTGAAAGAACTTCACAGTTGTTTGACCGAAAAATGTAGAAAAATGACCGAAAAATGTAGAAAAAGGAACTGGGCCCCACCGGTTCACCCCATAAACGCTTCTTACTGAAATTAGGACCCATTGCAATCGATTCCTAATACACGGATACCTCCCTTGAGCAATTTTCATCAAAATCGTTTGAGCTGAATAAAAAATTAAAATAACACCCAAGCCCCACTGGAGGACCCCAAACGAATTTTCAAAAAAGTAGGACCTATTCCAATTAATTCCTGGCACTGAAACATACGGCAATTTATATCAAAGACGCTTAAGTTGAAAATTGTAACTCGAGCCCTAACGAATGCCCTCGATTTCTGTTTCTCAAAAACTTTTTCCGCAATTTTCTAATTTTGATCAAAATCTATTAATGTGAAACAATAAATTAAAATAAAGAACCCAGGCCTCACCCAGAACTCGATCAATAAAACTCTCGAAATCGAAACCCAATCCATTTTTGGTACTCGACTCTCAGAAAATTGACAAAATCCTTTGAGATCCGTTGAGATCCTAATCGATTCCTGGTTGTCGAAATCCTCCTCTTTCAGTGTACGTTCAAAAAAGTTGTTTGAAATGAGAAAAAAACATTTAAAAATGGTACGTACCATCGGTCGATCTTACTAAATAAATTTTCTCGAATAGTCACTTTTTTTTTTTTTTTTTTTATTATTTTTATTTATTTCTATTTCAGTAAGAGTGTTTTACAATTTGTATTATTAAGATTAGCAAAATTATAAAATTAATTTATAAAAGTTGTTGTATACAAAATAAGTCTATAAATACATTTATGAAAAATACAACTAGCACAAATTTAAATTTTTATTAATAACAGATAGCTGAATAGAAATTAGGAGATTTCTTTAATCTGCAAGATTAGTGTTGAAATCACCTTCCCTACTATTTTATTAATAAAAGTATTGTTAGTGGGGCATTATAATGAATTTATCTATATGAAGTTTATTTTACTTATTTATTGTTTTCTTTGCGTAAATAATACAAGTGAATATGAAATTTTGAAGTAATTATTAGATACAAAATATAAAAAGGTAAACGACTTTAATTTAGAGAAGAAAAAAGTGATTCCACTTCATCTAGCTTTAATAGCCAATTCTTCACTTCTTTTAGAAATAAACTTAAAGTTCCTATAGCTTTGATATCAGTAGGAAGTGCATTAAACAACTTCGGTGCAGTGGTTATATAGTACTTTTTAATGAGTTCTTTATTTGTAAATGGAATAACACAGTCTTTTTTATTCCTCAATTGATACTTGTTTACTTTAATATTAAGGTTCCCGCTGCGCATATAGAACAGTTTTGATACTTTAAATATATAAAGGTATCTCAGTGGAAGAATTTTGCAATTTCGAAAAAGTGGTAACGCCGACTCTAATTTTTTCTTCTTAAAGATTATTCTAATACTATACTTCTGCAAAACCAGCAATGGTTTAAGGGAACTATAATAGATGCCACCCCAACAAGTAATGCCGTATTGAATTTTGGAATGTACTAATGCGAAATATACTGACCTTGAGACTGGTAAGGAACATAAACCTCTGAGTAGGTATAACTTTCGATTTGCAGCGTTTGTATACTTGCACAGTTGGGCCATATGATTTTTAAAATTTAGGTTACTATCAATAGAATACCTAAGTACTTATAATTGTCTACAGATTCTAAATTTAAACAAGTGGTCTCGCAATTTGCACTCTCATTATACAACAGATTTAAAGCATTAACACACGTCGCACTATGATATATTATTTTATCTCTAAATGAGTCAAATTTTGGAACTTTAAAAAACATAACATTCGATTTTTCACTCAGGAACATACTGTGTATATCAAACCATCTTCTCAGTTGCCCAAAATCAGAATTCATGAAATTTAATAATGATACTTTATCTTTAGAAGCATAAGAGAGTGCAATGTCATCAGCAAAACCAGTGCACATCCCATTTAACTTTAGCGAAAAGATTGAATTAATATAGATCAAGAAAAGTATCGGGCCCAACACTGAACCTTGAGGGACCCCACTCGTTACATATAGTGAATCACTAATTCCATGCTTGAGACGAACTATTTGTTTCCTACTAGTAAGGTATGATTGGAACCAATTATTGACAACACCTCTTATTCCTGCAACCTCCAGTTTATACAACAGAAGCTGGTGATCAACTGTATCAAATGCCTTCTTTATATCTATAAAGCTAGCTGACACTAGGCTACTTTGATTTATGTTATCATAAACGGAATTTAGAAATTGGATCAAAGCATCTTCAGTGCTTAAGTTTTTCCTGAACCCGAACTGATTTTTTGACAAGAAACAAGTCTTGTCCAGGAAAGCAATAATTCTAGACTTCATGCATTTTTCTAAAAGTTTTGAGAACACTGAGAGTAGAGCTATTGGACGATAGTTACCTAACACATTAATATCCCCTTTTTTATGAATAGGAATTACATGAGCCAATTTAAGTCTCTCTGGAAAAATGCTGCACTCAAAGCTCTTGTTGAACAAAAATACTAAAATGGGCAATACATTTTTAGCTATTTTTTTCAAGACAAATGAGTTAACTTCATCATCTCCGCACGAATATTTATTTTTTAAATTTCTAATTGTTACCTCCAATTCATATTCAGTAATAGGATTTAAGAACATAGAGACAGGCTCAATATGATCATATACTAATGTAGAGTCAGTTAAAGGATTAAAGGGTGCGCAAATTATATCTTGTTTAATATTATTTGCAACCTCAACAAAATATTTATTGAAATTATTCGCAATTCCATCTGAGTTGATTTGTTTTAAAAAACAATTACTATTCTGCTTCCTTTCCCCAATAATTGAATCAACCAATGTCCATTGAGATTTAATATCATATTTTGAATCCAAAAATTTGGTTTGATAGAAATTAGACTTTACCTGTTTAATCTTTAGTTTTAAATCTCTCGTCATCTTCTCGACTTTAGCTTTTAATTTACAATTAGTAGGATGCCTATTTAGCTTTTTACTTAATGCGTTTTTTATTTTAATTTCTTTTAAGATGCACTTGGTCATCCACTTTTTAATGGGTGTATTTTTCTTACAACTTAGGTTTCTATCCGATTTGCTAGAGTTTATATGATATACCAGGATATCTATAAATTTATTAAACGCAATGTTAATATCACTCTCCGAATACACTTCGCTCCAAGTTTCTTTAGCTAGGCCTACATTTAAACTATAAAAATCAATTATTTTAAAGTTATTTCGAACTTCATCAGGCTCGAAACTATTCGAGCCTGAGATTATATTCAATGAAATAAGATGATGATCTGTAATTTTATAGTCATGTGATTCAGATTCAAGCTGGAAATTATTACATGGTTTAACCCTAACAAACAGATGGTCGATACAAGTGGAAGATGTTTTTTGAATTCGGGTTGGGACATTAATAAGCGATTGCAGACCGTAAGAGTTCATCATACCTAGATACCTTAATGCTATTTCGTTATCGTCTATAGTATTTAATAAATTTATGTTGAAGTCACCCGTTACGATTAGATTTTGGGCACTAATCCTAGATATTAATTGTTCGAATTCTGCTATAAATAAGTTCGCATCAAATTTATGGTAACGATACACTCCTAGAACATTAAACTGCTTGCCATTTATAGAGCACACTATGCTTAATACATCACATGTTTTCAGGTTTAAAGACGTATAACTATAAGACACATTGTTAGACACATAACCAACCAAACCACCAGACCGATTCTTACTGTTGCATCCATCTAATATAGAATAGCCAGGAATTTCATAACTATTTAATTCAGCACTGTTAACCCAAACTTCCGATAGTAATATTATTTTTGGCAGGATTTTTAAGGTCGATACATTTGCAAAGAAATAATCACCATTTGCCTTTAGACTTCTAATGTTTTGGTGAATTATTAAAAATGCTAAATCACTTGCATCAAACTGGTTACCAACGGAGGTGAAATCACTTTTACTTCTATTTCTATTTACCCCTCGAATTAAAGTCATTATACACTGAAAAAAATTACAGACAATTATGTAAAAGAAATAAAAATATAATAAAGACTATAATAAAGAATCGAGGTCACCCAGTTCATTAATCCTGATGATTTCACTCCCGTCGGTTTTCCTTGCCAATACATTTCCATTTCGGGCCCAAACATATTTAAAGCCTTTATCTCTCATCACATTCTTGGCAGCATACAAGATTTTTTTAGCTTTTGATGACATCCAATCATTAATAAAAACCCGTTCATTTGAATTAAATCCACAAATGTTAACTGTCAACTGTTTTTTCTTTTTTGACTTCATGATTTCATCTTTTATAAAGCGGCTGACAAATTTTACTACAATTGCTCCTTCTTTACTGTTATTTCTGTTTTTTTTACGATAACAATAGTCAATATTGTTATTCTCAATGTTGCACTCCAAGCCAGTTTTCACTAAATTAACTACAGTTTTAATAACATTCTCGTTCTGAAGTTGAGGTATTCCATTTATCTCAATAACATTTTGATTTTGATTTCTTTCCAACTGCGCCAATCTATCCTGCAGCACTCCAACTTCAATCTTCAACTTTTGGTTCTCCTCCAGAACTTCATTAAACAGTTGGCATAGACCTTCCAGCTTTGACAGTCGCTCATTTACAGCAGCAAATGAGGTTTTATTCAACGACTTTGAGTCCAACAACTCGTTATATAACACAGATAATGTTACGGTAGGTTCAGGTTGGTTAGCGGTAATTGGAATAGGCTATAAATCTTCATCAGGTAAATCAGAAGCACCCTTTTCACCCACTTTTTTATTCATAGCACGAGGAGTCGCTGTCCCCAAGATTAACGAATCATCATTTCGATCTTTGCGACCAATACGGTCACAATTTTCACATTTCCAATTAGTTTTTTCTTTTTTAATAAATTTCACATCTTCGTTAGTTAGTCCAACGCACTTTGAATGGAAATTTTGTAAACATTTACCGCAAAATAAATATTGCTCATTCTTCATGAACTTCACATTACAAATACTACAAGCCATGATACTGTTCGTAGATTAACGTTTAAACATATTATAGAACAGCACTTGATAACCATCTTTCAATAATTTTCACTAAAATCGTTCGACAGTAATTAAAAAAGACTGAATTAAAAAGGATCGTCAAAAATGAATTAAAAATGATCATTTTTATATGAAGAATTAGATAGAACTAATTAAAAGGAAAGAAACTGTAATAAAACGAAATTATGGTGTGGTGCGGAATTAAAAACACCCTCTCTACTCTAGTTTAATTGCTCGCTCCGAATCGATACTTCAGTTCTGAGCTCCGAAATACTTGTTGGAATTTCCACGATAAAAAATTTTGAGTCCTTCTAGAAAATTCAACTCTTCAAAGAGTCAGTTCTTCAAAGTTAATTCAGAAGAAGCTTTCATAACATTTTCGTGTCGAGATCTTTTAAAATTCGCACATAAAATCTTTCGGCTATTTACTAACTGTAAACATAGATAGAAAGAACTTAGAGCTTTCTAGTAGTACCGGTAGATAGGTTACTTGAACCATGTCCATGTAGATGTCAGCCCTGTCAATTATCCCCGGACATTATACCCCTCTCATTATTTTTATCATTCCCTTTATCGCGTCATTTTAGGTCGTAACTGAACTTTTTCCCTAACTGTACGACTGAATGTAGTAATAATAGTAATACTAATAGTAGACATTTGATATGCACAATTCCATTAGCCAGTCGTTTTCTTTAAAGGCTACACTCTTGGATAGAAAAGGAATCAAAAAACATTACTCACGCTCAGTCACACACTCTAACCAGAAATAGGATTTATTTAATGCTTAATCCTTTTAGTTTAATGATTAATAAAGAAATACTATGAATCTACGAAATGTATAGGGCATCATTACCTGATATCTCCACGTAAGAATATTTTGCTTTACGATTGTTTTTGTATTGCTTTTAGTACCAATCACCGCGTGTTTGTTCAGCTACCCTATGCGTTCCGACAATCTGTCATGACATGATCATTCCGCGTTTAATCAATTTTGTCTTTATGATTTCATAGTTGACGACAAATTGTCGGAACGATTTTGCTACCATCTCGTACGTAATTATTGAATTATTTGACAGTTGCGAATTATTGTTTGTCTACAAACCTATAAACAATGAAATGTGAAAATTTTGTTTCAATTGATTTCAAAATTTGTTTAATTTTTCAAATTTGAAACAAATAGAAAAAAATATTTCTTGGGCGATTACTACTAGCTCTTTTTCACTGATATTGTGCCGCTTCTTTCTCACATTGTTCATTCAGGCAAAAAGATAAAGTTAATCCAACTTGATAGAAAAAACTCCGAACAAAAAATAACGTCATTTTGACGATTATGGATTGGTTTAAAATATATTTGTTACGGCTGATTGTCGGAACGAATGCAACCGTGAAAGCGCCTTGACACTATTTCACATTTTATATCTTTTGTGCGGATATTTAGAATCACACTTTTCCAATAATTAAATTACGCCCATAAAAGATGAAATATTTTTAACTTTAAGAAAAGTATTCGCAGACGATCAACCTAATCATAAAAAAATATAAAATTATGAGCACATTGTGCTCAATAAATCGGTAGAAAAGTGTGATTCTAAATATTCGCACTCGAACAGTCGCCTTTAACAGGTTGCTAGATTGAAAAATTGTGATATTCTACTCCGCTTCTATCACCAAATAATTTGTTTTCCATACTTGAACGAAATTAAAGACAACTTGTTCGCATTTGTACTAGTAGGTTGTGATAGCAATAGAAACGAAATATTGAAACAGTTGCCCATTTCAGTTTAGGAAAAAGAAAAATAAACTTCGATAAAATATCGAAAATGTGATGTTATAACATGCCACCCGTGAACTGAACTGGATCAGATTAAGCGTCAAGAAACACAGCGTTTGTTTCGAAAATATTTACACCAAACTTATTCCCTCAGTAGGCTAGGAATATATACTTTGGACAAAAATGCTATGCAAATATTTCGCCCAATTCCCATTCTATTACCAGAGGAAGCCAGAATAGTGGAAATCACCACTGGAATTCATTTTAGATAAAAATGCATGGGAGCATAAATAAACAAATCGCTGAACGTTGTTGCCGGCCTTGTCGAGCGAAACTTAACAATTTTTCTACGGATCAAATACGGTTAGTAACATGAAAATTAAATTCCTATGCATGCAAAATTTGTAAAAATCGTAATAATGAATTCACAATTTTTTAATGGGTAGCATTCTAAAATTTAATTGGAATCATGAAATTGAATATTCTGAATGAACTTGCTCAATCGTAATTATGAATTTTAAAGTGTATTGTTGAAGAACATGCTTATTAGGACTAGAGACGCTGGAAAGGATGGAGGAACGGTAAAGCAAGCTATCGCTCAATTCTGAGAGAATGATTTAAAAAAGCTACTATAAAGAATAATAATTAAATGCGGATACAATTCGACATAATTTCGTGGAATGACGAATTAAAGAAATTTAACTTAGCTACATTGTCGTAACTCTTATTTAAACCGGATGTTCATCATACAAACTAACTTACATTCCCAACGAAGAAACGGATAAATAATAAATACATTTACTAAGTATAACAATATATTAAAACGAGCAAAATGTCGTAAATACGATAGCTTCCCGTGTACATACTACTTAAAATCGTGCAACAATTGTTCGTATTAAAGTGAAACTACGAAAGTGTGAGTAGTGTACAACAACGAGTTTGGAATTTAATGACTTGTGAGATTGTTAAAAGACTTGGAAAACTTTACGCTGAATGTTTGCGAATACCCGAAATTCATAACAATATTACGAACTCACTAACAAATTACAATTTGCAGCTCATCCAAAAATTGTACATTGTTATCCACGAATGTTCATTAATCTAAACCGTTAAGTTGAAATTAGACTAGCAGTGGAAATGTTTCCTCGTTGCGTATCAGATTAAATCTAAATCAATGTTAACAAATTCAATTTCCTTCTATGGCTATTAATATTAAAACCAATATTTTCTTCCCAAATAATTTCTCAAAGATGAAAAATTAGTCGACAAGGTGTCTACACTTTCGTTAATAAAATACATATTTAATCATGTTAAGTAATATACCGGAAAAATTTAAATTAAGAATTACCTTAAATAAATAAAGCAAAATCACTGCACATATAAAAACATATAAAACTATTCACAGACTAATGAACACCAGATTAATTTTAAAAAGTCTTACGCATTGCAATTAAAAATATTAAACCTTGAAATTATTTTCCATACCACCAGATTTAACAATAAGAATCTTTGTTTTTTGCTGAAATTATATTGTATCTTGAATGTGTTCATTAGCCGACTTATCTCAGTATATCGTCCATGTACGCGCAAGTAAATCAACACAAACGCCTCTTTATTCTTCAAATATTGTGCGGATTTCGCAATAACGCTATGCATTATCATTTAATACAATAATCTTCCAGTAATCGATTAACATAGATTTGATTCTAAAATATAATGTCAGCTGATTAAATGTATCCCTGATATTATTATAATAATGACGACACTCGAAGTTGTGTAGATAAATAAACATAGAATTGAGAAAAATTTATTCTGTCTTGAAACGATTTGATAATAATGACAAGTAGTTTTACTTACTGCTAACTTGAGTTACAGCTTCAGGTATCTGGCATCGAAATACGTGACACTGGAATATGGCTGACTCCTGTGAATCACCGTGAGACCATGTGAATGCAAAACACGCTTGATCCGGGGAATTTAGTGCGCCTCGTGCATAAAATAGTATTCGATGAACTTCGTATGCTGATACCACGGCATTTGTTGTTGCATCGTATAACCTGTAAAATTGTAGGTACGGATTTATATAATGTATTGAGATTGTAATATTATTAAACTTACACAACAAGTCCTTCAGAGCAACTCGGTATGCTAACTGATACTTTTAAGCCTGCCGTATCCAAACTACTATTCATCTCGGACATCTTCCGATGAATTTCCGTTTCAGATTTTGGTGCATTTATATTGGCTGCTCCTAAAAATGTCACACCTGAAAATACTGTACAATCCTGATCGATATCCGACATCTCCTCGTCGGTATCACTCCGTTCCGGTTTCATATCATCTTGTTTCTCAGCCGCCGAACTAATATCGGTACAATCGTAAAAAATTGATTGACCCACTTTATTAAAATCACTCGAAACTGCCATTACATTTTGTAAAACGATTTGTTGTGGTTGTTGCTGACTTTGAGATTCATTTAATTGTTTGATACGACTTGTTGACGGCATTGTCATTGTAGTCGAATCAATTTCGTCACTAATATTTTTTAATAATAAATTAGCTTTTACTACACTACTTGTATTCATTTTGCTGCCGTCCAATTCGTGTATAACTTCCGATAAATTTTTCTCTAAATCATTTAAATCACCATCATTTGCAATATTTAAAACAGGCGATGTTGTTAATTGTAATAAACTACTAATGCCAACGATGTCACCACCAGCAGCAGCAGCAGCATCACCACCAATTAGGGATAATTTTGTGTTTAGGTGTGAATCATCTGTGTTATTGCCATTGGCAGGTTGCGAATCGGGTTTGTCCAAATCTGTTGTACAATCACATGGCGTTTCGGGTACTATCTCATATTCACCACTTGTTGTTACAGAATCAGATGATTTCATGCTGACATTATCATCCATATTTCGTATTTATAAATCTCATTTGTGACGGATGTTATATAGTTTTACTTAGATACTTCAAATGTTTTCTTAATGTGTACCACTATCACTACAACTATCTATTGAGCTGATTACTACTAATTAAAAACAATTAATAGTTTTTTTTTTGTATTTTATTTCACTTCATTACTCTAATATGAATTTTTTATTTCTTTGATATAATTTATTTTCTATTTATATTGATTGTTCATTTGTAGTAAAAGAATATTGGATAGTTTTAATTCTGAAACAAAAAAAAAATAAATAAATAAATAAATTATAAATGGACTGGGCTATAAATACTTGAAAAATATAAAAAAAATATTAATTCGCGCATTAGTGTGTTCTGCATTTAAAATTAAATAAAATCGAAAATCGTGTTGGCATTTTAAAAGGAAAATGCAATTCATGATCTCCGTGAGTAAATTAGAGAATATTTGTTTAGAAAATTACCTTTGTATAGAAAACTACTGTCGACATAAACTACTTTATGTAAATTGAGAAGAAAGGATTTTCACGGTCAACAGCCTTGACAATAATGCGCTAAGGGCAGTACTACCTTTAGTTAAGTTGAGCCAAATCTTGTTGGTTTACTGCATTATTGATTTAGCAATAAAATTTGTACTTGGCCTAGGCAGTGGGTAGTTTTTGTTGTAAATTGTTTGTACAAATTCACAGAACGAAATAAATCACTACTCGTATTACTTAATTACGGCGTGCATAATCGCGGTTGAATTATAGGGAATTGGAGAAATTTAAATTACGTTTACTTGACACTCTTGACTTCAATAAAACCTTCGTCCGTAATACTCGCAATCAAGGACGAGATGGTAGGAAAACAAAAAATATTTATAACGATAGGGAACATTTGACATAGAGAATAAGGCGCCTCACCAGGTCATTGAAGGTACTCTTACTACATTTTGTCTTTCTTACTCTCTTGTTAATTCTACTCGTGTCATATAATTAGACTGTGCATGTGTTGTTCAGTGCATCATATCAATATCGATGCGCAAAACATTAGTTTACGAATTCATGTAATATTCTGCAGTGGTTGGAATTGAATGTTTGCAGTTTATGAAGAGTCAGCAGTTTATGGTTTGATCTATTCAGCCGCATCCTGCTGTAAACCCAACCTATTCATTTCTTAAATGAAAAGAGCGGTTAATTCTAAGGTTGCTTAATACCCTTTTCTGTATAATGTATCTCACATTATAATTGCAGCTACGTTCAATCCAGTTCATATTGTGTGCGGTAATGAACACACTCCATGAGATGAAACAAAATGTAACGTCAATCTCTTTCTTTTTTATATTACTCTTCACTTTGAATAAAGCTAAAACCACATGTTGTACCGCCATGATGGGAATAAGTCGCAACAAATAAAAAGCGTATAACTAACAAGCTGTTGTTTAATTAAATAAATATTATCATTACAAAGTGTAAGGTTCTCTTGATGTTCAACAAATGAACATTCGGTGACGAAGATAGTAAATTTCTGTAAAAGGAAAAGTGCGTCGTGTTAAAATCGTAAAAATATATACATCGGAAATTTGGTTGAGCACGTTTGTTTTACCTTAATTCATTAAAATGGATTTAATAATCTTTCTACTATACAAAAATAAAAAAAAATAAAAAAAAAAAAACGATGCGGCATACTGTTAATCGACTCTCTGATGGTATTCTTGGTCGTTGTACCAACTACATATTTCTAATTTCCTTAATCAACTTTGACTTAGTCGTGATGACGTTTTTCGACAATTGCTGTTTTAATACAGCCCAAACATTTTCAATCGGGTTCATATCTGGCGAATTACCAGCCCAATCCAGAATGGCTATCTTTTTTAGCCGGTGCGCAATGCCGCATTGTGAAATCTAACCCTAATATGGACAAAGCAATCGAAATAGCACAAGGGTGTAGGAGTGCTCTAAAAGGTTCGGTGCAATTATCAAAGGAGTTCAAGCTGCCACTTTCGATTCAGCGGTGGTTATTTACATAAAACCAAATGAGGGTTTTTATTTACATAAAACCAAAATCAACAACGTGCAAATCAAACAAGAAGCCGAAATTATAACCGGTCACGTAATTCTGGCAATAAATATTCTAACAGTTTTAAAACTGATGTGAAGTTTCTAACAAAAAATTGAAATTATATATGTGTTAGTAGCACTCAATATTAAATTCTTATTAGAATAAATTGAGTGTGAGTTATTACACTGTTAAACGAATCAAGTACATTTAAAAATGATAATTTTTTAAATAGAGTTTATTATTCACCAATTAAATTATTCAAAAGCTTTAACAGAAAAAATATCTGGGTTGTTATTGCAATTTTTCGCCGTAAATACTAAGTATTTTATCAATCTGGGTATAAGGTACTCGGTATAAGGTTTTCCTAGCGGAGAAAATGTAACCTTGTTAATAGTAATTTTCCACTGTAAATTTTGAGTATTTTATCGATCTGGGCCAATAACAAGCCAATTCCAGAGATTAGGGCAAGATGCCACTATATAGGTCGGATTGGCCTATCTATAGAGAAAATTTTTCGGAACAAGGTTTTTCCTAGCGGAGAAAATGTAACCTTGTTAATAGTAATTTTCCACTGTAAATTTTGAGTATTTTATCAATCTGGGCCAATAACAAGCTACTTCCAGAGATTAGGGCAAGACGCCACTATATAGGCCGGATTGGTCTATCTATAGAGAACATTTTACGGTATAAGGTTTTTCCTAGCGGAGAAAATGTAACCTTGTTAATAGCAATTTTCCACTGTAAATTTTGAGTATTTTATCAATCTGGGCCAATAACAAGCCACTTCCAGAGATTAGAGCAAGACGCCACTATATAGGTCGGATTGGTCTATCTATAGAGAACATTTTCCGGTATAAGGTTTTTCCTAGCGGAGAAAATGTAACCTTGTTAATAGCAATTTTCCACTGTAAATTTTGAATATTTTATCGATCTGGGTCAATAACAAGCCACTTCCAGAGATAAGGGCAAGATACCACTATATAGGTCGGATTGGTCTATCTATAGAGAAAATTTTCCGGTATAAGGTTTTTCCTAGTGGAGAAAATGTAACCTTGTTAATAGCAATTTTCCAGTGTAAATTTTGAGTATTTTATCAATCTGGGCCAATAACAAGCCACTTCCAGAGATTAGGGCAAGACGCCACTATATAATAGGTCGGATTGGTCTATCTATAGAGAACATTTTCCGGTATAAGGTTTTTCCTAGCGGAGAAAATGTAACCTTGTTAATAGCAATTTTCCACTGTAAATTTTGAGTATTTTATCAATCTGGGCCAATAACAAGCCAATTCCAGAGATTAGGGCAAGATGCCACTATATAGGTCGGATTGGCCTATCTATAGAGAAAATTTTTCGGTACAAGGTTTTTCCTAGCGAAGAAAATGTAACCTTGTTAATAGCAATTTTCCACTGTAAATTTTGAGTATTTTATCGATCTGGGCCAATAACAAGCCAATTCCAGAGATTAGGGCAAGATGCCACTATATAGGTCGGATTGGCCTATCTATAGAGAAAATTTTTCGGTACAAGGTTTTTCCTAGCGGAGAAAATGTAACCTGGTTAATAGCAATTTTCCACTGTAAATTTTGAGTATTTTATCAATCTGGGCCAATAACAAGCCACTTCCAGAAATTAGGGCAAGATGCCACTATATAGGTCGGATTGGCCTATATATAGAGAATATTTTCCGGAATAAGGTTTTTCCTAGCGGAGAAAATGTAACCTTGTTAATAGCAATTTTCCACTGTAAATTTTGAGTATTTTATCAATCTGGGTCAATAACAAGCCACTTTCAGAGATAAGGGCAAGATACCACTATATAGGTCGGATTGGTCTATCTATAGAGAAAATTTTCCGGTATAAGGTTTTTCCTAGCGGAGAAAATGTAACCTTGTTAATAGCAATTTTCCACTGTAAATTTTGAATATTTTATCGGTCTGGGCCAATAACAAGCCACTTCCAGAGATTAGGGCAAGACGCCATTATATAGCCCGGATTGGTCTATCTATAGAGAAAATATTCCGGTATAAGGTTTTTCCTAGCGGAGAAAATGTAACCTTGTTAATAGTAATTTTTCACTGAAAATTTTGAGTATTTTATCAATCTGGGCCAATAACAAGCCACTTCTAGAGATTAGGGCAAGACGCCACTATATAGGTCGGATTGGCCTATATATAGAGAATATTTTCCGGTATAAGGTTTTTCCTAGCGGAGAAAATGTAACCTTGTTAATAGCAATTTTCCACTGTAAATTTTGAGTATTTTATCAATCTGGGCCAATAACAAGCCACTTCCAGAGATTAGGGCAAGATGCCACTATATAATAGGTCGGATTGGTCTATCTATAGAGAAAATTTTCCGGTACAAGGTTTTTCCTAGCGGAGAAAATGTAACCTTGTTAATAGCAATTTTCCACTGTAAATTTTGAGTATTTTATCGATCTGGGCCAATAACAAGCCACTTCCAGAGATTAGGGCAATATGCCACTATATAGGACGAATTGGCCTATCTATAGAGAAAATATTCCGGTATAAGGTTTTTCCTAGCGGAGAAAATGTAACCTTGTTAATTTCAATTTTTCACTGAAAATTTTGAGTATTTTATCAATCTGGGCCAATAACAAGCCACTTCTAGAGATTAGGGCAAGATGCCACTATATAGGTCGGATTAGCCTATATATAGAGAATATTTTCCGGCATAAGGTTTTTCCTAGCGGAGAAAATGTAACCTTGTAAATAGCAATTTTCCACTGTAAATTTTGAGTAAAAATCTGGGCCAATAACAAGCCACTTCCAGAGATTAGGGCAAGATGCCACTATAAAGGACGAATTGGGCTATCTATAGAGAAAATTTTCCGGCATAAGGTTTTTCCTAGCGGAGAAAATGTAACTTTGTTAATAGCAATTCTCCACTGTAAATTTTGAGTATTAATAACAAGCCAATTCTCTAAATTAGAGCAAGATGCCACTATATAGGCCGAATGGACTATATAGGCCAAATGGGCTCGTTTTTAGCCCCGATCATAAAATATTTATAATTTGCCGTGGAAAATTGCTACAAGGTTACATTTTCTCCGCTAGGAAAAACCTTATACCGGAAAATGTTCTCTGTAGATAGGCCAATCCGACCTGTATAGTGGTATATTGCAATAAACTGTGGAAGTGGCTTGTTATTGGCCCAGATTGATAAAATACTCAATATTTTGAGTGAAAAATTGCAATAAACATATTTGATATTTTTTTTTTGTTAAAGCTTTAATTTTATTTATTTGTTAACTTTACTTTAAGTTATTTGTATATTTCTCTAATATCTTTTGTATTTATTATCTTTCTTAAATTTTATTATGTAAATAATGATTTTATTTAATATAATAATAATTCTTAATAAACTTTTCACTAATTTGCATTTATAAAATATTAAGTGTAAACCACCAATACTAAAATAATTCAATGTGGCGGCTATTGGAATCTAATTGAATCCAATAAGGATCCTCCTGCTTCCGCCATGTTTTCTAATTGGGACTGTATACATATACGTGTTATTTTTTGTTAGATACTTCACGGGCTCGTTTTAAATTGTGTAATGGGTGCCATGATACCCATGAACGACGTGATCACATCTATTTGCGACAAATGTGGAAATAGAGGTCACATTGCCAGCGTATAAAGCGGGAAGTCAATAAAGCGGGAGCCTGAGTTAAATCATAAGCCGCAGGTCCAGTTTTGGCCAAACCTGTTTTGCTACCCTGCACGTGAGAGTGTTGGTCCACCTCTCATCTGTCAAGGCGATTGCCTTTTTATTGACGCTCAGTAAAAAGGCAATCGCCTTGACAGATGAGAGGTGGACCAACACTCTCACGTGCAGAGTAGCAAAACAGGTTTGGCCAAAACTGGACCTGCGGCGCTCCAAGGCACTTGTATCTCTGGGAAAACGAGATTTAGGATTGGTCGTAGGGATACTGACAGGACACTGCCTTTTTGGGGCACATGCGAGAAGGCTGGGTCTAGAGACGAATGACTTTTGTAGAAGTTGTATGGACGAAGAGGAGGAAGAGACGTTAGTTCACTTCCTATGCTCGTGTCCAGCACTATCATACAAAAGACGTAAGTACTTGGGTGTGTACAACATGGACAGCCTTTCTGAACTCGCGGACTTTGGGGTGCGAGATATTTTACGCTACATCAGTAGCTCTGGTTGGTTTCAGCGGGAGTAAGGGGAGATTGGATCCTGTGGTATCACAATGGGCCATTATTGGCCTAAGTGTGCGATAGCAGCCACTCTAACCTAACCTAACCTAACCTAAATCATAAGTGGTTCGGAAGAAATTACGGCCGTGGACGAGGCCCTTCTCAAAACCATCAATCATCGAGGAATGAAACAGTTAACGAAGTGAACGATTTTCATTACATAAACTCTCTCTGTTTTTAATATCGATCAAATGTCAACCGCGAGAAGGCGTTACCCGGGAAAAATTATGGTCGAATTGGGTGTCAATAGTAAGCAGATATTTTTTCAAGTTGACACGGGAGCGGCTGGTTCGATGGTTGGACTTAAGGGATACTACCAATTGGGCTCTCCAAAATATACGAATAAGATCCTGAAGGCTTACGGCGATAATAGGTATGTGGATGAGGAGATTCAGAGACTAGTAGCGGCATCCTTAAATCGATTAATTTCAGTTGCCCCAATTGTAATTGTAAAAACCAAATGGTAAATTGCGGATTTATGGAGATCGATACCAAATTCCGTGGATAGAAGAATTATTTCACAAGCTCCAAGCTGGGCAATTTTTTACTGAAATCGATTTAAGCGACGGCTATCTTAAGATTGAGCCTTCAGACGAGTCTAAACAGTTGACAGTAACTAATACACCCTCTGCGCTTTTCCAATACCAACGTTTACCTTTCGGCATCGCCAGTGCTCTTGGAATTTTTCAACGTTTGATGGAAGAAGTTGCCGCCGGCATTCCAATGTGTGCAGTATATCTTGACGACGTAATCTTGACACCGGTGCCAGCAACGAAGATCATCTTCGAAATCTTAAAAAGTTGTTTAGTCGGCGTGACAGGTATGGACTGCGCTGCAAAAACGACAAAACACATTCGCGGCACAAGTGGGGGGCTATTTGGGAATTCGATTCGATAACGAGAGTACTAGATTCATATTTGATTTTAAATAAGAATCGTTCGAATCACATTCAAATCAAATATGAATCTAGTACACTCGTTATCGAATCCAATTCTCAAATAGCCTCTCTCTCTCTCTGGCACTATATCCCATCAAGGGATTTGGCTGCCTCAAATGAGGTTTCATAATCATATGTTCATTTCGGATAATGAGTGATTAAATTCATTAATCCTAAACCAGCCGTGATAATTTTTTCACCACCGGGAATAGAATCCGGGACCTCCAGTCGCTGGAGCAAGCATGCTGACCACTTTGCCACCGGGACGGTAACCCCTCTCAAATAGCCGCCCAGTTCATATTTACTTAGAGTAAATAAATGCAAAAACATTACGAAAGGTTAATTGAGATTATCAGAACTGTCAGATGTTGTAATGTCATGTAAAATAAAATTCCCAATGAAAAATTCCTTATTGGAAATGCGATGTGATAATCGCATTTCATAATAGAAACGTATAATAGCGGCGGATCGGATCGGATCCGCAAAATCGCAAAAAATGCGGTTTCACAATAGGGCCAAAGATTAGTCCACTACAATGAGGATCGTCCAATCATTCTTGCTAAAGATGCATCCAAGTACTGTGTTGGTGCCGTAATTTCGCACCGTTTCCAAGATGGATCTGGACGTCCTATCACTTTTGCATCAAAAACGTTGACGACAAGTCAGCAAGCTTATAGACAAATTGAAAAAGAAGCTCTTTCCATTATTTATGGTGTGATAAAGTTTCACCAATATTTATACGGCAAAAAATTTGAATTACTCACGGATCATAAGCCGTTGACAACAATTTTTCATCCAAACAAGAAACTGTCAGTTGCAACACTCCAAAGACTTCAGCGTTGGGCTATCGCTCTCCAAGGTTATAAATACGACATCAAATATCGCCCAACTGAAAAGCATGCCAATGTAGATACATTATCTAGACTTCCATTAGGCTAAGATGGGAAATTTAATGATTACGAAAAAAACATTTACGAACGTGGAACAGATAAGTCAAATGACTTTAGATGACTTACTTATAAATTCGTCGTTGATTGCTAGGGCTAACCTCGATGATCCAGTTTTGAAGAGGGTCCACGCTTCAATCGAGTATCTTTGCAGTCAAATTGAATAGTTCTACAAACAGAACACAACCGAGTCGTCATTCCGAAAGCGCTTTAGTTTAATGTGCTTCAGCTTCTTCACGAAGGTCATTAGGGTTCAACTAGAATGAAGCAGATGGCCCGGAGACATATTTGATTTCCGAATATTGATAAAGATATAGAATGTATCGTAGCAAAGTGAACAGACTGCCAGTCAAATATGAGTGATCCCAAGAAGACATTCTCCAGTTGGCCTGCTGCGAAGCATCCATGGGAGCGTATCCATGTTGATTTCGCAGGTGAATTTTTCAGTAAAATGTGGTTGATCTGTGTGGACGCTTTCTCTAAGTTTCCGTATACGGTCGGAGCTGAAGGATATCATAGCAGCTACTGCGGTGCAGACACTTCGGTCAATCTTCGCAATCAAGGGTCTACCAGAAACAATAGTCCGACAATGGAATTCAATTCACGGCAGAAGAATTTCGTAAGTCAGCTTTCACTAAAATCATGGCAGATGAGAATTATTGACAAAAAGCTTTTTTAAAGTACCTCAATACTTACAGAGCTACACCATCACTCGCGTTTGCGCCGGAGATAACAAAGCAGTCACCAGCACCAGAAGCCACAACAGCCATTTCACCAAAACCTTCCACATCGAGAGATGACAACAGTGAGGTAAAGGTAAACAACAAACCTGTATATGTCCAGAACGATCCCGAAATATACCACTGAGGTTTCGGCAAATTTAAGAAAATGTAACATCACTCTCTTTCTTTTTTAAATTAACCCTTCACTTTGAATAAAGCAAAAACGTCACATGTTGTACCGCCATGATGAGAATAAGTTGCGATAAATAAAAAGTGCATAACTAACAAGCTGTTGTTTAATTAAATAAATATTAGCATTACAAAGTGTAAGTTTCCCTTGATGTACAACAAATGAACACTGTAGAATTTTATCTTTGTTATTCTTCAGAATCTGTATAGAACTTGTAGCTTCGTTTTAATTTCGTGGAAGGAAGCGTGTTGCTTAATTTGTTAGTTGCCGTCAGGAAGCTCTTCATTTCGGCCGCTATCTGTGCAGTATGATCGCAGAACGTGGATTATCTATTCACCTATTTATTTTTTTAGAAGGAACAGACTAGGCTATTTTACTATTTACGTAACATTTTAAAAGAATGAAAATAACCAACAAACCATAGTGGTTAAAAGCTCAAAATGTACAGTCACAACCAAAAGTGAATGACCGATTTCCATACAAGTATGCCACCCATCATCAAAAATTGCCTCAAAATTAGCTGTTTACGGAAAATACTACTTACGTTCTAACACGCCTCATGTTAAAATATGAGTTGGAAAAGAAATACTTCCTGAAAGTGATACAAAAAACTTGATTCAGAACGGCAACAAGAATTGTTTAAAGTATTTTCAAATACAAATATTTTTAATTCCGGAGATAAATTCCATGAAAACCCCATTTTCGAAGAGACGTAACGTAAACGTGATGACTAACTGATATTCCAGTGTACAGTAATTTATTTAGTCGGTCTCGATATATAAAATCTTTATATCTTGGTTTTAAAGATTTATGACCGAATATTTAGAGGAGACACATAAAATTACTCACCAATAATGATTTGCTGTTGTTTTAAATTGCATAGACTTTTAGATAAAATTTATATTACTAACTTAACTAAGTTTCCAGACGATTATACATTTCTAATAGATTTTTGTGATTTCCCCACAGAAATTTAACATACATATATAATTTGATAGTTATGTAGGAATAATTTGCCATTGTAAATCAATTATACCAATGCGTTAGGGTATTAAGATTCTATAAATGGAAAAAATATCTATTTCAAAAATATACTTTTTAACAACCACAAAGGTAATTTTATTTATTTGTAATAATCGTTTACTGAGACCTTGTAGATCTTATGGGTTTGAAACTGTTTTGATTTACAGACCCTACAATTACGTTCGTGGCAACTGATAATTATAGGAATATAGTTTGGAGGTAATAAAAATCCCGTAGAACTAGTCAATCGGAGCGGGACCTCGGCATCTGGAGGTATATTATAAAATGTTTGTGAGGTGAGTGGCAGCTATGTACAATAGGCCTGTCACCTATTGAAAACTCATGATCCTTTCATGATCCTTACAGGATTACAGAGTAGCCTCTATAAAATTTGATTCAGCCCCGCAGTTTCATCACTGAAGTCTGGTCCCAAATTAGTGTTAAGGAATATCAGAGGTAAACTACTTACTAACCGGAATCGCACAGACGGCACAAAGTAAAGATGGACATTGTGGATATTAATTAATTTTTTAACCTATTTTGCTGCTTATAATTTGTTGAGGGTTTCAAAATTAATTTAGTTAATTAATATTCTATTTTTTGAGTATTAGGGGGTGTTTCAATAAGGATGCTCGATTTTAAATTGTAAATAAAACAAGGGGTGTGAGATATCCACTTATATTTTTTTATTTGAAAGACTATTTTATGGCATTAAAGGCGATGCCACATTACAATTTCTACGAACGTTTTCTGGAAGCTTTTTTTTTCATTTATGTAAAAATTATTGCATATATTTTATTTAAATCAATGTGATAATGTAAAATATCTTATTAGCCAAAATAAAAAATTTACAATTATTGAACAATTTTAATTGAAAAATAGTAATTTTTCTATTTTTTCAAGAAATTTTTTCAATTAAAATTGTTCAATAATTGTAAATTTATCATTTATCCATTTTTTTATTTATTAGCAATAATGTTATTTTACATTATATCTCATTGAATTAAATAAAATATATGCAATAATTTATTCTTAAATGAGAAAAACGTTTTTCAAAAAACGTTTGTAAGAAATTGTAATGCTGAATTTTGCTCGTTCACATTGCTCGATCCAGAAATAGGCTTTAACGCTAAAAATGATTATTTTGTCGAAATTTGGGTTAATTTCGAACTGCTCCAGAGCCCAATCAGTCAACACACGGCGTTGTCTATGGTCGTTTATCACAAGTTCCTGGATCAGTTGAATTTTATACGCAAAATTCGCCAAGTCGCAGAAAGGCAAAGTTCTTGTGGACGACGAAAAATTGACTGCCTCGGGTTTTCCTGTACACTCTCACACACAGCAGCGATGTTTTCAGCAGACGAATTAGGCCACTAAATGTCGAACAGTGGACTCGGCAGGATGGTTGTAGCGAGAATAAAAATTACGTAATTCGCAGAATGTTGCTCAAAACAAAAAACACAAAAAACTATAACCATGAAACGAACAAAATTACTAGTCTAAAATAATTTAAGCTTGTCTAAATATGAAACAAACTTTACTTTCATTTACGGAAGTAAAATAAAATAAAGTATCATAAAAATTTTCGCCTTCGGGATTTTTTGCAGATTTGCTATTTTCTGAAATCCAGTCAAAAAACTGGTTTCTAAAAACATTATGTGTGTGTCTGTGTGTGTGCTACCGTGCAGACTAAATATCATTTAGTTCTTTCCAGCCCAGTTGGATTGACTGACCGGGGTAAAACTTGATACTTAAACTTTTTCCCTAAATTGAGAGATTAGTGGTTTCTGGCCGAAATCGGTTCACCGAAAGTGGTAGCTTCTATAGGAGCTTCTCCATTTTTTGCAAATATTTTGAAAGGTATATCATTTATAAGAAAAGCGGCATTTAGTTTACAAATGAAAAATTCGGCCTCATACAGCCAAGGCGGTTTGATTGATCGTTTTGCATAAATGGTATGTCACAGTGATATTTGAACGATATCGGTCCAGCACAAATGGCAGCTTCCAAAGGAACCTTTTAAAAACAATTGTGAACTAAAAGATTGTGATCTAAATTAAATTTGCAATAATATCGGTTGAAATCAGTTTTCTAAAAATTAAGCGGAAATGACGACTTTGACGGATTGATTGATTGGGATGAAACTTGATACTTAAGATTTTTTCATAAATTGGGAGGTCCTAGTGATATTTGCTCCAAACCTGAAGTTGTAGCTTCCAAATATTTGGAAAAGTATATACACTCATGCGAATAACTTTCCGGACAAAAGAAAATCTGCCGGCATAACACAAAGCGCGTATTATTAAATTCTGGAAACTCCTCAACAAAGGCTGGATCTCAATCCTATAGAGCATTTGTCCATTTGTTCCACTTGTACACAAAAAATACGAGGTAACCACCGAAGAACCAACCTCATTAAAACCGGCATTTGAGCATGAATGAGAAAACATTGACACTGGATTTCTATAAAATTTGGTGTACTCTACACGTAGACTACAGGCTGTGCTGGATAATAATGGATTACACACGAGATATTAATACATTGAGAAAACATTACAAACTTCTAAATTACAAATGCACAAAGCGGCACATTTAGGGAAACAAAGAAAAAAGTTAAAATATGAATATCTAATATTCACCAATAGAATGAACATTCAAATTCAGAAAAAAAAATCTAATATTTTATGAAAGATTATGAAAAACTGTGATAATGCAACCATGCTACTCTTTTGAAAGGATTGAGGACCTTTGATTGAGATAATCAAATAAAACAAAATAATAACCATTTTTGTAACCGGTTTCCTCAGTAACGAATGTTTCCTCCACGATCTTTCACAACTGCTTCCATTCGGTTTGCCATGGTTCTGATAACATTGTCGATCGTTTCTTGTGATAAATTTTCCCATACGTCCAAGAGTAAATTTCAAAGTTCTTCTGTGTTTCGAACTGCTGGATTTCGACCTCAGACCTGTCTCCCTAGCATGCCCAAGGTGTGCTCTATCGGGTTCAAAACTGGACACCTTGCAAACCAGCTCAGCTTGTTTATTTCAACCTCAGACAAAAAGGTCGTTACAGAGCGTGCAGTACTGCCCGACATTATCCTGCATTAAAACAAATTTTTTCCGATAAATGGGGCAAATGATACAGTATGTTGTAGCAGAATATATACATATCTATCAGCTGTAAGGGATCCGCGATCAGTAATCACTAATTCTGTACGGGCACCTAAACAAATACCGGCCCAAACCATAATTTAACCTCCATAAGCGACGGTTGTCGTACTTTTACATTGAGAATACCGCTCATATATGGTCGTCTCCATACCCTTTGCCTTCCAATGGTCGAGTTCACTAAGAAACGACTCTCGTTTATGAACAAAATATGTTCCCACTGGTTCAAAGTCCAAAATCGGTGTTCTTGAGCAAAACTCAACCTTGCTATTCGGTGATTCTCTTTAGTATGGGTCCTTTGGCTGGAACATATGATCTCAAAACGACTTCTTTAAGCCTTACAATACGATCGCTTATTCGCACTTCTCGAACCTCTTCTAAAGCATTACAGGTTTGAGTTGCTGTTTGAGAACTGATCTCAAAGTTTCAAGGACAATAAAACGGTCGTCTCTGGAGCCAGTACAACGTTTTCGGCCTTGGCCTCGATCGATAAATGGTAGACGTGGACACACCGATGCAGGTTTGTTTATCAATAGAAGCTAAATTTTTCCGGAAAATTGCCATTTTCCGGGAATATTTTCACTTAAAAAAAATGCGAATTATTTTTTTCAAAATACGTAGAAATTAGTAATTTTTATAAAAATTTTGATATTAGGGTTATATCTTAACAGTTTTTTGACAGTACAAGTAATTTTTTCGTGAAAATTTTGCCAATTTTTTCAGGGAAATTTTTGAAATTTTTCAATTTTTTTTACTTAGTTTCACACTAGAAGAATTCTATAAATTGTAGAAAAGCAGGGGTTTGGGCAGCCCCTATCCTCTAAGGTATACACGAATTAAAATTACATTAAAAAAAAATTATATTTACGAAAGTTGATTTTTTTAACATTTGTGGCACTATCAGAAGAAGCGATAAGAGCGATAGAAACTCTTTGATCTGTGTCTGCAAGGTTGATGAAGCAATTAGTATTAATAAAAATTTAAAAAAAATATTGAAAAAATAAAAAAAGTGCAATTTTTCCGGAAAAACGAAAAATTTTCCGGAAAAATTTAGCTTCCTCCTCCTAAAAACCGATAGTAAACAATCCTGCATTTAAAAATTTCCAAAATTTAGACTCCTTACTTGATTTTATCGATGTATTAAAATTACGTCAAATATTGAAAAACACAGCCGAAACTTTTAAGATTATAAATTAGAAAAACAAAAAATAATAAAAAATATTGTATATTCTTTTGTTTTTTCTTAATAAATGGAGTGTTACTTGTGTTCCCCTAATTGTGCCGCTGTGTGTATATTAAACATATAATTTTACTGTAAGATAATTCTGTCTATGAAATATAATATTGTCCGGATAATTTTTTGCATTGATTTTGATACGTGAATTCACTTTTCTACCGACAAGCAGTAAAGTTACGGTAATTTAATATAAAATGTTTAGGTTATGATATGTTCATAAGGGCATCGATGAAGTTTGATCAGAAAAAATTATAAAAAGGCAAGCAATCATTGCAACTAGTTTGTTTTCAAGAAATTAACTTGCCCGGAAAATTATTCGTATGAGTATCATTTACGAAAAAACGAATAAAAACAAAAAGATTTGAAATTAAGGCTGTTTTCCAAACGAATACTTATTTGTGGAACCTAACTTATTCAAATAAGTAAGCTAGCGAGGTGACTTATTTTCTGTCCCTTTCTAACCGAAAAATCTAAATTGGTTGTCATTTTTTTGTTGTTATTTATATCAATTTATGACTTTTAGAATTTTGATAATAACTATTTCTAGATAACGAATGGATCTTTGTAGATTAAAATCAAAATTAAGATAAAAAAATGATTATCATAAAGATATATGTAGCATCCTAATTACGTAATGTATGCATGTCTTACACAAATGAATTGAGGTCAGCTACAAAACTAGCAAGACCACACGATGTATTAATATATTCTACCTTTACGAAACAATTAATACATACTGATTAGACAGACATAAAATATATACATATTTTCCTATTAATGGGCCCCATTCGAACTTCTTTGATTGTCTGTCTAAACGAAAATTGAAATATAAAAATCCAGCCGAATCGTATACCTAAAAATTACATAAACATTTTTGTATAGATTTAAACATTTCTAAGTTTTCTTTTTTAAAGTGTCGCCAATCCTTTTAATAGCATAAATATACTATAATTGTTAATTTATTAACATAAATTAATGTAAACGAAAATATTATGCTTCGAAAAATTTTGTGATGAAAACAATCAATGTTTTCATGTTAATGTCAAAATAAGTATGCCAACTCAATTGGAATGGGTTTACTTACTTATTCAAGATGGCGTCAAATAAGTCAATAAGTCTGAAATAAGTATCCGTTTGGAAAACAGCCTAAGTTTCAAACAAAATTTGGTCAGATCGTTTTTTAATATTACCGAAAATGACGAGCTTTGATAAAAAAAAAAGGTTATTTCACCAAAATTCGACATCTCTACTGTCCAATTGGATTGTCAAATAGAAATCAAACTTCACATTTAACCGTTTCCTTTTAATTGGGAGAGCCTTGGGAAACTTTGTGGAAATCTGTGTACCGGAAGTGGCAGCTTCCATGGGAGCATTTTCAATTTTTGCAATAAGGTTGATAAGTTTAGCATTACAAAAATCGATAAAGAATTAAAAAAATCACAAGACGAAAATAATTAAATAAATATGGCTGCGATTATTTAAAATTTTTAATAGAGCAAACCATTCCGAAATAATTTGAATGTGATTATTTGTTAATATTTTTTATTTAATTTATTAAAAAACGAATTAAAAATATTAGTTACAGATCAAAGTGTAATTAACGTGTATTTTGTTTGGATGAAAGTACAAAATAATAAAAACTAAACCACAAAATTTCAAGACCAAGTCTTGTATTTTTCGCACAGACGTAACCATAAAAAAAAATTTCCCTGTACTGATATATTTACAGTGTACATTTTTATTTTCTTTGAATTCACCGAATACCAAATCATGTCCGAATCGAATTCAAAATTGTATCGAAAATCACTTCTCATTATAAGAGTATGTTGACCACTTCGATTAAAAAAAACTCTCTAAACTTTATAGACATAAAAGTGTTTTAACAGTAAGATGTTGGTTGTAATGTATAAATTCCAAGATGGTTCAGTTCGTGTTTTTTATAAATAATCTCAAAATCGTTTTTTGCTGGACATATAAAGGGTACAGACTTACAGAGTGCTGCATAACAACCACCCCAGCACGCCAATCCATATTCTAATTTGGCCCATAACTAGTGCATGATAAGCAATTTTTTAGCACCGGAGTAGCACAATAGTCACGAACAAGGTAGACCATTCTAGCAGTTGATGACCGATACTGGTTGACTGAATTTACATGTTTTTTCCAAATTAGACAAGTGTCTAAGTGAACACCAAGATATTTAAACGAGACAACTGGTTCGATTTCAAAACACTCAGAGTGGCAACCAATAGATGTACATTCAGACCTGATGTGATTAGTCATCCGCAGCAAAATGGTCAAATTAATGTTACCAAACAATTTAAATAACATTAATTTAGTTCTCCGGCTTAAAATCAGGCGATGCTTGTCGAACCATGAGAGTAAAACTTTTAGATCAGAATTGATCATCGAAATAACGTTACTGGGAGAATTCCCACAATAAGCCAAAGCTATGTTATCGGCAAACCCGGTAGAATAACCATGAAGATTAAACACAGAGTTAGTATAAATAAGAAACAGCAGTGGGCCTAATTCTGAGCCTGGGGAACACCAACGCCATGAAATTTCGAATCGCTTAACTTATCATTTCTCTCAACTCTCACCCATCTGCCTTCTAAATTCGATGCTAACTACTTATTTGAAACTATCCTAGCCCAACAAGGCCGGTTCGGTACTCATATCTCAAGGAAATGTTGATGAATACTCAGTACACCCGTTTGATCTAAAAAACTAGACACCCTATTTTTAACTACCTTTTCGAAAACTTTTAGGATTACTGGCTGTGCAAGACAATAGGTCAATAGTTACCTTTATCGAGTCTAATACCATTCTTGAAAATAGGAATTAAGTTGCTATTTCCAATCAATCGGGTACAACTTCCGGCTCAAAGGAAAGGTTGAAAATGTATGCTAGAATAGGACTAATATGCCCAGCAATGGCATTTAGTATATAATTACTTAAACCATATCTCAATCAAATGATGGTCAGAAATTGTTATATCTGAAAGATCATTAGACCTAAGCCGAGCAAAAAAGTGGTCAATTTCTTCAAGTTGAAGAAAAAGCAGTAACCCGCGTGGGAATACGAATCAATGATCAATGCTGCTGTTTGGAAATCCAAGAATATCAATGTTTATGTCTCCAAAAACAAACAGATTTTTAGACCAAAGACTGGCCAAAAACTCGGCCACTTCCCGAAACGAAACATTTTCGGCTGTATATTGCAGCCGATTAATATTTGTATGCATTTATCGGCACATATAAATCAGAAGCAAATTTCCATTGAACCTTTATGATATCGGCTGATGATAAATTATGGGCACTTACTGAGCAATCCAAATTTGAATCAACAAAGAAGGCAACACCACCCCAACCCTATACGAATCATTACACGCACCATACAACGTATGGCCATTTAAATTAGTATAAGAAACCAATTCATTAGTGTGAATCCAAATTTCACTCAAAAATATAAACGAGGGCCTTGTATTATATGCGGTACCTATGTTTAGAATCAACCCTCATCGAACTGATTACGGAAAGAATGAGCCCGTCTCTAAAATGCTGTTCGAAGCTAATCAGCACTGCCATTTAATCGATTTTAATATGACGAAACGCATGTTGAAAAAACTTTTTTATTTTAGTTGACTAATAGTTTGATGTTTTATTTAACTTATTTTTTTTTTGTTTCATTTTATTTTGCTTTACTTTATTTTGTTTTATCTATTTTAAATTTATTTAAATCTATCAAATCTGCTTGTACTAAGCAGACTCGACTTCCGTTTTCCTTCAGTCTGCGACGGTTATCGTTTTGCTAACTGTTCACTTAGCTATTCATTTATAATCACATTTGATTTTATACATATTTTGCCGTTTTAACATCCAATTTTTCAATTTCACTGGTTAAGCAACTCGATATCCTTGTTTATAATTCACTTGAATTATACTCAAAAAAATAATAATAATACAGATGGAGACTCCTCGCGCGCGGTTGGGAGGGGTAATAGGTCGTTGGGATAATGATTATTATTACTACGCCCAAATGAGCAGATAATTGTAACAAATATAAATCTGATAGCCAATTAATTTGCACTGTTAACGTTATATCCAACTGTAGATATGACATCGGATTCAAACTTATTACACCACACGACGGTAATGAAGATATTCCTAAATGTTCACCTTTTACCTTTGTTTTACCTTTCCCATATAAAAGAATGTCCGACTGCGGCCAGCAACGTGTCTTCAAGTATTACTGAACACAAAACACTAAACACAGACCACTAAGCTGAATCTGTACAAATCGCTATCTGTCAACGAAAGAAGCTCTAACAATAGCCGTGTTTTATTATTCGAGCACTATCCGGTGCCGAATGGGAAATTTCTACTGAAACTGTAGCTATTATTCACTGGTGTCGCTATACCATAAAAATGAAAAAAATATATGCATCCAGAAAACAAATATTTATCGACATGAAATATACTAATTGAAATTTATTTTGATTTGACGTTATAAACAAGAATTTATCTTACTGCGTTTTTATTTTGTATTTTTATTGTAAGATTAAGTTTCTAATGGTTTACAAAATAAAGGCCTTTTCAAATTTCCCATTGAAATGGATAGCGCTCCTGATAAATAGGTAGAGCAAAATATTTTTTTATGTCAATTTTTAACTAAAAAGTTGAATGCAAAATACTAGTTTGGAGTTAAATTAATTAATTTTATGCAAAAATAGCGCATTAGATATAAGTTTTGACATAGAGAATTGGGTGCTCCGGATAAATCTGGGCGCTAATAAAAAAACACGGCTAACATTTATTAGTCAGTTAAAAAATTGCATATCGGTTGTTTCTTTTGTAACCGAATAAGTTCAGGTTACGATGTAAATTGCATTATAAATTATCAACAGTTTTTCAACTATAAATATTTGATACAAATATTAACAGTAGGAGATGAATATATGAATAGAATATAACTTAAAGCGTTATAACACTTTTTGAGAGAAAATATAACCTGGAACATAACTTGATACCTGGTATACCATGGCACTCTGACACGGTAGTAATCGAATTAGATTTTATTAGAAAAGGTTTCCATAAAAATAATAATTTTTTACATATACGCATTAAACAGAACATCTTATTTATATTCATCGTCTTAAAGATTTTACGATATTGTGAATATTATCTGTGTATGTACATATCATCCTTTTATGGTTAACATGTAGGTTGGTGATACAGAGAGGTATGTGACCTCAATAAATTCAACGGTGTCGCTTAATACACTTAAAACGAAATGTTGAAATAAAAATATTAATTCTTTATCAGAACTATTCGGTATAAAACTTAAATCGAAATGCAAATAGAATTTAATTGAAATTATTCCGGTTTAAAATAATTGTGCAATATATGCATACATTGAAATATTGTTAGTTTATCATTATCTAAATAAATAATTTTTGAAATTTAATTCGTTTCCATTGCAATAAAGACAATTAATTATAATTTGAAAATAAATTTTAAGTGTAAGAATGAAATAGCCGTAGATAGATATTAAATACTCAGATATCGCAATAATACGAATAACTTTGTATTGTTGATATATGGACGAATTTGTTTTGAGTGTTTTTTTAGTTGTACTCGTAAGAGATAACATTATTGGTGTCTCATTTTACAGTCAAGTTCTTGAATTCCAAAAATGGAAAAAAATTTTTATACGTAGAGATCAGAAATAACTCTGAACGTTTTCGATAATTCAATGATTGACACTTTCATTAATGATTCCGAGTGTTATCGATGTTTAATGTACGAGCACTGTGATTGTGCTTGGAAAAACGGGATGTTATTTCACGTAAAATAAAAATATACAAAATAAATATGGCTCCGTGAACACAACGCGAGTATTTGCGTACCCAGAAACACAGTATCATACTTTTTATCTAATACATAATCTAATATATTTTATTTCTTCTTTTGAGTGGAGTTAAAATCGAATTTAATTCAGTGTACCTAATATTTATGTCATAAATTCTACAGAGAAGGAGGGAATATACGGATTTAAATTTGCCTACAGAGAGATCAGTTAGCTATTTAGCCTAACCATTATCTTGTATTAACTTATAGTAGCGGATAAATATATTAAATCTTTTTTGAATGATACATATTGTAATCTCAAATAAAACCGCGATTGTTAGAGGATCAACAACCGATAACGATTAATCTTCTTTCGGTATCTAGAGCCGTTACACATTCCTTCCCGCTAATCTCTTCATATGGTCAAGATTCTTTGTGTCACAAACAACTTTAAAGCTTTAAACTGTTTCCGATTACACATCAATTGTCAAATCTGATCGAGATAAAAAACAATCTCGTAGTCTTCTAAACCTAGCGTTAGCCAGGTCCTAAAAAGTAGCTAGTTATTAATTAGTTAGTTGTGGAAGCTAATGCCAAGAGTCATCGCAAATGCCTACAAATTTGACTTGAAAAATATTAATGTAAAAATACAAAATAAACTAAATCCGCGTTGGATTTGAAAATTTTAAATATAAAAGTAAAGTAACAAGTAAAAATCACTGAGAAGCATAAAATTGCCTTAACCTACTTTTAAAATTATCTTTAGTTAACCAAAAATCAAATAAATAGTTAATTCTATTGAAAGTTTTACACATTTTCACTGGTTCATTATCGCCATAGTTGGTTCTGTGCCTATATCTAAGTGGAGGAAGTCATGATCTCTTAGTTGTCTATCAGGGACCTTTATTTTAATTTACTTTAGCACATCCTGTACGTCGATTAGGTCTAGTAGGAGATTACCGATAAATGTATCTTTTAGCAATTCGCGTCTATTTTCTAGCGTTGTCAAGTTGTATATTGCACTTAATAAACACATTTTATTAAACACTTGTAAAAAATTTGTTCAAAAAGTTAAAACTCGATCGATTTCGACTTGTTAGGTCATCATCAGGAGTATCTACCGATTTGTAAAAGTAAAAATTTGTTATATATAGCAGAAAAAAGCAAAAAATAAATAAAAGAAAGAGGGAGAAAAATAGGCAATAAAAATTAATCTACTATTCTACTAACTGTTAGCCATACAGAAGTATTAATAAAAAAGAAGGGAAGGAGGATAATAGGTAGGCGATTAGTCATCGGCTGAGTAACAAAATTCTAGGTATATTGAAGTACAATTAATTACCCGACGTATTAGCCAAATTATTACGAACGTGAGAATAGAAAAGGGCGGGGTCTGTAATTGGTGAGAAACGAATTTCTCTCTGTTCGTTAAGGATATTTTGGTTAAGAAATATTGATTTTCGAATTCCGTAAGATTCTGAGGTATCAAAACGTCTACCTTTGGGTTGTATATGTAATATATCTAAATTGTTCAAGCTAGCTGTATGATTTTCTAAAGTTAAATGGTTATGGAAAGTTGATTGATTGCAACCAGATAAATGTTCTTTAGCTCTAACTCCAAAATTACGCCCAGTCTGGCCAATATAGGAGAAACTACAATCATGGCAATTAATCCTATAAACACCAGATTTGGAAAGGCGATCAACTCTAGGTTTATTGTTAAAAATCATTTTCTTTATTGTGTTATTATTATAAAAAGCAAAACTAATATTGGTATAATTGGACACGATGTTGCTAATCCATAGGCTCGTTTTTCCTATATACTCTAAGCGACACCAATTTTCCCGCGTTGGACTATCCGGTGGATAAATACCCGTTAGAGTTTTACGCTTTAGCTTTTCATTCAATAACTTTAATATAGTCCTAGTTGCATATCCGTTATTCGTTGCGATTTGTAGAATTATATTAAGCTCTATGTTATAATTTGAATTTGTCAAAGGGATGTTTATTAGTCTATCTATGAGTGAGTGGAAAGCTGACATTTTAATATTATGGGGATGGTTTGAAGAAATAGGGATAACAGCGTCTGTATACGTGGGTTTCCGATAAATTTTGAAGTCTAAAGTAGAATTAATCCTGGTTATTGTTATATTTAGAAAATTAATACATATATTTTCTTCTTTTTCTAACGTAAAATCAATGGTGGGATATTGAGAATTTAACCAAGTAAGGAAAGAGTCTAACAGTCTATCAGTTCCATTCCATAGACATAATATGTCATCAACATATCTATACCAAAAGATTATATGACGAAAATAAGGATTGTTATTTGATATGATCATTTGTTCGAAGAAATTCATGAACATTTCAGCCAACAAAGGTGACAGAGGGGAGCCCATGGGTAGACCATCAGCGAATTTGAAATATGTATTTTTACTTTTACTTTTACAATTTTTACTTTTACAAATCAGTAGATACTTCTGATGATGACCTAACAAGTCGGAATCGATCGAGTGATTTTTTAACTTTTTGAACAAATTTTTTAATTAAAATATTCAAAAAATCTGTGTTTCGCCAAGTGCCTACGGCAAATAGTGTAAAAAGTATTAAGTTGACAGATTTGGCCACCCTTGCCGTAATTTATTTTCGTTTCACCCATCCGTCTTTCCAGGTCAAGTAGCATATACACTTCTTTTGAATTTTCTTAATACTTTGGATATGATCTTCGTATAAGGAACACTGCATACTTACAGCATATTCAACCTGGGGTCGAACGTAGGCACAATACAGGATCTTAATTGTTTCCACATCAAAGTTGTCACCCGTCCAACGTTTGACAAAACCGAGCATGGAGTTTGCTCTAGCGATCCACAGCTGAACGTGCTTAATAAAGCTCATGTTTTGAACGAAAGTAATCCCTAGGTCTTTAGTTTCAAGGACTACCGGAAAGAGTACACCATTTATCTTGTAGCGTTGTGTAACAGGTTTGGTTTCTCATAACGCTAGGTTGTCAATATCTTCCTGTAGTTTATTAGCATCGTCGATTGATTCAATGGCTTTGTACATTTTGAGGGCATCTGCGAACATCCGGATAATGGAATGCTTTATCACTTCTGTAATACCATTTTACCTAATATTTCAATATATTGGATTCGATTATTCAAATAAGTATTGAATCAGGCGCGAACTGGCTGGAAAATCCGAACTTGAAAATGTGTTCCAAAGTTTTACAACGGCTGATGGAGTCGAAAGCTTTTGCAAATTCGGTGTATATTACGTCCACTTGTTTGTGCTTCTCAATTACTTTACTAGAATAGCTCGTAAATTCTATGAGATTTGTAGATGATACTACTGATCTTTTAGGCATAAAACCATGTTGATATTGTGATAAATCTCGCGGAAGCACTGCAGTTGCATATTATTAGTTCAAATAATTCAGGTATAGCAGATATAGATGTAATACTTCTGTAGCAAAAATAATCATTTCTAGATCCAGTTTTGAAAATAGGCGTCATTCTAGTTATTTTCCACTTTTGTTGAAAAGTTGCCAATTTTAATGACTGATTGAACAAAATGCTTAGAAGAATTGCCAAATTTTTAGAATTTATTTAAAAATGAAGCCAGAATACAATCAGGACCACATCCTTCTCCGAATCCTACCAATTCTCGCTGGATATCTTCTGGCTCGGTGTGTGGAGTAAATAAGAATGTACTATATTCTCTAGTGCTTGAATCTTTATAATTATCAATGTCTTTTGCTTTATAAACAGGTTGGAAAAAATCAGCAAAACGTGTCATTAGTGGATCACAAGACTTTTAATCATTAACTTTCATCCAGGCTGGGTAACCATCAGTTTCGCGTTTGGTTTTAAAAAATTTCCAAGTGTCTGGGATCGCCTTTTATTGTATCCTTTAGATTGCGAATATAGCTTCTGTATCGGCATGGTTTTTAATTTTGGTAATTTTGGAATCTGTTATTCACATTGGTTTCCAATATTATTTCTATTGCTTTGTGGTGATCATTAATTACGAAATGTGTTGGTGAGTCTTCTGTTTTTAATAAAGCTGGTTCATTAGTAAAAATAAGGTCCAAGGTTCGGTCTCATCCATTTTTTAATTCGCAGATTTGAGTCAAATATGGTGTCGACGAAAAGGTACTCATTTTCCGAATTCACGTTAACGGGCATAATCTCGTTGGTTTCTTCATCATAAGTCATTGTATATGACAACTCGTCGCGAACATTAATGTTGTCTCTAACCAACTTCAACATGTCCCTTTAGAAGAGAACTTTAGAATCATTTGCACAATTGTTCCAGGCATGTACTATGTATAGGGATTTTCTGCAACCTTAGGAGTAAAAACAGTTATTTATACTAATACGTAAACATTCCGCAAAATCCTGTCCTCTAGCTTTTTTAAACCGATAAAAAGAATATATAATAAATAATTACTAGAAGCAATTTTTTAATCGGCAACCCATTAAGAAACAAGCACAATTCTTGTAGCTTAGTAAATCCAGACTTTGTTAATCATCTTAATGTTACTTTAGAGAGCAAATTTTCTTGGAAATAAATAAAATCGGGAATTCTATATTTGCCGGCTTACTCTATTGTTGTTTGGTAACATGGCTAATCGTCTCTCGCTACCCCTATTTTATAAACCATTTTGTTCTATAGGCATGATTTTTTCCGCTACTTTTCAATTAAGCATTACGGTGTGGAACAATCTCGATTCAACAGATGATAGTCATATTTTGAATAACTTACTTTAAATCTTATTTATCAAAAATCAATATGATTAATGACAAAACACCACCTATCCAACAAGCGACTATAGTGCTCCGAAGACTTTTTTTGTGGGATTCGGAATATACTGTCTTCAAAATGTTCAAATATCATTTTGCAGTTTAGGTTTATATTGTACGTGGTGTCTGGTTACAGCGCTCACAATTTGTGCATTTCGTGATTCTAAATTCGTTGTATTCAAGTGTTAAATCTGTGTGGATAGTAACCCTAGGCTCAATTCGTTGAAATATCCTCAAATTATTTCAAACTTTGTCAATAATAAAGGCTTTATCAACTATTTTGGTTCCAGCATTAGAGACACGGTTAAGTACATATATTTTTCTCCTATAATGCAATTTCCGGTATTTAGGCCAAATCGTTCAAATTTGTTGTTTCGTAATCAAGCAATATAAAAATGGGTTATATGCTCTACTACTTTATCGGTGAAGATTTCGATTGGCACTGGGCTCGGAGTCACTTGGCATGGGCTTAGGCCAATCTACCAAATGTAAGGAATTTCTCAAAGATGACGATTGCCACGCCTTCCTATCCAGTTATCCAGCCTTCAACGATGCAAGGTCGCAAATGTTCAACTCTAAACTATTAGTACAGTGGCCCTATTTTGGTTTTCCCGGGGAATTGGGAAAATATTTTGCTGTAATTACAAATTGCACTAATTCCCAAATATATATTTCCCGTTCCCAAATGTGTATTCTGGCAGACAGGGAATAATTTTTTGGGGATTTTTTTTTTATGTAAATATTTATAAACTAAAACACGTATTGCGACCTTATTACAAGTTTATTTTATTTTTAAATATATATATATTTATTAGCAAAAATAATGTTTCAAAATTGAAACGAATTACAATTCCCTAAAAAAATAATGGGGAAAAATTAACGTCAAAACTGCTATAAAATGGAATTAATTTTCCTAATAAAAAAAAATCCCAAACGCCAGAATACACTTTGGGGAATAAAAAATTCCCAACTGCTAGAAAAACGTCACTAATTCCCAATTCCCGAGGAAAACCAGAATAGGGCTACAGGTCGTTTATTTCATTTGCAAATTGAAAAAGGGTTGGGCTGCTCGTTTTCCCGAATTTCAAAATCCCGACTTTCAAAATTCCGACTTTCAAAATCCCGACCTTCAAAATCCCGATTTTCAAAAGCCCGATTTTTTAATTTTTTTTATGAATTCGGGCGCTCGTGGGCCGGGTTTTTGAAATGCAATAGTAGAGGCTAACGGCTTCGATAACCCTCACGGGCACGCGGGAGGGGCTTTAGAAATGAAGGGGCTTTAGAAATGAACTTCGGGGGACGAAGGAGCCGGGATCAGCAAACATGTCGTACTGCGTGCCGCACGTAGGAGCGGATTATATAGAAGCTATTAATGACACCTACTCTAGTAGGTACTTATAAAAAATATTTAATATTAAATTTTGATTTTTTAGCTATAAAAACAAAATTTAACATTTAATATTTTTAAAAAAATCCCGACTTTTGTCGGGATTTTTAAAGTTTCAGCAAAATCGGGATTTTTAAAGTCGGGATTTTGAACATCGGGATTTTGAAAGTCGGGATTTTGAAAGTCGGGATTTTGAAAGTCGGGATTTTGAGAGGCGGGGTTTTAAAATTCGGGATTTTCAAAATCGGGATTTTTTGTCGGGACTTTGATAATTCGGGATTTTGTGATTCGCGATTTTGAGCCGATCCCGTTCCACACAGCTTAATCATCTCAAGATAACTTTAAATTCAAACAGAGTACTTACTTTCGTAGTGATCATATAGATCAAAATGATCCAATTATCAACACCTAGATCTTTCTACTGCACAAACTGAATGGAGTAGAGTAACGCTCAACAATATACAAAATACACTAGGCGCATGTACGCTTAAGAATTGGTTACCTGAAATGCATATGAACTTCTGCTCCATTGAACAAAATAAAGAGACGTTTTACAAAAATTACTCGTTGCATTTTCCTCCTATTACAGTATTTTACAAATTTGGAATAATAGAGTTTTAAAACAAAATGATCACGAAATTACTAAACGAAACGGCATTTCCCTAGCTCGCAACAACCAGATACATTTTCCAAAGTTAAAGATCGCAAACCCTATTTTCTAAACTTCTTTTCGTCTAAATATTAACTTTCCAAAATTTTAATAGAACTCAATAAATTATAGAAGAGTCACATACTCGATAGTACAATATGTAGTTTGAAAAGACAATTTAAAAAAATATTTTGTATTTTCAGTCGAGAATAAAAGCGTAGTAAAATAATTGTTAAAAACTAATAAAGATATAATTTTGCATCCATATGTGATGTTGTATATGTACTTACATTGGTAGTGTCAACGTAATTAAGGATAAAAGAATTGATTGTGTAAATAAATGTAAACAAAAAATATAAATTGAATTTATTAAATCTTGACATTAAAATGAGTGGTTTTGGTGTTGTGTTTAGTGAATGTGTTGTGAAGTGAATCCCTTTGCAAGAACAAAAAAATAATTAGACGAGGCATTCCAAAATCCTGTAAAATTGGTGACCCAAATTTTTTTTTTCTCATGCAGTAGACTCTCTGCGTGATCAGTTTGTTGACTTGACACTCCGAGATAAAGGTTTACGTTCGTATTCGGTTTTGGGAGAACGGATATGTCTCAGTTGAATAATGTTTAATGAATCTTACATTAAGTGAAAAAGCCCAACTGTGGCACTATTCTGGCTTTTCCTGGGAATAAGGAATTGGGAAAAATATTTTCATAGCATTTTTGTCAAAATTATATTTTTCTGGCCTACTGAGGGAAAAGTTTGGTGTTAATATTTTCGAAATAAAGTTAATTGGGAAAATATTTTTCCCAATAAAAATTTTGTGGAAAAAAGTTTCCCAATTAACTATGTTTTGAAAATTTTTGCACTAAACTCATTCCTTCAGTAGGACAGAAAAATATAATTTTGACAAAAATGCTATGAAAACATTTTCTCCAACCCCCTATTCCCAGGGAAAGACAGAATAGGGCCACTGGTAAACCTGATTCGTGTGGACAAAATGATAGAGGTGATACCCCAAATTGGTTTATGACCCTATTATGGTACTCACCTCACCTCAACTCACCGAGAAATACGTCATAATGATGACTTGAATTCACTATTTTGAAATATTTGATATTATGTTGCGGTGAGGTGACGAGTGTCAAATATACTCACCCACAATATACTGGTGAGTTCATAGTAATTTTTTGACAAATAAACTCAAGATGGATGGCAGAAAAATATAAGATTTTTTTCATAATAATTTTTATATAGGATTTCGTTTTATAAAATTATTCCATAATAAAAAAATATTTCTAGGCACAAAATAAGAAGTTTTAATGAAAAACACACGAAACCTCAATATTGTGGAAAATGTTAATTAAATTAACGAAATTTCAAATTTAAATTCAAAATTTGAAAGTTTTAGAATTCAAATTCTATCGGAAATTAACTCGTTCATTAATCCACATTCTCGATCTCGTTCAAATTCTCGTGATAAATTGGGAAATTCATCTCGATCTCATTCAACCATTCGACTTTTTACGGCCAATATGTTACGAACTTTTAAATTCGCATCGAGATGTGGTGACAATCTCTGATGAAGTAACTACCAGCCAGCCGTCTATAAATTTTACATCATATTTCAAGGGCAAATTTTTAATAGATATACTGACGCTGATACAAATATGTAAAATTCTGCAAGCAGCCACAACACCAAAAATTATTCGCGATAAATGGAATACTTATTCAGACATACCGAACAAAAATTTTGTATATAGATTTGGACTTCGACGAAATTTTAAATTGGAATGCATTGTTGCGACGTGTCGTTACCTATTACTTTGGTACAAGATGGGCTGACGCGGTTTCTGTATCGGATATTACTGTGACCACTATTATATTTACTGTGTACTACCATAGAAGAATATATGTATATATTATATGAATATATATTCCTCGATGGTACTACTCCACATGGATTTCAAGCTTCGGCGTACAGTGAATAATCACTGTTAATTGAATTTAAATCAGCGCTATGACAGAGAGAAGGCATCACTCTTTTAAAATGGCGATTATGTTTCACGAACGACCAGATTGGGTGAACTTATTACAAAAGATAATGTTAGGTTTGAGAATAGCCTATAGTGAGAAGCTTAAAATACGTCCGGCAGTATTGGTTTTCAGGTGTCCTGGTCAACTTTTTAATTATTCATTGGCTGACAAAAGTATTCTGGCGTTCCCTAAAGTTAATGATGGCAAACACAATTTTCAAAATTTCTTTCCGTCTAAATATTATAAACTTATCATACAATTTTGCATATCAGTGTGTGACGTTAATGTATGCTTAAATTATTAGTGTTAATGTAATTAAGGATATGAATTCAGTGTGTGAATAAATGCAAATAAAAAATATAATACTAAATTTATTAAATCTTGAATTTGAAGTTGGGAAGTGAAAGTCGTACTCCCTTTACAAGAACAATAAAATAGACGATACCTTCCCAAATCCTTCTACCGCTATTACCAAGTACGGTAGAAACGGAATACTTGTAAGAAAATTTTCATTGACATTTTTCCTGCTATTGTTGTTTTTGACACAATTACCCTTTGCGCCCATTCAGAATCCCTTTATAGACTTATCATGGAAGGATCCGTCTGACTCCTTTGAGATAACACTCGCTCACGACTGTGATGTTTAACCCGACGCCCGAATAAGTATATTACAACAAAATGGATAACAACCTCGCACTGCTTAGTCAATGCCAGGCCAATCACCAAATTCTTGAATATGCAGATGATTTTGTGCTTTTTGACCGATCTAGCCCAAATTATATCACGGATAGCAACGTGTCGCGGGACTTGGTTCAAAAGTAAACATAAACAAACGACAGGATACCTCTCCAGGTTCAAGTTTCTGACTTCTGGAAAGAACTTTGTTGCGTCTAAATACGCGTAGCCAGGACATCCTTGAATAATCCGATCAATAAAGCATTCGTATTAATTTTAGTTTATAGGCAAAGAGGTAAGAGACGAGGAAGATACATCATGTTGTGTATACATGTTTCTAAACAGGCTAGCCAGCAGAGAACTGAATAGAATAAAATTTTCTTCGTTAATTACTGAAATATTAGCGGAGTCAGAAGACGTACAAAAATGATTTCAAAATTGTAAAAAGACGGTAATTCAGATTTATTAGCAATACCTACATACAGAAGAGTAACTGTAATAAACAATGCTTCCTGAAAGCACTCCGATCGAGAATTCCTTCGTGCTTTAAATAGAATGCCAACTGGAAATTTCACTCAATTACTCATCATTTGCAGATTACAAAAACTATTAAGGCATTTTATATAGCTGTATAATGTACACTTATCGATATCCAACTGAACTGAATCATTTTTGATAATATTTTTTTATCACTACAAAACCACCAACAAATCACCATAAGCAAATATACCATAAGATACCAAGGCAATAAATAACGAATTGTTTATTTTTTCGATGTTTTTCTACATAAGTTCGTCCTTTTCTGGCATAAACAAATCGAGGTCACTTTTCATTCTCTACACTCTCCACACACAGCAGACGACAATGAAAAAGTAAAAAAATAAATATGTAAATATAATTCACACACAGAATTTTAATTACTTCGGCAACAATTATACATGAAACTGAATATATTCACAATTATCGACTTCCAAATTATACAAATCAATTAAAAATCGAAATTATCGTCACCAAATTGAGGCAATACGCAAAAAATAAAAAAATTATGGAAAAATCAATCAACGTAATGTGACGTACTTTCAAAAAACTTTTAAAAGCCACGAAAAATGAAAACATCAAAATCCCTCATTTTAGTTTTACTTACTACTATAATGTAATTTATTAACATTTGGCACAAGAAATTTATTATTATAATACGTATTGTATTAAAAAACTGTATTTATTTCTATAAATTGTAACTTTTTGGTATTAATTTTTAAGTCAATTTTTCACCAGAAAAAAAAATTTTCTTTTCACTTCACACAATCTCACATAAAAACTTGAAGAAACTGATTGAAAAAGCAAGAAAATGTCAAAAACATTGCGACGACAAAAACAATATGTGAAAAGTAAAAATATATATCAGTTTTCCAAACAAAAATAGATAGATGCTTTTATTTATATATGTTTTGATAGGGAATTGAGTATGTGGAAAAGAGTTCGATATAATGAATATGATTTGTCAAAGTTTTTTTTTAGAAAGAGATGCAGTGAAATGCGTATTATTGATTATTAACTTTGATTCTTGTCCAAAGATGTCGATGTAAATAGTGATAAAGTGATAAAGTTTGAATTCATATAACCAGTGGTGTGCCGTTACAATTTTTTCAAAGGGGCTTGCAAAGAATTTTAAAGTTTTTATAAAAACACATTTTTTGGATCATGTTAACAATCTTCAAGTATGTGGGATTTTATATATCAATTTAATACTAGAAAATATATATATTTGTTGTTTCAATTACAAGTCATCGACATGTTACATAAAACCTCCATACAAAGCATTTTTTTCTGTAAAAAAAATTATAAAATAACTGATTACTTTTATATAAAGTGCCTATAGTTATTTATGACTTACTGTTTCAACTACGAATAATTGAAATAGCGCTCCGAACCCATTTCCTTTCTAGTTATTCTAATTATATATTCTTAACCAAAATTAGAAAAATAATCAAAAATATAATATAAAAAAAACAAATTAATATCTAATCTTCTATTTATTTTGCACCGAATCTTTGAATGTATCTAGTTTTGAATGTAGTTCATCAAAGAAGCTCTCATCATCTTTATAGGCTTAAGTTTTAGCGGAGGAATAATAATTTACAGTAAATTATCAAAATATTTATAATAAAATTAATTTAGTTAATTCCCGCTACAGGATTATCTATCTATCATCTTCTGTCAGCTCAGAAAAGTGGATGAGATATGGACAAGAAATATCAAAGATAAACCAGAAAGATTGGTTGAGAATCTTGAAAGTATATTTCAACCCCTAAGAAAGTCTATGGTAAAAATATCTATTATTCTAATTACTAAGGTTAAAATATAGGCGTAAAATATGAAAAATGGCTGAAATCATTATCATTTCTAAAAAAAAAAAACTTCTAATGGATCTAACCACTTCACAAAAGAATACCACATGCCAATTCTGCCAAATATCTTGGCAGGACAGACGCTAAGCTTTGCTGAAAAGCTTATGTCAAAATGAAAATGGAAGAATAAGAATTAAAGTACAATAAAATGTATTTTTTGTTTGGAAGGTATTCCAATTTATCTGTAGAAATGCTCTCTCTGGACGCCAACGAATGCTGCAGTCAAATCAATTGCTGGTGTAATCCACCATACACAAATGTGTATTTAAAAAATTAAAAGTTGTAATGTCTTCCGGTTTTTAACGGATCTTAGTTAAATCGGAATTATTTTTGAAAAAAGCATTATAATTTGATAACATATAAATTATATAACATATTAAATATTTGTTTTTGATAACATATTAATTATTTTATTAATATTATAGTTATAGCATATATTATATAACTTATATATAGGACGTTCGTGTTCTTTTTTTCTCTTGTCCTATCGCATTTGCCGTAATTAGATTTTTTGTCACGGTGTCGCTTTTGTCGTTTTTTCGAACTTCGAAAAATATTCGAAGTAAAATCAAATTGTCAAAAAGTTTACGATTTTTGGTTGTCAGAGCATATATTAAATAACTCACATTGCATTCGTCTGTATCACCACTTATTTATTCTTTATGTATATCATTTATTCATGAAATTACATAATGGTGTTCCCTAGACATTACGTTTACATTGAATTTTAATTTATATTTCATGTTTCGAACTATTATGTCGGTTAGGTTTCGCACATTTGTCTTCTAGTGATGCAAGCAATACTAAAATATAACAAAAAAAAATTTATTGAGAATTGTTTAAAACATAACGAATTAAGTAAATTACATAATGGTCCCTGGATATTAATGCCCCTCCTAAGTTCGTTAAAACCACATGTAATATGAACAGCACGGACACGATCATTTTTTAGGCCAAACCTGCCACAATATATTGCCCGTCTTCCTCGTCTGTAGTTGATTCACCACTTGAGGGTGAGGGCGAGGGCTCAACATTTACATCGTAAATAATTCCTATGGATTAGAACCGAACATAATGACATGGTCTATACCCTTAAATCGGGTGGCATTTACTTACCATCGGTACCATCGGTTGAGAACTGTGAAGTGTACAACGTTTCTAGCATTTTAACGAACTACACTAAAAATTAACTGAGGGCGTTATGTTTTGACTAGACATGACAGTACTTATATACTTTTTTATTTTGATAAATAACCTACACACACAGTTTTTTTTCACAATCTCGCTGTGTTGATTTTCGATTTTTTTCGAATTTGTACTAAAACACCTAACAGTCTTGTCTTCTAGAAAAAAAATTTGGAACACGATTATATTGATACTATTTAATACTTGGTAATAGTGTTATTTTTCGGACAATTTAAGTGGTATGCACAATTGTGTATGTTTGTCCAAAATACACGTAAACTAAATTTTTGACATTATTCTCTTTCGTACACGATTTTTACGTACACAATTGTGATGGCAGGCCGGAAATATCCCTCTTCCGGCCTACCATCGCAATCGACTGCTTACCCGCAATCTTAAATTTTAGAAAAAGACGATGCCGCTACTGTCGCTTAGCTCTAAAATTATAAAGCATTATTTGAATACCAACCACAAGATGTCGCACAAGATTTTTGCTCAATTATTAAACGTCATAGATGTCAAAATAAAATCTTGAAATTTCACAATATTGTCCGATCATTTTGTTTTAAATTTAAAACGTTAAAATAAGGTGAATATACATTTTATATACATAAAACAAAACACTATTATTTTTGCAATCAATCAAAACTTGGCGTGGCGAAAATTTCAATACATTTTCATTTTGTATTTATTTATTTGGCGACAACTCAATTTAGTTTCATGATGATTTCGTATCGCATTTATTGTTTTTGAAAAAATTAATAAATAGTTATTTTTCATTCTTGTAGTCGGATATTATTTATACATTATTTATGTGACATCATTTACACTTTCAATTTTGTTATTAAATTTTGATTGATAGGCAATTAATATGCTTGTTCTTCTGCAAAATAAAACGAAGATCGCCAAAATGTCGCGACAAATTTTAATTCTCACTACTTGAAGCAAAAAGAAGCAGTAACAAATTAAATGAAAATGTCACTCAATTCTTGAACCTTAAGTGCCTCCAACTTAATTGATTGCGTTTTTTTTAAGACGAAACATATATTGTACATACAATATAGTTTTAGCAATTGGATGTGGTACCAAATGTTTTGGCGCATACTACTGTTTTTAAATTTTTACCATTTTGTCGAAGGGTCGTAAGCTTGATCTTAACTGTAGTCAAAAATATTGACGAATTAATTTGGGACTACAGAAAAGAAAACATAAAATCCTTATCAAACTTGCCGGGTCGCGTGATACAAAAAATAATGTGACAACATCATTATCAATAACGTCGAGTAAACCATTCCTTGAGTTAGTACAAATTTGAACACTTCTCACCACCGGCATCTCAGTATGCCTCATCCTCGTGTGTACCTTCCAACAGTTCAGAACCTGGCTCTAGGATTCAACGGACCATTCAACCATTCATCCCAAGATAATTAGTATTCTCGATACTGGGGCGGCCGAATCCGCACATGGGATGTAGCGCCAGTAAAATAAAATTTGTAAATAAAAGTATCAAACTTGTTGCTAATTCTCCAGCTGGGCGTACCTAGGAGGATTAGTGCCTGTCAAGTGGGTAATTCTCAGATTTCCGAATATTTGATTAATTTAGTTTGCGAATTGCGGAATTTATAGTAAGTTAAAACCCAAACCCACGAATCCTCATCAAACTTGCCCAAACTATTTGGGCTTACCTAGAATTAGAGTCGCCTATCAAATTGCCAAGAGGTCCTCATCAGATGTACCTCCAACTCCGTGTCTGGGCTTAGGGGGGGGGGGGGCGATATGGTAGACATTGAAAATTTATATGTAATATTGAATTGTTAATGATTTAGAAAATAAGAAATTAATGATAACGATTTAATTTTAATTTCAGATGACGCTGAAAACCGCACATGTCCTTATACATTCCTCAGAAAACGAATCACGTAAACAGCCTGCAATTTTAATCAATAATGAGCTAATTCTCGCACATGGCAGCATATTAAATTTCCATACGCTTGGCACACACCAAACCATGCTAAATAGTTTAAAAAATTACCAACCATATTTTATAAATATAAACAATGATTTTAATTTTTACGCGACTTACGAATCGGCTGACACACTAGATTCGAAAAAGATCTACCTACATTCCGTGTACAACGTGAAAAATCTATCAGTAGATTTGGCTCGAACAATTTTAAAAAAATTTAGAATTCCTCAAAATGCTAATGAATTATTTTTATCGACGTTTCTGCTGTTTTCATTACAAGAAAATTTCGATTATACGTTAATAATGAGAAATTTGTACGATAATTATATTAAATTGAATTATATCAATGTTAATTGTTTGGATAAAATAATAACGCATTCGACGCCGTTTAATTATGATTTTTTTCATAATTTTATCGCGTCCGGATATATCAGCAATACATTCCGCGACAGTAATAGTAATATATTTATAGTGGATTTAAATAATCCCTATAATCAAATTGGACAAGCGATCTATAATGAGATGCATAATTTAATCGGTGTTATTATTGTAAATAGCCTGGAATATTTAAACGATACATTTAGTGCGGTATTTGTTGCAAATTTTTATAACATCATCGAGAATATTCTGCTCCAATTGAATTTAATCAAAACTAGTAAATCAATTTGCCTAAATATAAATAACGACATTTCAATTTATAACAAATTAAAAAATTATTCGATTTTGATAAAAAATAATAATTTCTTTGGTACCGGATGTTTTGCACGAATTAATAATAAACGGTTTATAATATCATGTTCGCATATTTTGAATAGTGGCGATGTCAAGAACAATAATATTATGTGCTACTATAAGGACATAAAATTTAAAATTGAAAATATTATATTTTATAATAATCGTGGTAAAGATTTAAAAATATTTGATGTTTCTCTATTCGAAATACCACCAAGCATTTCGATTAGTGATACAAATTTTGCCGAAATTAAAAATTACGATCGGAATAAATTGACCGATAAATTAATTTATTCCGTTGGATTTCCACAATTCTCGATCGTAGGCGAGGAATGGAATCCTTCGGTGTACAAAGGGCACATAGTTAAATGTAAACGGGGTGCAATGTTTACAAATGCATTAGTTCAAGCAGGCCAATCTGGCGGCCCCTTACTCGATGATTGCGGTAATTTAATTGGAGTTTCGATTTTAAATCTAAGACATTTAGATACAGTTTTTCCTAATTTAAATATGGCTGTACCTATATGTGATATTTTTAATGTGTTAGATAAATATTCTAGAACTAATAATACCAAAATGTTGGAAGGTTTGATTAATAGTGATAAGGAAATTGATAAAGTATGGAATTTAGAAAGTCCGGTTATTGTGCATAAATTGTAAGATTAATATTTAAATTTTAAATTTTTAAATAAGGAGGTAAATGATATATTTTATGTAAAATTGTATGTACGTATAATAAATTTTTAAACGAGTTTTAAAATAATGTCTTAACGACCTTGGGAAGATTAGTTTTGTTTTTTTTTAAGAACTACCTAGTTTGCGGCACATGCCGAATTTGAAACTGAAGCAAAGAGAGTAAAGGGCTAGTTATATAGACGAAAACGAAACGGACTGAAACGAAATGAAACGGAAAGACGAAGTAGGCTTGGTTATATAGACGAATTAGTGAAAACGGTTTTGACATTTTCATATTTGTTTATAATTTTATATTATTTGAAGTTTACTTCTCGTGAGTATGAAAACTAACTCGAAAAATGCATTTTATGTGTGGCAAATTAAATATACTGCGTTTGAATCTAATTAAAATATAAAATATTTTGACAATTTGACATGTGCTTGTAAGGATAACAAAAAAATCATAACCGATAGTGTATAACCGCAAAGACGAAACGAAAGCAAATTGAATTGAATCAATTCATCCGTTCGTTTTCGTTTCATTTCTTCTACATAACTAGCCTATTATGTTTTCATGCAATCAATCCTTTCGTTTCGTTTCAGTCCGTTTCGTTTTCGGATATATAACTAGCCCATAAACCACAGCTAATAAATCGATGGCCGATGCAAAACATCCTCAGGAAGATCAGTTGTTTCTGTATTTTAATCTGCTCGTTGCATATTGGAGTTAAGTTTGTAACAACTAAATTATTCGCAAAATAATCGACATGTTCACTATATTAGTACGCGACATTCAACCGTGCGACATTCAATCAATAAGCGATATTTAATTCGGTCTTCGACTTAGACTGGTGCAAGTCATATTTTCATTTCACAGTTTCTTCCCTTTCGAGAGGAATACTGGATTAACGAAAGCAATTGCAAATGGCGTACTCTTGGTGAATACAGGTACTAAAATCGGCGTTAATCATTACTTAAGGGAAAGTCGGAGGAGTTGTTAACTAGAGTGTTCGTGAATACCACCACAAATAAGTGCTGCAAATAAGTGATATATGCAATAAATGGAATAATCTAGATCTAGAACAATTGATGCATAACATATAAACGCGAGCAATTTGTAATGCAAGCACAGTAGAAGTAGAACGTGTGGTAATAGCGCTCGAAGAGAAAAAAAGAATTCTTAACGATCAGATATATGTTTCTACTGTCTATTGTTTATATGTTGGTAATATTAACTCTTGTAGGCATCATGTCTTATCCAACATTCCCCGTTTTGAATGTCGAATTATTCCAGTTCATAATCTTTCGACCATTGTAGGTCGATGTCGAATACGAGATGATCGTCCTCTTAAGTTTTGTGCATTTTGATAAAAATTATTCGTAACGTTATTATTGAGATGGGGTCCAGTGTCCGTTTTTCAAAATCCTGATTATCAAAAACCAGGATTTTTATTATTTTTATGAATTCGGGCGTCCGCCGACTCATCAATCATCATCACCCCGCTTTTGATAATCATACTAGTCAGTACAATGTAATAAACCATAAAATAATTTTAGTTTCCGTTATCTTCCGCATCTCTACAATGTTCTAGTGTAAGAATTCTATATTGTAAGAAATTTTGCATTGCCAAGCCAGATTAAACTAGGCCATTTCTTAACAATTTTTCGTATTTTATCAAAAAAACAAACCGCCCTTTTCAGGACGACCATAAAAATAAATTTTTATTAAAATAATATAATATTATAATAATCTACAATAAGTATACGTAAGAATCAATTAAAAACAATGTAATCCAATATAAAGTGGAGGTCTAAACAATCAAATCCATCTTTGTTAAATTCCAAAATCAAATGGACAAACTAAGTTTGACCGTAATATGTTAAGAAACAATTTTGTTCCAATCATTATTACCAAAAACTAGTCCTGCACCTGAAATTCGAGCTCTTATATTAATTCGTTAAGACATGGCCTAATTCCAAATATCATGGACGAATTCCAGAAAATCTTCCAAATTCTTGTACAAGCGAATTCTAATCTAGTTGAACATATGTAATAAATATGATCATAAGTGGTTAAGAAATTTCGAACAAATTCCTTAAATGTGTTCAAAATTCATATTAGAATTCCAACCTACACCGATATTCAATATTATTACTGGTCAATAAATAACATAAATCCATCCAACATGTCTAAAAACCAAAACTTCAGCCAAAATGGATGTAAGAATTCCAATCCAGCTCTAAAACCTACACATTTGACCATGATCGGTTAAGAAATACCAAGTTTAATATATAATGGTCTAATACCAGAACTTCATGTTAAATTCACGTTAAAACCCCGTCCCCAATCCACATGTACATACCAAAGGCCTAGTTACATTCAGCAAAGTCGAATACCGGAACTTCGTTCAAAATTCAAGTTACAATTGAAATCCAATTCTGCATACGAAATTTGACAATTTTTGGTTAAGAAATAACCAAATTCCATTGAGCATGGCGAAATTCCAAAAAAATCTTAAAAAATTCCTTTTATAATGCAAAACACCTTCCATATTTTGACCAAGATCAATCAAGAAATGACCGATTTCCTAAATGATCGATTTTTTAAGATTTAAAAGCGGCATATTGAAAAACGTTATATTGAAAAGCGAGGTGTTGAAAAATGCGATTTCGGAAAGCGAGATTTTTAAAACTTCGGTATTTTGTAATTCGGGCTTTCGTACCGACCAAAAATGTCTAGGAAATAGCTGCTACAAAAAAAAAACATTCCCTATTCCCGGGGAATTACCAGAATAGTGCCACACACGAGCGAATCTAACAACCGATACGGTGGTCGTGTTACCCAACCAGACCGAGTTACCAAAGGGTTTTCACCACTCGGTGTCTGTGAGCGAGCCGTTTAATATTGGACTTTCAACTATTGTAGATCCAGTGATGTGATTGGCCATTGTTTCGCCTGAACTATGCACGTATGCATCATTAGTTTTTTGGGTGATATGACTGTTTTCGCTTCACTTCACAAAACATGGCTTAGGTTGGTGTTTGCCCAATACATGAGAACGTGTGGTTAGAGTCCTAAAAACGAATCCATTCTGCTCAGAAATATGACGTGGATGAGTACGTGCTCAGAAATAAAACGTGCTTAGAAATATGACGTGATATAATGTGGATGAGGTCGTAATCCCTTGAAATGATCCGTAGGTAGCAGCCTTAAGAGTCCTGTGGCATCTTTCGATGAAACCATTTGCTTTAGGTTTATAACTTGTGGTTCTTTTACTTTCAAATACCAGTAGTTTCGAGCGCTCTGCAAACAGCTCAGATTCAAACTGTGAGCCGTGGTCCGTGACAATTGATTCTAGCACATCGAAACGAGCAATCCATCCAGTTAGTAAGGCACAATTTCTACAGTTTCTGCTCGAATGTTTGCAATAGAGATAGCCTCTGGCCAACGGGTGTATCGGTGTACCATGGTGAGACAGTAGCGATGTCCATCAGAAGATGGAATAGGCCCGACAATCTATATGAGTTTGAGTGAATCTCTGGGATACCAGCGGAAAATTTCCCAAAGCACTCTGGGTCTGCCTTGTCATCTTCGATTTCTGGCATTCTAAACTTTTTTGTGCCAATTTACGCGCGTCTTTATTTACTGAAATTTCTTTGCGGCCATTTTTGCTGTGATGGAAATTTCTGGGAGAGCAAAATTATGAATAAACTCAAAAACTGTTCTTCGAAACGAGTCAGGTATGTATGGCCGGTTTATTCCAGTTGAGGTCTCACATATAATATTCTTAATGGCATCGCTTGGAATTTCAACTGTCCCTTACTTTCCATTAATTCTTTTAATTCAGTATCATCGTGTTGTGCTTCAGCAATCTTTTCATAATCAATTGTCGTCGGTATCGTGATTTCTTCGATGCGTGAAAGTGCATGAGCTACCACGTTTTCTATTCCGAAAAGATGCTGTATGTTGGTCGTAAATTGTCCTTTAAAGTTCAAGCGTCTGAACTTTCTTGGAGAAGTTTTAGCTGGATTCTGCTTAAACGCAAATATTAGTGGCTTATGGTCCGTGAAGAGTGTAAATGGTCTTCCCTCAAGTAAGTGTCTAAAATGTTTAATTGCTGAATTGGCTCCCAACAGTTCACGATCATAGGCGCTGCATCGTTGTTTCGTCTCATTTCGCTTCATCGAATAAAAACCATGTGGCTGCCAAGCCAAGTACATAAGACAACCATAATTGCGAGTCTGGCTCCCGTAATAGGATGTACCAGAAGGGTGTAGCTTCGTTTAACTGTTGCTTGCTGTTGATAAATGCCTCTGATGCTTCTACTATCCAATTAACCGCTCGTTTGTCATTTTTCTTACTCCTCTTAAGGTAGTCGTTTAATAAACATGTGGGAGGAATCGCCTATAAAAATTAAGCATACCCAAATAACGTATAAGCTGCTTAATAGTTTTCAGTTTATCGTATTTCACTATGGCGTCGACCCTTTCTCTTGTAGGTTTAACACCCCGTGCATAATGGTATGTCCCAGGAAATTTATTTCGCTCGATAAGTCCCGCATCTCTCAATCTCTGGAACACAACTCTTAAATGGTTTAGATGTTCCTCACGAGTATGCGATTCTATATCAATAGATCATCTATGTATATACAAAACAGAAACTCAAATCACCGAGGACGGTTACATAAACCATTGGAAGGATTGGGCGGCATTGCGTAAACCGAACGTCATCCTCATAAACTCGAAGAGTCCGAAAGGAGTGGTAATTGATATCTTCGAATCTGATGGTATGCTCTAACCAGATTCATTGTATTGAATATCGTACACACATCTATAATTAATTTGCAAAATCCTATAAATGAAGAATGAGCTATTGATCAGGTTGTGTTACGTTATTAAGAGCCCCGTAGTTACCACAAAGTCTCCATTGACCGCTTTTCTTCACGACTTGTGTTGATTCTGTTGAACATGTTTGAGTAATTTTCTTAAACTGGACTAAGTAGTTGCCTTAAAGCGAAATAATGTCGGCATCTATCGAATGATGGAAGTGATTGAAACCATAGAAATCCTACCAAGAGAGGAAATTGACGTTAGTGGATCTGTTGCGCGTAGGGCACATTTACACATCGGACAACTCAACGGTTGACTTTATTTCGGTTCATTTTCCGGTTAAGATGATCATCGGTTTGGTACGATGAAAAAAATGGTATTCGGTTTTTTAACGTGAACAGAAGAAGAACATCATTTTGACACGAGAGTTTATGTATTCAGGTGTGTGAATTTTTCTTACAAATTTTCATATAATTACGCGCAAATTTTCATATAATTCTCAAGACAGGTGTCGGAAACACACAATATATCGCAAGGCGATTTGATGTCTAGGCAGCTGCATCTGGCTGCACCTAAGCCTTCCCCGGTTTGGACGCACGATGTCGAGTTATGGTTCGGCACATTGGAAGCGCAATTCGTGAACGCGTGAATTACTAGCCAAGTGACAAAATATTTCACGGTTTTATGCGTATTGACCCAGGAATTGGCTAGAATAGTACCGGATATGGTAAAAGGGATTCCACCCAAAGACCCTTATGATCTTCTTAAGCAATCGCTAATCACAAGACTAGGTCGACAGCCCGAATTCGAAAGGTGTTGAGTGAGATGGATCTTGTCGAAAAGAAACATTCACAGCTCTTGCGGGAGATGCAAGCAACAGCGATGAACGTTTTTCCTCGCGAGACATGGCAGGTATTGTGGAACGCGAAGTTACCCATCTGAGGCCTGCTCAGAGTTGAATCTCATGGCGGTTTCTTGCAGTCTTCATAAACAAGACAGTACTAATAAAAATCGGACAAATGAGTTTCCACAATCGAGTTACGAACGCTTGGAGAAATGGAACTTAAATTTACAGGCCCAAATTAATAAGCTGACACAAACAATGAAGCGGTTGGGTTTTAATAGTCATATAGTCAAAGTAACTCTCCAAGTGCAGGCTCACGTGTTAGACAACGAGATAATTCCAGATCACGTTCGAATGCTTCGGTTAAAAATGGAATTTGTTGGTACCACTATCATTTCAGTGATAAAGCGCGCAAATGTGCGCCGACTTGTAAATTATACGACCCTACCAAATTCGACCAAAAAAACTAGTTAAGTCATCCACTTGGCGGCATGTTATGACGAAAACACCCAATGTCGCCTAATAATTGCTGATAGATCTTCCAACACTAAATACTTAATAGATACTGGAGTGGAGATTTCAGTAATTCCAGCATCAAATAAAGATAGATCCAGAGGGAACTCGGATTTTTCGTTGTATGCAGCAAACGCTACCAAGGTTACTAACGGAACAAGGATAGTTAAATATTTATTGTTACCGATGTAACGGTTCCTATAATTGGGGCCGATTTCCTTAAAAAATATAGTTTACTAGTGGACTACCATCGAAAGCCAGAGACCAGCTGTTTACGATAAAACAAGACGTCTCTCTTCCGAGAAGCTATACATCGCAAAGAAACAGTTTGAGTTCATGCAGTCACAAGGAATTTGCCGATCTTCTAATAGCACATGGTCAAGTCCACTCCACTTGGTCGCGAAGAAAAATGCTGAGTGGAGGCCGTGAGGAGACTATCGGGCCCTTAATAACATGATACAACCCAATCAGTATCTAATTCCTCATTTGTAGGATTTTGCATTTCATTTGGATGGGTGTACAGTGTTCACCACAATGTATCTAGTCAGGGCGTACCATCAAATACCAATTGAGGCAAATGATGTTCCCAAAACAGCGATTACCACTCCATTCAGACTTTTTGAGTTTTCGAGGATGACGTTTGGCTTACGGAATGCCGCGCAGGGTTATGTTCCAACGATTGAGGGAAGCAGAACTCGTTATCAAGGTCGAGAAGTGTAAATTTGCAAAAAGCGAAGTGGAATTTTTGGGACATACCATCACCGCGCAAGGTATCCGCCCTGTTCGAGAGAGAGTTGACGCTATTTTGAATTATAAACATGCGGAAATGATTAAACAGCTCAAACGATTCCTGGGTATGTTAAAATTTTACAGACGATTCATTCCGCAAGCAGTGAGTAATCAGGCACTACTAAATGATTATCTTAGAGGTAGCAGGAAGAATGACAGAAGAGCCATTGTGTGGACAGATGAAGCGGTTGATGCGTTTAGAACCAGTAAAAAGCAGTTGGTGGAGGCAACTCTTCTGGTACATCCGGCACAGAACGCTGAGCTTGCGGTTATGGTTGACGCATCAGACGTCGCGCTCGGTGCAGTTGTGCAACAATAAGTCGCAGAGATTTGTTAGGCTGAATGAGACACAACGTCGGTACAGTACCTACGGCCTTGAACTATTGGGGGCGTATACAGCTATTAAGCATTTTAGGCATCTACTCGAGAGAAGGTTATTCACCCTATTTACAGATCACAAGCCATTGGTGTTCGCCTTCAGGCAGAACCCTGCCAAGGCTTTTCCGAGACAGTTTAGGCATCTGGATTTTATAGGGCAATTTACCACCGATATACGACACGTATCCGGAGTGGAAAATCTTCGATGAAATCACTGTACCACCGACAGTGGATTACGAGCAGATCGCTGACGCACGCAGCAAAACGATGATGAATTGAAAAATTTGACGGTAAAAAGTACCCATTTGGTATTCCAGAAGATTCCGTTACAAAGTTCAAACAAATATATTTTCTACGAAACCTCTAAGGGAGTTAATCGGCCGCACATCCCCGAAGCGTTTTGAGTTGCAGTGCTTGACTCCATTCACAAGTTCGCGCACCCGGGACTTGCCGCAACGGTAAAACAGATCGTTCAAAAATTCAATTGGACGTCAGTAAATGGTGATGTACGCAGGATGGCAAAGAATTGTTTGAACTGTCAAAGATCCAAAGTGACTAAACATACGAAAAGCGATGTGGGAAATTTTCCGCTAGTATCACATTTACGCAGATTCATTTGGACATAATAAGGCCGCTTCCATCTTCAGATGGCCATCGTTTGTGCGTGACGATGATTGACCGCTTCACGCGTTGCCCAGAAGCTATACCAATCGTGGATATCCGCGCGGAGACGGTGGCGTTTGCAGTTTTGAGTGGTTAGATTGCTCGTTTTGGAGTTCCAGAGTCGATCGTTACTCGATCAAGGATCTCAGTTCGAGTCGGAATTTTTTGTCGAGCTCTCCAAGTTGTTGGGGTTTGTAAGGAAAAGGACAACCAGTTATAACCCAAAGGCTAATGGATTCATCGAGAGGTGGCACCGGACATTAAAAGCTGCTATATATGAGCCGGAACAGATCGGATTGGACACGTTCGCTTCCGACTGGGGCTTTTACTTTTCGATTTTACTGGGGCTTCGAACAGCTTTTTGCGCAAGATTTTAGTATGGCATACGTCCGCATCCACCTACTCAACATACATCCAAAGACGCATTCGGTTTTTGTTCTCATGTGTTATTACGCACTGACGCGGTGCGAAAACCGTTACAGCCGCAATATGAAGGTCCGTTCGCAGTAGCTACTCGAGCTGAAAAGAATTTCATCATTGAACATAAAGGCAAGCAAATTAGAGTGTCTATAGACAGACTTAAACCCCGTTTTGCACAGAATTACTCGAATCACAAAATAGTTCACCCGATATTGCGACTAGCCCGTTGTGGGGTACTGAATAAACTGCAGTTTCAGACTCCGAAAGAATGAGATAAAAACGATCGCGCGTCAAAGGAAAGTAACTTTCAGCTCTGACCTGACTCGCCGGGTGAGCAAAATGTTTGCATACCCAAACAAACGTTGACTCGAGTAACAAGAGTGGCAGAGTAACAAGACCGCCGGCTAAATTTCTCGATGCGTTTACGTTGACAAGTGCTCTATTAGGGGAGTGCTGTCGCGCGTAGGGCACATGTACACATCGGACAAATCAACGGTTGACTTTCTTTCGGTTCATTTTCCGGTTAAGATGATCATCGGTTTGGTGAGATGAAAAAAATGGTATTTGGTTTTTTAACGTGAACAGAGGAAGACATAAAAATAGCACATGGCGTAATTAAAAAAAAGAAAAATTCATTCCGCCATTTAAAAAGTAGCTTGTTGTTAACTGTCGAGTGTGTTCAATTGACTTGCGTTGTGAATTACGGCGAAGCACCTGCAAATATTAAGCAGAAAAAATGGTGTATGTTGATTAGTATTAATATCCAACATTCGTGAGACCGCTAATCCAACCAACCATAGATCCAATAGTCGTTTGCATTTGATATCGACCAACAAACCACATTTGTTAAGAAAATCGGCCCCAATATAGGCACTGTGCTGTCAGCAATAATACTTGTTTGCGAAAACAAACGCCTGAGGCCCAAATTCAGTTTAACCACTTTCGTTCCATATGTATTAACTTGGAAACATTTGCTGCGCATAGAGAAACATCAGACTGCCCTCTGGATCTATCTTTTTGTGAAGCAGGAAGTACTAAAATTTCAGCTCCGATATCAATTAGGTATTTGTTGTGTGAAGTTCTATCAAATATTATTAGGCGACAATGCGTGTTCCCGTCATGACACGTCGCCAAGTGTGATGACCTTTCTATTTTTTGAATCAAATTAGGTGGCATCGTATAATTTACAAGTGTACACGCAATTTTTTGCTTTATCATTAAAACGAGACCGACCAAATGGCACAGTGGTTAAAGCTTTGGCATAGGATCGGGAGGTACCGGGTTCGAATCCCGATAGGGGCAGGATGTAAAAGTAAAATTTCATAATGACACACTTTAAGTTATACTGAATGAATTTTATTATTACAAAATATGAAATTAAACTGAATGAATTTTACTCATAAATTATATGGCATTGAGTTTTTTTTCCATGCATGTACAAAATATTTTCTATTATTTTTTATTTTAATTTCGCACTATACTCTAACGAAACCGGAAACGTACTGTCGTCATTTACTAAAAAATCAAGCAAACATCGTAGTTCAACCGTGTTGCCCGATGTAAGCCCCAAGACCAAACATCGTGCAATGTTTAACTATGTTGCATGACGCACGCCCTACGACCACAAATTAATCGTTTCCACACAGAACCTAAATGCACTTTACGTGAATAAAATTTTTTTACGAAGTTTGTTAAAATCTGCCCCCGTAAATGGTTTGGAGCGGGAAACTCTAATTGGATCTTGCAAGAAGACAACGATCCAAAACACCATAGCATACAGCATACTCTATATTCGGAATTTATCTTCAAAAAGGGCATCACAACTTTGGATTGGCCATCTCAGTCACCTGATGGCAATCCGATCGAAATTTATATGGACACTCATGTAGATTAAGCTGAAAATGTACCACATAAAAATTTTGGGCAGATGAGGTTGATTAATCAAAGTGCAGTGAATTGCTACCTTGAGCAATATAGTGGTTGTTCAAAGTGAATCATCGTTAACTTGTTATTCGACGTGAAATATTAATTGAAATGAAGTGTAATTGGTTAGCTTAGCTCTTTTATTGCAACATAAAAGGAGCGATTGAATTTCGTTTTCATATAAAGGTTGGCTGAGTTAAGTACAGTGTATAGGTACTTACTACATTGAAATCTAGTCCTATATTTTTATCCATATAGATTGTGATGAGAAGCTGTACATCGACTCATTTGTCTATTTTAATCATATATTCTCATAAAATCATTTAGAGATACTTAAACCCCCATTAAACGGGCAAATTAGCTTCAACACAAACAACAGAAGACTTTTTTTTATTATCATTTCTCATTTGGGGGTCAACACAAAAGCTATTTTCCAATAATTTTTTTTTATTGCACTCACTTTTTATAGATAAAGACGACATCATCACACAGTTCGATTACTAGTGGGTTATTTAGAAATATTGTCTACGACTCATCGCGCTAATTAAATTCATCATCAGCCAACTGAATAATGTATTTATGTTTTTTTATCTTTTATCAATATATCGTTACTATCGAGCCAAGGTTTCATTGTTGTCTTATAAACAGACATTTGGTATTTATAGATAGATACAGTAAGATTACCATTACGATCTTCCATTTTACTCGTACATGAGCGTCTATTTTTATACCCAAAATGCAGAAAAATTGCTACAAGCAACGTCATGAAGATTTTTATAGAAACCACATCTAGAGATGGTGTATGGCATAACTAGGCATTGGATAGATACACGAAATGATTTTTCGTATATAATAAAAATCTAATCCTAAATAGTGTAATGGTTAAAGAATAAGAAAAAGAAATTGCAAATTATAGAGTAAAAATTATTTTTATTACTATTATTTAGTACAAAATAAAATTGTATAACAAAATTAATTTCAGGAACAAAAAATTCTTCAAAGCTAATGTCAGACGATGACGAATTGTCGTTAACTTAACGATTTTTATGCTAAACTTATATTTTCGATACAAGTAACCACCAACGATCAAGGAAGCTGTAAGCAATAAAATTTTCAATCAAACATAATTTATTGAACTTTCTTTATTGTTGGTGGTTATCGTTTGTGAGAGACGCCTTAAGCTTGTGTTTTCATATTCGATGTATTTGTTTATTAAATTTATCCTTGCAAATCTTACACATTTATAATTCCACGCTTATAAAACTCTGGCCTCATTGGTTGGAAAGTTGTACCATTCAAAAAGTGTTGCAAACTTCAAAATTAATGGTATCACACACAACGATGTGTGTGGCTTTGCATGATCATGTAGACATACAATATCTTTCGATTCGTTAGTTCTGACCGATTTTCTTTAGTTGCTTCATCCAGTCTGATCAGTTGTTGGCAATAGACAATTCAAAAGACATAAGACTGTTGTACCACGAAATTGATAGCATGCTCTTATTTTGGTACAGATCAGCGTGGTTTGTGCTGGTTCATCACGCTGGAACCAAAGATGGTAGAATTTTTTTATTGGTTTAGGCGAGAGAAGTATTGAACGGCCGAATTCGCCTGCAGTGGTTCTCTGAACTTACTGAAAATGTTTAGCTGCCCTTCGGTCAGGAAGTTACTTGGGGGAGACACAAAATCATTATTACCTAATCGATATTGTGATGGAGAGATTCACCCATAATGATTTAGATTTTTTTTTTTTTATAATTTATATTACAACTGATTTACAAATCATTTAGTAACTTATCTTTCTTAAATAAATATTCACATTTGGAGGGCAGTAACCCAATCGTTACTCCCGTTTGAATTTACATAATTTATATTATTTCTCTGTCCTGATTAAATACAACTGCCCAGTTCTAAAGGTTTCTGCATTTGAAGTCTTCTTTCTGCATTGGTGGTGTCCAACAAACTTCGTATGTCTGCACTTTGGTGCCGAGATATCCGCTGAATTGCCGCCCCTGTGGCAAAGTGGTTAGCATGCTTGCTCCAGCAACCGGAGGTCCCGGGTTCGATTCCCGGTGGTGACAATTAAAAATTTTCACGGCTGGTTTAGGATCAATGAATTAATCACTCATTATCCGAAATGAAAATATGATTATGAAACCTCATTTGAGGCGGCCAAATCCCTTGATGGGATATAGTGCCAGAGAGAGAGAAAAATATCCGCTGAATGTGTTTCTTTGCATGATTTTTTATTTCTTTACTGACATATTCCATGTTTAAGTCCCTATGTAGGTTATCATTTCTGATGTACCAAGGCGCGTTGACAATGCCACGCAGCACTTTGTTTTGAAACATTGTATCATTTGTGTATTTGTTTTCTTGGTACAACCCCAAAGTTGAATACCATAGGTCCATACTGGTTTAAGTATTTGCCGATATAATAGCAATTTATTGTGTATTGTAAGCTCAGAATTTCTACCTATTAGCCAATACATTTTCTTATACTTGATGTTCAATTCTTCTTTTTTCTTTTTAACATGCTCTTTCCATCTAAGCTTGCAATCGAGGGTCATGCTGAGGTATTTGGCTGTAGTTGCATTTGGAACCTGCCTTGAATTGAGTTCTACTGAAATCCAGTTAACTTTCTGGTTTGTGAAGTTTACATGAACCGATTTTGCTTCGTTTAGGCTAATGTGCCATTTCTTTGTCCAGCTACTGACTGAGTCGGTTGCTTGTTGAAGTTTTGTCGTTGCTTCTGACATACACTTTCCAGTTGTCAGAATAGCTGTATCGTCTGCAAATGTTGCTATGGTAGCACCTTCTGTATTTGGCATATCTCTGGTGTACAAGATGTACAGTATAGGACCCAGCACGCTACTTTGTGGTATGCCTGCTGCTATTCTCTCTAGTTCAGAGTACTCTCCGTTATATTTTACACGGAAATGCCGATCTGCGATGTACGATTTAAGAATTTGATAGAACTGTTTAGGTAGATCGCGATGCAATTTAAATTCAAGTCCTTGGCGCCAAACTTTGTCGAAAGCTTGTGCTAAATCTAAGAAGATACTGGAACATATTTTCTTTTTCTCAAGTGCGTCTTCTATTATGCCCGTTATTCTGTGAACTTGTTCTGTCGTAGAGTGATTTTCCCTAAATCCAAATTGGTGGGGTGGAATTAAATTTCGTTCTTCTATTATTGGCTTGAGCCTCTTGAGCAGTAATTTTTCAAATAATTTTGAAATGACAGGAAGTAGTGAAATCGGCCTGTACGATTTTTTGTCGTTTGCTGGTTTGCCTGGTTTAGGAATCATAATTACTTCAGCAACCTTCCATTGTTGTGGGACATATTTTAGTCTGAAGGCAGCATTGCTTATTTGAACCAATTTTCGTAATAACTTCTTGGGAATGGCTTTTACGACTTGGCCAGTAATTAGATCGTAACCTGGAGCTTTTTTCTCATTTAAATTGTACTTGATCTCCTCTTTCAATTCCTGTAATATTACAGATCGTATATTATGGTCATCAATTTTGCTAATTGTTGTTATGTTTTCGTCTGCAGTTTGCCTGGGTAACGAACGGTTGAAAGGTTTCTTCTAAGTGAGCCGCAAATAAAATGGCTTTTTGCTTGTCACTTTTGGCCCAGGTTCCTTCCTCATTTTTAATAGGCGGCACAAGCATTTTGGTCCTTTTTAATCCCCTTGTTGCTTTCCAAAGAGAGTAATCAGTGTGTTTATGCTCAGTGAGACCACTTAAGTACTTGTTAATAGTTTCGTTCTTAATTTCTTTTATAAGTTGTTTCAGTTTATTGCACAGATAATTGAGGATTCTTTTGTTTTCATTCATGATTAGTACGTGAACTTTGCCATGCTGCTTCTTGAATAGTACTGTTAGGTACCTCTAGTTCGTCTTCCAATTGTACCGTTGTTTTAATTGGCATTTGAAGGTCTATTTTGCTCTTCAATTAGTTCTTGGAATAGGTCCCAGTCAGTTTTATTATTTGTTAGCTTAGACAAGTTATCCTTGTTAATTATCATTGTGCTGAGTGTCATGATAACTGGTGAATGGTCCGAATATATCCCCACGCTGTTTTCGAGGCACGTGTAGTCCTCGGTAATTAAAAAATCAATGAGATCTGGTATTTTATTTAGATCAGCAGGCCAATATGTTGGTTTACTTCCAGAATGGAACTCGCAGTTGTTTACCCGACCTGCTTCGAAAAGCTCTTTTCCTTTGCGGGTTGTAAGTCTTGATCCCCAATAGGTGTTTTTTGCATTAAAGTCACCACCAATAATAAAATTGGGTCCTAGTGATCTAAAGAGTCTGTTATAATCTTCTTTATTTAGATTATAGCGTGGTGGGCAGTAGATAGATGAAATACTGTATTCATTATTTTTACTAGTTTTGACTTTAACAGTTTAAACTTGCATACTTTCTTCTTCGATACCAGGTTCGTCATAGTGTTTGATATTCTTTTTCACTATTACTGATGATCCTCCCCTAGCGTTTCCTCCTGGGTGAATAGCATGATAACATTCATAATCGCGTATTTTAATAAATGATTAAGAAGAATTTTATAAACGCCCGTGAATTTAAATTGTTTAAGAACTTTTTCGGCTTTTCGGACAAAATATTATTTTAATGGACATCCATACAATGTTTACGACTGTTTTAGTCGCAGAAAACAAAGAGGCCATTTATTAACAATATCCCTATCACAAAAGTAGAAAAAATGCACTCCCCTCCCCCAAAACTTTAACCCCAGGGCACACTTGTGTACACAAAGAGGGGAGTGCACTTTTTCTACTTTTGTGATAGGGATATTGTTAATAAATGGCCTCTTTGTTTTCTGCGACTAAAACACTCGTAAACATTGTATGGATGTCCATTAAAATAATATTTTGTCCGAAAAGCCGAAAAAATTAATAAATGATGTTTCTGTCAAATGACTTTCCGATATAAGGCATATATCTATTTTCTCTAAATTTAGAAAGATTTCTAACTCTGGAACATGCTGCAGTGCTAGTCCGTTCGCATTCCAGGTGACAATTCTTAATGTTCTGCTCATTTTAATATATTAGGGCTGTTGCCCCGTTAGTGGTTTCTTGCATTTCTAGACGCTTATATAAAGCTTCTAGACCACGTTCTTGCTTTGCTAGTCTAGCATTTATGGCTTCTATGCTTCTGCATATCCTTTCGAGAGGGTCATCAGTAATAACATTAGATGATTGTTGTACAATTTACGAGTAGGTTTTCCGCCCTGTACCTATAACTAGTGGCTTTGGCTCCACTTGGTTTTTACTCACTTTCTCAGTGGTAACCTTAGAGCTTTGAGGAAGATTCAGTTTGTTTCTTAGCCTCTGAAGTTCTTTGGCTACGTCACATCCTCTGTAATTCGCAGGATGATGCCCTTTACAGTTTATGCATTTTGCAGGGTTGTTTCTACTTTCTTTACATTCTTTCGCGTTGTGTTTTCCAGCACATTTTACGCATCTAGGGGTCCCGACCGCAATATTTTTGCGTGTGGTTGAAACCTTGGCATTTTTTGCATTGAGGTATTAACCTCGTATTTTGCTTTAGGGGTTCTATTTTAACCCTCATATTTAGTATTGCTTTGATGTTGAAAATTTTTCAACTTTCTCCTTTTTATTAAAAGTAAGCATTAAATAGTGGGAGCCCTCTTTTTCTTACTTCATTGTTCTCACCTCTCTCCCGTTTTAGGATATTTAGTACATCTTCTATTTGCAGATCTTTTGCATTTAGGTCCTCCATTGTATCCTCCTTCTTACAAGTTGGATGAAGGCCTCTGGCCATAACCTTAATTGCACGGTTGTTTTTATCTTCGTATGTGAACCATTCTTTACCTTCCTCGTTGAGCTTTGTGGCTAGAGCTTGTAACGAGCAAGCTGATTAAGCCATGCTGTTATAGAAATTTATGAGGGGAAAATACTGAGACAGAGCCTTTGAGCGGTCACCTCTTGCGCGGCTAAAGCTCAGGAGTCATGGGGTGGGGTTTTCAAAGGATGACTCAGTCTTGCTAAACCGCAAAAAAAAAAAAATATTTAAATAAAAGAAAAAGTAAATTGAGATCAACTATTGTATTTACGAAGCAAGAAGAAATTTTACCAGAGTGGTTAAAATTTGTAGGCAGGAAAAATAATCAAATAATTTCATAAAAGACGAAGAAAAAAAAATTATGGAAACTAACTGGAGTTCTGACTTGCTTGAGGAAAGGAAGTAAAAAAAAAATATAAACCAAAATGAATGAAGATCCAATCATCAATAATCCAAAACATCAAAATAATTCACGTCATCCCGAAGAAAATTTTAAATAACCAAACTATGAAAACAAGTGCTCGCGTTTAGTGCTATACTTACCATGGTCTCACTTAGAAAAATTAACGTCTCATTTTTAGGTACTCATAATCGACAAAGAAAAAAAAATAATTATAAAAATTGATTTGATGAAGTTCATAATTATTAACAAAAATTCTAATTTATTACAATGAAAGAAAATTGAAAATATTAAATATACGAATTTATATGTGTGTGTAATATATATATATCTATATATATATATGACAAAGCACATAAGGAAATTAATTTTACAGCCTACCCTAAACCCTAAACTAACCTATGCTAAAGTAAAGAACAATTCATAAATTATCTTAACTAAAAAAAAATTTAACTAAATTAATTTATTAAGAAAAATAATCGTAAAACTAAAATTTGATGCACGAAAAAAAAATCGTAATAATAATTGTAGAAAAAAAAACAAATTTTACTTGATCATACAATACGAGGAGGCCTTGTTGATTAGTAGATGAAAGTTGATAGCAGGATCCCAAAATTATTGCATGCGAGATGGCATGAGATTTTTCGAAGGTTTTGCAGCACTAGGTAACGGATAATGTAGCCGTACTCAATTTTTAATTAGGCTTTCAAATTTTTCGGTATAAATTATTTCAGTGTTATTTATTTGTTATTTGTAATTATTGATTATTGTAAAACATTATTATTTACTTGAAGATTATTATATGGTATTATAATTATTTTATTATACATTATTTATAAAACTATTAATTATTATGTTTAGTTAGAAATGGAACGATACTGTTAAAACGTATACTTAATTTCATAATTTAACCGAAATGCACAATCGTCCATATTATGTTTATTTTTAACGCACTGTAAATTCGATGCACAGGTTTTGGTTTTACTCGAAATTTTTACTCGTGGTTTCATAAATAGTTTAATGTCTTTATCTTTTTATTTCATTTATCGTTTAATATCATATTACAGCACTGATTTTATACTACATATAGAATTATTAATTTTATTCGAGCAAATTACAAAAAAAAAACGTCCACCATTAGGTTAAATTACACCATGCTCGATATGGTTACAAAAACACCTTTAAACCATATTACACTAATAATTTTATAACTTATAGTTTATCTTTTAAATAGAATACATTAAATATATTATGCTCAATCAATTTATGATATGAGCTATTTGCAAAAGTAATTTCTAACTATTTGCCTAATATATAGATATATATATATATATATATATATATATATATATATATATATATATATATATATATATATATATATATATATATATATATATATATATATATATATATATATATATATATATATATATATATTAATTTTGTAACACGCGAAACATTCACTGACTCGAAAACGATGCCAAAAAAATTAAAAACACCATTTTGGCTTTGTAAATTAAATTTAATAAATTTTCAATTTTATTTAATGATCTGCCTCGATCAAGATTATAACACTGACCAACTAATCAATTTTTTTATTTTTATTTTCTTCGACGATAACAACCTTCTATCCACCCGTTATTTTTTTTGAAGGTTTTTCAATTAAAAACAAAATATTCTAGTTGGTAATATTGGTATTACCAAAATGTACGTAAATTAATTTTTCAACCGAACGTAACAGTCGAACGTAAAAATAGCCGGACAACCGAATTGTTAATGCTGTGGTGAACACCGCGGCGTTACAAGCTCTATATGTATCGGAATCTGGTGTATTGATTTTCCACACGTTATTGTTTTGTGACACTACTCTGTACTCCTTAGTGCACTGATTTGATTATATTTTGTATACTAGCAAATTCTGTTATGCCGAAAACATAATTGGCGGAGGAGCCTTTTCTTTCGGTGCAACCTTTTGTTGTTGATTTTCTTGCTATTATTTTTGTTGCTGATGTGCTGGATTAGTCTTAGTAGTACCAGTTACAATAGCTTGAGATTGTTCTCCAACTTCAGGTGAGCATTCCGCTCTTCGTTTTTTTGGTAGGTCTTTTTTTCCTGTTCCTGTTCAGTACCCAATCTGTTTCCCTCGCAAGTTCCTCCTCATCAGTATGGAATTCGGTGTTATAACTGGTGTATGTTCTTGCTTCGTTATAACTGGTTAGAGGGTTATCATAAATCTCCATTTCCATTTCTTTGGGTTTCTTTAATTCTTCATTTTCCTTTTTTAGTTTGTTAACTTCGCTTCTTAGTTGGGTTATAAGTGTTTCTAAGTCACTTAGTTTCCGACGGAGTCCAGCGTTTTCATTTTCTGCTGATTTTCTGAGTTAGTTTGTCTAGTTGGTGATCTTGGCAACTTTGAACTTCTTATGAATGGGTATAGCAATGATTGGCTCACCCCTGAATCCATTGAGCCATCCTCGTTAGAGGGTGGATTAGCCAACTGGGTAGTTGGTGTACCACCTGGGGTATTTTCTCCTTTTTCCGTTCTATTCATTGCTTTAATTGGTCAGGTTATACCTCCCAACACTAGGTCCCTAGCAGAACTTAGCCACTGCAAGCAGTGCCCATCCCCCGCGACGTGGACGCGCCTACCAGGAGTAGCCGAGGTGCACACAGTTACAGCCGAAGCCCCCTGTGTGCCCACAGCCGAGGGACAGATGATTCAGATTTGACAAGCCGCCGAAGTGTGAAGTCAGCAAATTCAATCTCATAGTTTTCGTCTCTGGCGGTTTGCCGATATAAGAATACCAATTCACGAGAAGATCCAATCCGATAGAGCGCTGTGCAGTCACTGCGTAGGCTTGTTATCTAGTAGCTCAGTAGTTGCTGACCCGTGTTGCATTACCTGATGCTCCCCAATTCGACACCACAATTCACGCAAAAGGCGTGGTTGTGATTGGTGTCGATGTAGTTCCAATTGGTAGGCTGATGGTAATTCAAAAATTACCAGACCCGTATGGCTACAAAACTGTTCCATTGACTATGGAAAACTGGACTGGCGTACCCAAACCAAGTCCACTTGCGAATCAGCCCATGCGTACATTTGAACTCTTAGTATTTCGAGTGATTGGACGATGGTATGCATAAAATTGACGAGGAGTACGATGGCGCATAGCTACGTAATCGTGGCAAGGTGATAGATTTCAGGGGCGACATTTGTCTTTGTGCCATTATAGTAATTTTGACAGACCCATCTGCTAACGTTGCACGACTATATACCATTATGCTGTGTAGGCTTTATACCGTGATCTTTCGAATGATTTATCCAGCGATCGATTCTGACAGCTTCAAACCATCGTAAACCGTTTCGATTGGTTAGGCAACTTCCAGCGGTTGATTATGGAACATTTTCGTTCCACGATATGCTATATAGGATGTAAATAGCCGAATATCCAAGATCGAGGTGATGTTAAGTCCGAAACAATTGAATGTTCGAATATCATTTTCCTAATTCGGAGCCATCGCAACGGTGTGCCACTATTTGCTTCTGGGTTGCAATTAATTCAATCAAGAAAGACTAATATATCTTCCGTCTTCATTGCGATAATGGCACGATTTGTAACACCGCTCACGTTTTAATTCATCTTGTGTTGGTTCTCGAAGGCAGGAAAGATTTCTCTATAAGTGATCTGTGTATATTGGCGATGGTATCATAATTGACGATATTTATCGTGAGTCTCACGTTTTCGGCGTAGAGTGACCCTTGGATACCAGTAAAGGGTCACCGGTATGGAAGCTGAATAATATCCCTTCCTAGTACGATATCTATTTCTTGTCGGGACGATAATAATGGCAAGTGTGGCAAATTGATGCGTGTCGGTTCTAATAATATAATCGTGTCGCTGGATTTGGATGTGCCTGTAATATTCTCGACAGTGAGGGCTATGTCCGACATAAAAAGCGTTGAATCGATTTGCGATCCGAGTAAACATCCAACAATAGAACGGGACATGAGCACCTCACTGGCACAGATTCGGGTCGGCAGATCCGAGTCCCAGTACGGGCATGAATCTATCGAAGGTAACTGCCGATGATGAAGTGGCATTGGTTGTAACTATCTCGATGCATCCGCTGTGCTTTGTGATCCTTATAGACATAAGGAACAGCGGTGCTTCTTCAGTTAAGATCGTCTTGAGATAATTTAGCTTTCGTGAATTGGGCAGCTGCTTATTGTTGTGGATGAGATCGACGAATAAGTTTACAAACTCTGCCCAATTTGTATAACCGCCATTGAAAACTGGAACCTTTATGCGAGACAAATGTGCGTCAATCGATTATGATTCGGGTCCAGGCTTACCCTAGCCGAGTTTTTAACAAAATGAAAAATTAACAAAAATAAATAGTCAGTAAAAACAATGTTAACAATGGAAACCTAACAACAGACAAACTTCTCTTGTCTTCTCCAGACAAACTTGCTCTTTGAAATAAAATTGGTCTCATTAAAAAACTACGAAATTATCTCAGTTGTTAATCCGTTAGAAAATCGATTCGCATGGAATATTTTGGTGATTTTTGGGTTTCAGGGTGTTAATTTTTGGCCATAGATCACAGAGATACTGCTGAGTAGTGAATATTGGTCCTTGACTGTGGATTAAATATATTTAGTGCTTTTTAAAAATATTAGCCACATGCAAGACCCCTCGCTTGAATAAGATTTGTGGAATCGAATTATTGATCGCGCTCAAATTAATAAATAGACGTTCAATGTATGCTTTGCTCGTCATATTTCTCCTCGATATCCCCAATAGAATATTTTCATACTTTGGCTAAGGATTAAATAGACCTAGTGCTTTTTAAAAATACCAGCCACATGTATAAATATATAAACCAAGGATTTCACCAGAAAACCCCTTACACTATTTTCCCCTCAATCAGAATCCATCGCAAACGATTCCTGGCACTCGAAAACATTCTTCAACCAATTTTCATTAAAATCGTTTGAGCTGAGCAATGAAATAAAAAATAAACCCGGGGCTAAGCATAAAACCTCTTACACGATTTTTCTCGAAAACAGGATCCATCTTTATCGGTTCCTTGTACTAGAAAACCTCCTTCAAGCAATTTTCAATAAAATTGTTTGAGCTAAAAAAAAAATTAAAAATAAGCCCGGGGCTAAGCCTTAAACAATTTTTTCCGATATGAGGATACATTGCCATCGATTCCTGGTACTCGAAAGCGTCCTTCCAGAAATTTTCTTTAAAATTGTTTGAGCTAAGCAAAAAATTTAAAAATAAACCCGGGGCCCACCAGCCAAGCCCTAAATGATTTTTCCCGATATTTAAAATCGTTTGAGCTGAGCAGAACAATAAAAATTATGCTATAAGAAGTTGTAACTTCATTGGTTTGTGGAACACTTTTTGTCAGAAAATCGTTCATTCAACGATCGTTGTTGTTCAATGGAATTGAGCCAATTCTGGATTAGCACAAATTCAGCCACGATAGTTTTTGGTTTTGCAATAAGTTATTTCTATTTTTTAATTTGTTGCTCAACAAAAATGTTATTGAACGGTACCTCTGTATTTTGTATGTTCAATATAGTATCTTTTAGGGGCTAGTTTGTTTTTCCTCTATTAATGAATGAAAATTCATGAAAATCACATTTCTATGATAGGCACAAATTTCGTCGGTGAAGCCGCTTTTGTGAAGTTTTAAAATTAGGCTTAAATTATTTCTTGTTTTTTCTAGAAATTGGGTTTTATTTTTTTCGTATTTCAGGCGAAATTTGAAATTTTTTTTTTTCGTTTTTCCGGCTGTGGACTAGCACTATTTTTTCCCGTGAGCACTAATTAGCACAAATTGGGTTTAATCGGTATGCAAAGTTTCATTTTGAAAATCGAAAGTTTCCCTGCTGCAGTTACCCACACCTAAACGAATGAATATTTCCGTGCAACTGATTCTAAATGACGATTTTTTTCACAAATGTACAATAAAAAACAAAAAATACATTGAAACGACAGAGAAACATAGAAAGAATCGTTATTCAAACCAAAAACGGAAAAATATTATTGTTAAATAATGATACAGTTCAATCTACAACAACTCGATGCATATTTGCTTCAGTATGCATTAAAGGGTTAAAATCAAGGGAATAGAAAAAATAAAAACAATATGGATATGGGAATCGCATTATTCATGAATGTGATTGATTATAAATTACAATCGAAATTTAAGAATGAGAGTATTTCCTTTTAGACATTTTTACTCGAATGTATTCGATAAAAAAATACATAATAAAAACAAAAAATGAAAATGACAACTAAATAGCCAAGCAACCTCATCAGTGGCATTATTCTGGTAATTCCCCGGGAATAGGGAATTGGAGAAAGATTTTTTATGTTATTTCTGTTCAAATATATTTTTCCGGCCTACTGATGAAAAAAGTTTCATGTAAATATTTATAAATAGGGAATAATTTTTCCATGCCTAAATTGATAGGGAAAATTATTCCCAATTTAATTTTGTTTTGAAAAAAATTAACACTAGCTTTTTACCTCGGTAAGCCAGAAAAAAAAATATTTGAAAAGAAATTACATATAAAATCTTTCCCCAATTCACTATTCCCGGGGAATTACCAGAATAGTGCCACAGGAGGCTAAATGACAAAAACTGGTGGGTAATAGCATAACTACTCATTAATTTAGTTAAGTCGGCAATTTAGTTGAAAAAATCGCTATCAGGCACACAGTCTTAGTTCTTTATCGAATGTTAGCATGATCGGTTAAGAAATGGCATTGTTTAGTCCTAGATAGGCTTACCCCACAACTTCTTCCAAACATATTTTTAAAATTCCATTTCCATTCAACGTACCCAATTTCATAATATCGGTTAAACTGTGCCCAGTTCTTTAAAATTTCATAAAATCACGATATGTACTTAAATTTCTGATTTAGACTTGAGACTGTTATACGGCAATTTTTTCAAACTATGAAATCTGGTATACAATAAAATGCAACTCTATAAATGTGTCCACGCTAAATTGTTTCTAGGAAAACTGTTCTATGGCTATATAATCATGTTAAATTTAAACACGATAATATTGTTTACGATAATTTGGCCGGCACCCAATATTTGTAATTGAGTGTCGATCTAGTGGACAATATAATCAGTGAATTATTAGAAAAATTTGTGATCTAATTGTAAGTGGCTGAAAATCAATATGGAATAAAAATCACATATTTAAGCAGCTTCTCGAAGGTACAGGAACTGGTATCGCATTAAATAATTCGAATGAATTATTTGGCTAAATCACGATAAAAGAAGTCGACCACAGTGAATGAATAAAATCTATTATATTGCAGAGGACGCAATATAATAGCCGTCGATGTGGCCATCGGTAATTTGGATTTCGATTATCTGGATGTTGACGATGAGGGACCAGAAGCCCACAAATCATAACAATTCGAATTCTAGATTTTTGAAACTATTTTCAAACCAGATCTCAAAAAAGTTTTAATTTATTCTAAGCAGATAAGACGAATATAAAAACCTTAAAGGCGACAAAGAGTCTTGTAAAGATCTTCATAGTTAATAATAAACACATTCGTATAACTATTTCTTAGCTAAAGATATTTATTTCACACATGTGGCAATCAAATTAATAAAATTCGAATTACGAGCATAATATACGAGCATAAGACTAAAGCGCGTGCATATAAAGACATACCAAGCAACGCAAGCACCAATGAAATTATCGTCATACTGTCTAGCTAAACCAATTTTTTACAAATTTCCACATTGTACACAATCTTAATAATAATCGTTTGTACATGTATCAACAGTTGATATAATTACAGTTGCTATGTGTGTACAGCGGGTACTTCATCGTATGGGTAATAAATAATAACGATTGACAAATTAATTTTTCATTTATAATTTATATTTCCGCAATAATGTGGTTTGATTAAATTTTTCTTCTTCCTTTTTCTTCTTCTTATTCAAATTAATTTCTTAGCATAGATTAATTTTTTTTATGTACGACGAGTACATATGAAAAGTCGATTGGTGTACGCATTTGATGGATTACAGAGTAACATCATCTTTGTATTAAAAGTCGGCAGATATATTTCTTAAAAGCGTATACCATTATTTTCCGGTTAAGTCATTCCCCTTTACTTTACATTATATCCCTTGTAATCGCTTAAGATAATATCGAAACATGCATTTAACTCAGTGGTTCTTACTTGATGATCCACGTGGTGGTTGTGCCAGGGTTGTGTAATTTGTTCCGCTTAAAATCTCTGATACTTCACAGCGGATGGTGGAGGGAGTTTGGCTAAATATGTGAAGGACGGAAATAATTAGGTAGCAGAGAAGGATGACATTCTACTTCAGTGCCGCTTTGAAGAATTCAGTTAGTCTTTCACGTAAAGTAAGGATTTAGTTCTTTGTTAAATGCCGCTATTTCTCGCAAAATAATGATTTGCGCTTGTCATGTACCATACTAGGAATTGCAGTGATTTGTAGCCCAGCTTCATTGGTTCGTCTAGATATCCGATATTGCAACTAACGAGCTTTTTAGTTTGTATCATCCCAAAGGGGCATCCAACCTGCTTCAGGTAATTTTGTTTTCCTTGATTTTAGGCTGAAATCGGTCCACCAGAAGTGGCAGCTTACATTGAAAAGTATATCATTTACAAGAAAACGAACAAGAACTAAAATATGCCAAATTAATTTTTTACAATACCGGCTCAGATCAGATTCCATAATTTAAGCGGAAATGATCATGTTTGACTAAAAACCGTTTTTCAACAAAGATCGGCTCTGTATAGCCCGCAGACGGATTGATTAGTCGGGATGAAACTTTATACTTCATCTTCTTTTACAAATATGGAAATCCCAGTGATTTTTGGCTGATGTCGATACAGCGGAAGTGGTAGGTTCTATAGGAGCTTTTTCGTTTTTTCCAATTATTTTGAAAAATTGGCCAATTTTTGAAATGTTTCCGAAAATTGTCGGAAGCTTAATAAAAAATCTTTTTTCACCAAAATTCGGTAGCTCTACAGTCTAAGTGGATTGACTTTTCGGAATGAAACTGCATACAGAAGCCTTTGTCATAAATTGAGAGATCATATTACGAAATTCGGTGAACATTTGTGTACCATTTGCCGCATTTTTATTATGAGCCTATTTTTTAATTCATTCCGAGCAGGCAGTGTTTTTTATTTGGGTAATTTAACCCGGTACACTGAGTTTTTATTTGTGAACTGTGCTTATACACAGTGCATACTCGGTTCTTCAAATTTTACTCTGAAATTAATGTCAGTGTACGAAGAGTGTGCAAAATAAAAAACAATTTATTACTCTATGCGCACCGGATAATTTTACCCAGTACAACCTTTGATCGGTGTACACTACCCAGGGTAAGCCTGCTTGCTCGGGTTGAATTAAAAAATAGACCCTATATAAGACAGTTTTTATCAAAATTTCTGTAGGTTAACATTTTCGCTTTAGAAATCAAGTATCTTGTAAATATTTGAGATTTATTATTGTATTCATTCATGGTAAAGTCGGACGTTTGCCAGAACATATTCACCCTTCGGATTGTTTCACAAAACAAAAAAATCCAGCGAAATAAAATCTCAAAGTGTTCCTTAAATTGACAAATTGATTGACCCCCGAAGTAAACAAACTCGGTATATGGAATTTTTCAATGACCTATCTATCTCCGCCACAAATTAAGATGAAATTTAGTGAGTAGTATGCTGGACGAAAATTCATGACCAATTATTATGGAATTTGGTTTGTAGGATTGGTTTTGGGTTGAAACAGAAACTTTAGATGAAGTTCTGGTACGTTTCCACTCTGCCCGACTAAAATGGATTCTAAGATGCAGTTTGAAGGAACTTTTATAATTGGCTCTCGTTCACTTCTATACAAGTAAATATATAACAATTTTAAGGAAACTTGTGAATCTAAATGTTAAGAAAGTTTATCATTTGGAAATCGCTAAGTAAGATTTTGAGTTTTTGTGGTCAGATAATTTCAAAAAGGCAAAAAGACAATATCTCAAAAACCCCCACAGATAACCAAACGTAAGGTTGTTGTTGTAATAGCTAAGGTCCTGCTAAAGAGTGGCGAGCAAATAACAACATGGATGCTGCATTCGCGGTGTAATTATAGCAAAAAGATTTCAAACCAAAATCGAAATTGATGAAATTAAAAAAAAAAACAAAGCGCAATGAGTGTGGCCAATTTAAAGAAAATACAAAACGTGCTCATAAAGTTCATCAAAAAGAAAACGTGAACGTTTTTTGGTTTGCCGATTCCATGGCATCCAACCACATAACAAATTTGCAAAGGATCTTCATTTTGAAGTTAAGGAATAAAGCCGGTACATTTACTAAAGAGACTGCTTTGCCGACTTTGGAAGCACTTGAAATATAAATTCGCAGAATAATCATTGAGTACTTTGTCGGCCTAAATCAAACAAGATGGGACTCTACTGTTAGGTTTGTTCAGGGCGCGTATTCTTGAAATCGGTGGAAATTTCCACATGCGGAATATAATTAAAAGCAAATTTTTATTATTATTCGAATTTTTTGCTGGCTACTTTAATCGTTCAAACAAAATTTGTTTGCAGTTTTCTATTATTTATTTCCCTACTAAGGCTGTGTGCCAAACTTAAGGTAAATCGTTTACTACGGTAAAAACTGGTTTTAAGACAGATTTTTCGATCAGTTTGCCATAGAGTTTTTGAAAAATAATTGAATTTACCGAGAAATCTACCTTTGGCACACAGCCTAACCTGCGTACCAGTCGAGTAAAAGTCAATTTTAAGTAAATTTTTCGGTAAATTCATTTATTTTTTAAAAAGTCTATGGCAAACTGATCAAAAAATCTGTTCTAAATCCGGTTTTTACCACAGTAAACGATTTACACGACTATTGGCCCGCAGCCTAAGGGTGTTTTCCAAACACCGACTTCCAAGTCGGTCAAGTCATTCCAATTCATTGTACCAACTTATTTGTGACGTAATAACAAAAAACAAAACGCAATTTCTATTATATGGAAGAAACTCAATTTCATGACATGTTGGTCATGACCACTAGATTTGAAAATCAAAACTGCATGTATTACATCATAAAGCAAAATATACATAAGAGGGCTCATGTAGAGATTCCGAGGTTACTATTGGCAATATGTATAAGCCTAACAAGAACAATGAACTATAAAATAACTATATGCCGATATGTTTATAAGATACGATATGAATTAAATATAGAAAAAAATTAAATTTGTGTATATAAAAATATCAAAACTATAAAATAAGCTTAACCTCGGAAAATTGGCTTATAAACTTTGCACTTCATGATTTCTCTTATATCATGTCATATTTATTGCTCGATGATTACCTTTAGTCAAGACACATTTTTGGAGACATTGCTGAGTAGAACCATCGAGGTAGAACAACTTATTCAAATAAGTTGAACCCTCGCGAGGTGATTTATTTGACACCGACCTAGTCGGCAAATAAGTCTGTGTTTGGAAAACAGCCTAACAGGAACAAATTAAGACTGGGTAAATCGACGCGGATTTATTCCCTTAAGAGCGCTACACACGATCCAATTTGGTCGGACCGAGTGTCGGTTACTAAATCGGTGTTGTACGATCCTCTACACTGTATTGTAATTTTCCGTAAAAAATAATTTTGGAAATTAGCTTTTCAGCAATGCATTTCTGAAGATTTGAAATATATTTTAATTGCAGCCCAAATACTCCTACTATATACATCCGCGGTGCTCTCCTCCTCATTTAGCAAATTTTCTGCTGATGTTAATAATTGTTCCTGTTTTTTTAGTAGTGTTGAAACTCATCCTTTATTCTTTCTAATTGATGACTCGTTTGTTAGGCTTTGTATATCAGATACTTGTAACAGAAATGGAATGGCTTAATACATCAAAACAATTTGAAAAGATGTGGCAGTTCAATAATTGTATAGGTGCCATGGACGGCAAACATATTTTAATAACTAAGCCTCCAGGAAGTGTCTCTTTATTTTATAATTATAAAGGGACAGTCAGTGTCGTGTTATTTGCAGTCGTTAACGCGAATTATCAATAAATGTATGTTCGTACGGGTATAAATGGTAGAAACACTACCGATGGTGGCGTCCTAAGACATACAGCGTTTTATCAAAAAATAAATTCGGACGACCTTAATTTGCAATCATCTTCAGTATTACCTGGCACTAACATACGAATCAACACATTTTAAAACCATTTGGCAAAAAAAATTAAATCACGAAAAAAGATTATTTAATTATAGATTGTCGAGAGAGAGTGACGGAAAATGTTTTCGAAATATTATCACCTCGGTTTCGGGTTTTTCAGAAACCAATACTCATAGATGTCGAATAAGTTGATTGGTTAGTACTAGCAAGCTGTGCACTTCACAATTAGAGGGTGGCTGAGACCAAGTGTTACCAAATGAAAACGCTGTAATTTTTTTAATTTTGATTATTTTTTATTGAAATTAATTTCGTGGAATATGTTGAAAACATATTACATTTTATGAAAAACATGTTACAGTCTTCCATAGAAAGCATTGCATGCCGACCGAACGTGATGAGATTCCAAAAATTGTCTTTTCTGATGCGAAAATTTTCACCATTCAACAGTATGTGAATAAACAAAATGATCGTGTTTGGTTAGAGCACAAGTCCAACGATAATTTGGACACAAAAGTTGCCATGCGCAAGCAATCACCAGCTTATGTTATGGTTTGGGCTGCAGTGACTGCAGATGGACGCATTCCTCTGGTTTTCATCGAACATGGAGTCAAGGTAAACCAAGAGGTGTACCGCCAAAAGATCCTAAACGATGCTTTGCTACCTTGGGCACGTAAACACTTTGGTATGAACCGTTGGACATTCCAAAAGGACTCGGCACCGTCACACAAAGCTCTAGCGACACAGCAATTTTTACAAAATTGCGTTCCGCGCCTGATTTCGTCGAAAGAATGGCCACCATATTCACCAGACTTGAATCCCATGGATTTCTCCATATGGTCCATTTTGGAGAGTAAGGTGTCCACTAAAAAATACGAAAGTGTTGATGCATTGAAGTCAGCTCTTGTTCGAGAATGGAATAAAATTCCGCAAGCCCACGTTCGGTCAGCATGCAATGCTTTCTATGGAAGACTGAATCATATAATCAGAGCCAAAGGAGGTCATATCGAGCAGTAACATGTTTTTCATAAAATGTAATATGTTTTCAACATATTCCACGAAATTTCAATAAAAAATAATCAAAATTAAAAAAATTACAGCGTTTTCATTTGGTAACACTTGGTCTCAGCCATCCTGTAATTAAGGCAAAAATCAAGAAATTGTTTTACACATAACACTGTAGATTATGAAGATATAGTTAACCAAACATTTTGAGCTTGAGACTGGCGCCAAGAGAACGCTTTATTAAGCCTTAATAAGAATAGTGAAAGGCAAAATTCAGAAAATGGCAAACTCATCAGAAATATCTTCACCAATTATTTAAATAATGAAGATAGTATACATTTCCAAGAACAAATGATTAATGTACTAGATGAAACAGAATAGATTCTGTTCAAGATTCTGATCAAGTGACAAGTGACAATTTTTTGTGACTTTGTACTAAAAATACAACTGCATTAAAATGACAATATTAGTGACCCCCGAAAGTACTTGTAAGTGCAAAAAATGTGTATTGGCTAAACTGTCAATTGGAAAGCACAAACAATTACAAAAGCAAAACATAGCCTACAAATGTGTAGTTTATTTGTGATAACTTTTTCATAAAAAAATATCTATACCGAAATTTTATAAGCGCTTCACATACGACATTCACTTATATTTTTGACAGTAAAATACCTAGCGGACAAATATATCGTAACTGCTTTCAACTACTCATAATAAAATGGTAGTGCAGTTGCGAGTAGTTGATTTAGCAAAGACAAAAACCATAAGTGCTTATAAGTACTTGCGGTGGCCAATTGGAAAGCAACTAATATGTGAGTTCTAAAACGCGACGCTGATCTAGTGATCTTTTCAAAATGTCACATAAATAAATCTGACAATTTTTATAATATTGTTATTGATTTCGATTTACGTGACTTTGTATAAAACAAAATTTTTAATAAAAATATGTGTGAGTATGTATATATGTTGCTATTTCATGAAATTAATTTATTTTATTGTTTTAATATGAAACTACAAATAATAATCATATACTTATTATATAATTTTTAACATAGCTCGGATTCGGAACGAAAAATGTCATAAACTAGAAAATAATAGAAAAACAGCAATTGCTAGTAATTGCTATAAAATATCCTGTCTCATTTGATCAGCATCGCAACATTTTTGTGCCAAAATTTTGTACTAATAAAAATTGTCACGAAAAATTGTCATTTCATCGGAATCTAGGCTCAGGTGTAGCTTGTATGTACTTGTGTATTCAGTCTCTCTTAATCGATCGAAGTAGGAGTATCATTTTTATCGTGATTCTGGGCTGACATGTTGTAACTATCACAATTTTCGCTTCGATGCATTTTCGATAGAATAACGGTATTTTAGAAGTAAACATTTTTTTTTCTTTCATGTAAATTTTTAAATTTTCATCAAAGTAGCACGGTTTTTTCGTCGAAGCGAAAATAGTGATAGTTACAACATGTCGACGCTGTGCTATAAATGCGGGCATTACATGTCTCTTCTGTTTTAGTGTGCTCGATTTTCGAACGAATAAAATTGACGAGTTATTTGGGTTGTTATTTGTCATATTAAAAAAAAGTAAAAGAGAAGTCGCCGAAGATGGCGGCGTGAGTAAATGCAGTTGTTTTAAAGAAAACTAAAAATGTACAATTTTAAGGCTGGCAACATTGTAACTTAAACAAGAAAAACAAATCAAGATTTCTTTCGTTTTTTGATGGCAAACACCATGTATATTTTTTGTATTGTAAAGTAAATTCATTCGACTATCAACCATTATGCCTAAATGGTAAAAACAAAACACAGTTGCTCATTTTGATAAATAAAGTTAAAAGTAAAATAGTATTTTGTCCCATCATTCATCGGTGGATATGATTATGTAAAGTTGAAACCAGTCAGGAATAAAAACTTAATAAAAAATAAGAACGCGATATACGACATTTCAATGTTATTACCCAGTCAAACTAAATTTTCATGTGGAAAACCTAACGAAACCTTCGTTAAATTTTTGCTGTCACTTAACAAAAAAATAGTGCGCACTATTTCTCGCTCGAAAATACGAAAAACTTAAAAATACAATTTGTTGTTGTGTTTCAGATACAGTAGAAGTAGATAAATTGTTGATGCCATATTCATTTTGCGTACATTTTTTTGTTTACTGTTCTATTTATTAAATAAAATTATTTTAATATTTTTTTTAGATTCTGTGATAAGTTTTAATAATTTGTGATACAGTAAAAATAGTGTTTTAGTGAATTTTGTTTAAAATTTATTTGTTAATTAATGGTATGATATTATAGCCGTGGTGTAAACGCTATTTTAATACCTAAAATGTGTTTTTTTGTTGTACTTTTCGAATTGTTTTTTTTGTATTTTAGAATATGTATTCTTTTGTTCTCATTGCCGTCAAATCTTATACAAAATTGAGCAATGTTCAATATTTATTTTTGTCGTACGATAAAAAAATATGGCCGACATTCAACCAATCAAAGCGATTATTATTTATATCTGTCAGACAAAATTTATACATGAATCACCGCCTTAATACTTTAATTTTGTTTAGTTTATTTCCTTTTTTCCATTGTGGTATAAAAGCATTTTGTGTATGTGTACATTTTCAAATATGAAACATATATATAAAATTAGATCACAATATGAACAAAAAAGAAATTTATCTAAAAGACATTTCACAATAAAACAGCTGTTTGTAAACGAAAAGCTGTCACTTAAGAATTATTATTTTTGAATGGGTGAAAACATAAAAATTCTTATTTTTTATTAAGTTTTTATTCCTGACTGGTTGCGGCTTAAGATTTGAACTGTTCGGGAATTCTCCAATTGCACGTGGCTCCTAATTATATTCACTTAGTTATAAAATAATTTGTTATCTCAGGTTATGTCAGCTGAGGAACAGGATAAATTAGGTTTGTTGAAAGAGCAGCAAACGTTTAAGGGTCAAATAATGCATTTAGAAACCAGTAGAATCCCGCCTGTAAATAAATGGAAACAAATTACACATACACAGTAAAATCAATATACGATGGTAAAATTCGTATATTTAATTTCGCACATTCGATCACATTCTCACCGCCTAAGGATTAATCGATAATCTTCCGGTTATGTTTGAAAATTACGAAATTGCCTGGAAATCGTTGTGTGATTTGTATAACAACGAAATACAATACCCATTGAAAGGTTGTAACGATTTGTATAGGAGGGGGCCATTATGGTGTATTACTAAAGTTATCGATTATCGGTATAAATAAAGAAATCATAAAATATTTCTTTTGGTATTACCGTATAGACGGTTAAACGACGGTCTCCCGCCCTCCATTATTTTCTGAAAAAAAAAGTTAGTTGATAAGAGACCGGCAATAGAGATAAATACAAACGCAAGTGAAGCGATCAGTTTTTTTTTTGGTTTTTCATTTCGATTTAAGAAAAAAAAATTCTATAATACAACATACAGTGGCCCTATTCTGGTTTTCCCCGGGAATAGGGAATTGGGAATTAGTGACGTATTTCTAGCAGTTGGGAATTTTTTATTCCTCAAAGTGTATTCTGGCGTTTGGGATTTTTTTTATTGGGAAAAAATAATTCCATTTTATAAAAGTTTTGACGTTAATCTTTCCCCATTATTTTTTTAGGGAATTGTTGAAATTCGTACTTTTTCGAATTTTTAAACAGTATATTTTCTAATAAATATATATTTAAAAATAAATTAAACTTGTAATAAGGTCGCAACATGCGTTTTAGTTTATAAAAAGCAAAATAAAAAAATTTTCCCCCAAAAATTATTCCGTCTGAATATACATTTGGGAACTGGAAATAAATATTTGGGAATTATTGAAATTTGTAATTAGAGCAAAATATTTTTGCAATTCCCAATTCTCTGGGAAAGCCACAATAGGGCCACAGGCAGTATACATATTAAATTTTCTAATCAAACATTTGGATTTTAAAAATATTCAATTTTATGCCACTATTGTTTACTAAATTTATAATTAGCGACATCTTTTGATTGGTTTGGTAATTGCGAAATACTTTATAAAATAATGAGCCGTTCCACAAGGGGATGTCAAATGAATCACTGCTTTACGCTTCAAAAGATGTTTTATTGCTAATAGAAACCTTATTTTATATTTAAACACAAATGTTTTGTATTGTTTTATTCTGCTCTCTCGGAAATAAAATATAAACGGAGAAAGAAACGAAAATGAAGCTGCTTCATTTGACATCCCGTGTGGAACGGCTGAATGTTTTTATTTTAAAAAGCTGTATTTTGTTTATACTACAGGATGAAACAGTATAGCCTGCGAAATAGAATCATATTTTTAACAATAGTAACGAAAAAACAGTTTTTGAAGTTTGCTCATCAACAATGTTGAACTAGAATCCAAACTACAGTAACCCCCATATTACATTGTTACTCCAAACACTTTCTTTACGTACACATATAAACAAATTCTTGCTTCTACAAAAAACAAAATTGTGTTAGACTAATTTAAATGTTATGTTTTTTAGATTAATAAAACTCACATGGGTAATTTATCAGCTAACCGGAACTGCTGCTCTCTGGCGAGTGCAGGATGTGTTTACATAGCAACGATGGGCGAGGACGGGTGTGTAGAAAATGAGGAGAGCAATTTGCACAATGTTGCATTGAAGAACGTGTCTCGTATGGCGGTGGATCATGCATGTTCTGACAAGAGGATTGACTTCTCAACGGTACATTTGTGTCAACGGTTTATTGGCGAAAACTTCTTGTGTAGTGTATCACCTTCGAAAGGTGAATGTCCCTATTATGGAGTGGTCAGCTCGAATCCCGGATCACAATCACATCGAATATTTATGGGACCAGCTGTTAAAAGGAGAACGAGCCAGAGATATTGCTCCAACGAGTCTCCAGAAGCTGCAAAAGGCGATCGCTGAGGAATGGGAGGCGATACATCAAGATTTGGTGAACACTTTGGTGAAATCAATGAAGCATCAAATGGAGGCTGTCATTCGGGTATAGCCGTATAGAATACTTATCAATAAAAATGTCTTTTGGTGATTTCCATATTTAGTTCGATTTTTACCACTAAGTTTCATGCTGACAAATTCACAAAAAAGTGTACTCAGATGTTGACCCGAAAAATTACTTTGTTTGCACGTCGTACGGTATAAGCACAAAAGAGATACCACTGGATAGGTGTTGAAATAGACTTTGAACCTGCAAGAAAATGGAATTGATATTTTTTAACTTTTATTTAAATTGATCAATGTGTGAATTTTTTGCACCCAAGTACATATTCCACTATTTAAGATTCTGTAGTTCTGCGCTCAAACGACAGCAATACTTAAATTAAAATCAATGGCTCAGATTACTTGCTACCAAAAATAGTAAAACGACTATGGCACGATAAAAATAACTCTACGATATAAGTTTTATAAAAAAGTTTCACGATTTACATAACTTGAATATAGACAATATATTTACGAGTAGTTTACTATAACATTTTAAAACACTGCCTCCGTGTACCATCTTTTATAAAATATAATTTATAATTGCATAATTAAATATTTTCACATACGAGTATTTTAGTTACATGTATGTATAGTTGGGTAGTTTTGTTACGCTCCATCTAAACTTGTTTCAATCCATATTTTAAGCTACATACGTTACAAAGTGAGTATATCTGGTATGAAAAAAAAATCCTCTATCAAATAGAATCTACTGGAACAAGTTTTATGCAAATAGTATTAAGTAAAACAAAAAAAAAGTTCACCTAATCACCATAATTATAGAGCTCTGTTGCAACTTGAAACTGTTTTATACATATATTGCAGTGGGAAATACGTATCGTAGGTAAATAACATTTATTAGAAAATTTGCGTACGACACCTGCATAAAAAAAAACAATTCTTCCCCGTAGATCTCATTGTGAATGGGTAACACCGATAAATGCGATCAGATAAAAGTGTGCAAATAATTATTAAGTAACAACGAGTCGAGTCGTTTCAGCTAATTTTGCAAACTTTTTCATTTCTGCGTTTTAATGATGAAGTTTGTATTTATAAGTAAGATTCATTGATAAGAAATTATAATGTTAATCAATTTTAAAATGATCGAATCTTAAGAATCAATCAAGGCTGCACGCTGTGCGAATATATTAAGAAAAGGCAAACATAAATTTTATCCACCTTACGAGTGTATTTTAAACTGCGCAGTATATATAAACGGTCTTAACAAAGCGATGGTGGACAGAATCAAGATTTATGATAAAATTTTGTTGCTACTATCGTATCGTAAGATCATAGATGATAATAATAATTATAATGATCATCGTAATTGCATTGCATGGAATATAAATTATATCTTATAAAATATTGCTTGAAGCGAATTATGTCTTTATTTATAGTTTACAAACTGGACGTATTTTCGTTTGTGTGTGGTGCCTTTCAAAAGACTTGTGCAAAGTTTCTTTTTAATTACATATAATGAATACATCATAATATACATACATACATACATATGTACATGGGCACACAAACGCAAATGGAATAAAATAAAGACTTGTTATACATAAATAAGTAAAATATAAGACGATCACCATAATCGTGAATAGTTTTGCAGACTGCTTGTCGCTTTGCTATTGCAGTATAGTAAATGTGTGTAAAAAAACTGTTGGCTGTATATTTTATTAATTCGTACATGGTCGTTCCATTATTTACATAGAGACTTCAACAAGAATGTGACGTGAATTATCAAGTAGTACTTCGAAAATCACATGTTTTAGGTTAGGTTTCAGTGGTTTGACACTTAGGCCATTTTTGGCCCATTGTGATACCACGCATTCACGCCACATCATTAACCCATTCACTTATTCACCTACTCACACAACTACAGTATACCACCTGCACATTGCAAGCTCCATGTCAACCTGTACATTGACATGAACGGTGGGTCGGCGTTGAATTCTGCACTCCATCAGAGGGTCTTAGTTGTGTTTATTAACATCACCGATTGAAATCGATGATGAAAATTCGATTTGCATCTAGCCTCTGATGGGATTCGAACCCAGTACCTCCCGGTCCAAGTGCCGAAGCTTTAACCACTGCACCACTTGTCCGGTAAATCACATGTTGCTGGGTTAGAAATAAACGGTAAACTGTCAGGTTTGCTATTTTTAAATTATTTTAAGTTTCTTGTGAAGTAGATCCCTATTTTTTAAGTATATTAATGGTAAGAGAGTCCGATAACGGTCCATTCAGCAACGGAGAACTTAGTGGAGGAAAAATTAGAAAACATTGTATTCGCAAGGAAAATGTTTTTAAGATATATTTAATTTGATCAAGATGCACGATCTTTGTCAGATTAAGGTATAAAGCGCCCCTCTGTCTTGGTGGTACCCAGAGGGCTTCGATTGTCTCTGTGTACATCTAGGTAACGCCTAGGCAGTCGCGTGCCATGTTAACGCATTTGAGTTGCTGACCAAATTATCATGATCACCAATCTTCAATTGCAATTATCTTTCAGTATGCTAGAAGGAAAACACTGAACAGCGTGTCTGAACAAAGAATTTATTTATTTTATTAATATTATCAAAATATTAATCACTTTTCACTATATTTAGATGAAACGTTAAAATAAGGGTAATCGAATATTTTGTATTATACTTTATTTTCACAACACTACGCACAATAGACAATTTTTGGAAAATGAATGCGCAGTTTTATTTACATACGCAGTTTTTATACATATAAAAAAAGGTAACGAAAAGTTTGACAGAATAACGAAACTGCTAGAAATTGATTAAGTGAAGTTATAACAATTCCTCCTTCGTTAATTTTTATTTTGACAGCTCGACGAAGTTATTAAAGAAAACAAAAAAGTTAAACGCAAATAAAAAAAAATTGAACTATAAAAACTAGTCGATCGATGTTTTAATGCCTTGCCTGCGGAACAACACGGTTTTCTGCTTTGGACGAAGCGATCTTCTCATTGGTATTTCGTATTGTGCAGCTGGACTTTCGTTCTGTTGTATTCTGGTGGCCCTATTCTGGTTTTCCCCGGGAATAAGGAATTGGAAATTAGGGACGTATTTCTAGCAGTTGGGAATTATTTATTCCCCAAAGTGTATTCTGGCGCTTGGGAATTTTTTTTATTGGGAAAAACTAATTCCATTTTATAGCAGTTTTGACGTTAATTTTTCCCAATTATTTTTTTAGGGAATTGTAATTCGTACCTTTCGAATTTTTAAACATTATTTTTTGTAATAAATATACATATATTTAAAAATAAATTAAACTTGTAATACTCGTAAGGTCGCAACATGCGTTTTAGTTTATAAAAAAAAAATAAAAAAATTTTCCCCCAAAAATTATTCCCAGTCTACCAGAATATACATTTGGGAACGGGGAATAAATATTTGGGAATTATTGCAATTTGTAATTACTGCAAAATATTTTCCCAATTCCCTATTCCCTGGGAAAGCCAGAATAGGGCCACTGGAGGTGTTGTTGTTTATGCCGTGTCGCCGTCCACAATCCCCTGTGGAGATTCCCATTTGCCATTATCACATACGGGTGATGCCGCAGGTGATCGATTTCGTAGAATACTATATGAAGAACATTACTCGATGTCGGGGAATTTTGTTTTTGTGGGCTTGCAGGTGATTGTAGTGCTTGTACGTCATTCCGTGATTCTTCTTGCACATCATTTGACATACAATTCTCATTAAACAAATTTGGTTGATGAAGAATTTGGTGTGCGGAGCAAGAAAAATTATACCAATGTACATTTTTACTAGCCTTGTTTTCCAATTGTTGTTGCTCTGACGATTGTTCATAGACATTCGGTTGATGCCACAATTCTTGGTCGTAATTGGTTTTGATGCCGTCTCCAAAAACCATAGTTTGAGCTAACGAGGTACATTCTTCTCCACAACGATTTGACGATGTAGGCTTTCTCCATTTTTGTGAACTTCTCGTTGAAAAATCTTTCGCGTGTCATCGACGTTGTATTTAGTCGATTTGGTGCAATGTTCTCTTCGGTGGAAATTCGGATTCATTATTCTAACACTCGAATTGTGAGCGATGATGTTGTTTTCGTCATTGGTACGACGAATGGAAACTTGCTATATGCTTCCACACATAAAGGGAACATTTTGTTCATAAATGACCCCGCGTAGTCGATATGTACTCTTTGCCATGGTTCATCTGGAGTCGGAAATTCGGAAAATTCTTTGTTTGATGCTGATGCGTTGAGTTCACAATTTTCATATTCTTTGATGATTTTTTCAACGTCACGATCGATGTTTGGCCACCAGCAATGTCGCCGAGCCAATTTCTTCACCCGGGTGACAGCCCAATGTCCATCATTTACTTGAAAACAGGCCTCTTAGATTTTTTAAAATTTTCAACAAGGTAAACGTGATAGTGCGTCGTCGTTGCCGTGGTATTTCGTAAATTTATACGTTATCGTGAATCTGTAGCGCAGTAGGATGATTGCCCACCGTTGAAGACGTTTGATTGAGTGAACCGGTAATTTTTTAGTGGGGTCAAATAACGAGACCAATCCAATGGCTTATGGTCGGTAACTAATTGAAATTTGCGACCTTGCAGATATGGATCGAATTTTTTAACGCCGTAGATAATCGACAATAGCCGTGTTTTTTTATTCGAGCACTATCCGGAGCCGAATGGAAAATTTCTACTGAAAATACAGCTATTATTCACTGGTATCGCTATACCATTATAAAAATTAAAAATAAATGCATTCATAAAACAAACATTTATCACCTGAAATATACTAATTAACATTTATTTTGACGTGAAGTTATAAACAAGATACTTTTTACGCTATTTGCCGTAGGCACTTGGCGAAACACACTGTGTTTATAAACAAGAATTCATCTTGCTGCGTTTTAAATTTTTATTGTAAGATTAAGTTTCTAATGGTTTCAGGGGTTTACAAAATAAAGGCCTTTTCAAATTTCTCATTGAAATGAATAGCGCCCCCGATAGCGGCTCCCGATAAATATGTAGAGCAAACAAATTTTTTATTCATTTTTAACTTTAAAGAGTTTAGAGTTAAAGAAATTAATTATATGTAAAAATAGCGCGCTAAATATAAGTTTTGACATAGAAAATTGGCTGCCGCAGATAATCTATCAGGCGCTAATAAAAAAACACGGCAAATGCCTCTTTTTAGATTTGCGAATACCCTTCTTGTGCGCTGTTGAGTGTTTTTGAAGTGAACGCAATTGGGTGTTCAGTCCCGTCAGGATAATGATCAGAAATTACGGCACGAATACCGTACGAAGAAGCATCAGTTGCTAACATTTTTCATGCGCTTGACCCTAGTAAAATTTCACGTCGTGTTTACGCAGTTGATTAAGCGGAGCAGCTACTTGAGAAAAATTATTGATAGAACGATTGTAATAGTTCATCTTACCAATAACAGATGCCACCTCTTTGACGTTTCTCGATCGTCGTTGATTCTTTATCGCTTTAACGTTGGTCGACGTTGGGCGAATTCCTCTCCATAATACGACCCAAGTATTCGATTTCAGGCTTCACCGATAATAATTGTTCAACACTCGTCAAATGTTTTCATTGTTAGCTCCGGATATTACGAGGTTGCCTAAATATACTGCACAGAATTCTAAATCAGCTGTGATTTGTTCCACCAATCTTTGAAAAATGCCTGGTGCACTAGATATTCCGAAAGACATGCGTTTATATTCGTATAATCCGAACGGGGAATTTATTACAAGGGATTTTTTGGATTCATCGGTAAGTTCGAGCTGTAGATAGGCATCTTTCAAATCTACTTTCGTAAAAAATGACCCCTTATTGTTGCTTATAAAATAGCTCTTCGATTGACCGTCACTTTATAATCGGCGCAAATCCGTATTCCCCCATTCCTTACTGGTACGATTGGAGTAGCCCCATGATGAAGTTTGGATTGGTTTTAGGACGTTTTGAGAAACCAATCGTTGCAATTCATTTTTTACCGGTGTTCTTATGGTGAACGGTAAAACTCGGGGTTTGAAAGGAGGAGAGGAGATTGTATTCACGCTGCCAGGTGACATCCCTATTTGTTCATTGGCATGGACAACCTGGAAACCCAATACTTGGCACAAATTCGTGCCAAGAATATCCGTAGCATCGTTCGCGTTTATGACGATCACAGGTAAAACGTGCTTTTTATTACGATATGAATCTTCAACATGGACGGTTCCCTTTATTGGAATGTGTTGACCCATTGAATTGACCCATCGAAATCGAGTTGTTGATGGTTGACATGCGGAAGAATTGATTGCCTTATACGTATTTAACCCGATCATTTATGACGATGCCCCAGTGTCCAGTTGAATTCGTATCGGTTCCGAATTAATGCGGACCTCAATCCACATTTTCTTTTTCATCGCACCGCTGTTGATTTGAAAATTTGTTGAAACATCAATTTCATCCACCATATGCGTTGTTTGAGACTTGCGATGATTACGTTGTGGTGAGTACGAGCTGCTGTGAGACTTAGGGTGTGGTCGAAATTTGCAAAACGACCTTGATGATGACCTCTATAACTATGTACCATGTTGTCCTCTTGATGATTGACCCCGTCGTTGTGACATACTTACAGTGGCAATATGACCGAAATTTTCACACCCACACACATCGATCACACGTAGCTTTATAATACGAACAATTTGGACGATCGTGATCAATTTCACACTGCGGACATGATTTCAATGATTTACGAGAACGATGATCTTTTCTTGGATGATGATTATCCACCTTGCGCACACTCCTCAATCGCTGGATTTGTTTTCTGTAAACACATGTTTCGTACCTGTTCGTGAGGGGTGAAAATAACGATAACGTCGCGGATTAAAAAATCTACATATGATTGAGCACAACCACTTTATTTGCACACAAATTTACAATTTTTTGAAATACCACGCAAATCAGTCACCCACACTCCGAATAAGTTTGGTTAATTTTCATACTTGTTTTGTGAAACACATATCTTGTTGATATAGCACATGAGTTTTCGACCGATGGACGTGAGGCCAGCTGTAAGTTCGGAAAACGTCTTACCTACCAGACTATGGAACAGTTAGTCTAAAATAGATACAATCCGGCGTTCGACAGAAAAAACGCTCTTTTTTGTCATCGTCCTCGACGCCGTTTGACAAAAAATGCTGATTTAGCTGCTTCACGTACGTATTCCATGAATATTTCCCATGCTCAAAAGGAAAAAATGGCGGTACGTGTTTTGATGTCGTTGCTAACGTTAATTGTTTTAAAATTTTATTTTGATTTTTTAATAACTGGAGGATTGCAGATTCCTTGGTGTCCTCTCCAGTATTATTGCCCATACTTGATACTGTTAAAGTTAGCTGACTCGGTCCAGCCGAAAAATGTCGATAATGCAGATTCGGTTGGGTGACAAAAACCCGAGCCGTGTCGGTAATGCAGATTTGGTTATAACAGGGATAGGGGGCTATCCCTGAATACGATACGAAAACGAAAATGCAAAATTCATATTTGAATTGAACCAGATTCGTACGATTCTTATTTAAAATTGAATAGGAATCTTATACTTTCGTTTTCGTATCGTATTCAGGACTAGGGCTGCAGGTCCGCATCAGCCGGAAATGTCGATAATGGAAATGCAAATCAACTTGTCTGTCAAAGTCGGTAAGGCAGATTCTTATATACAGTCAGCCGAAAATATCGATAAAGCAGATAAATAATTTGGGTGTTAAACAGTAATTTCATTTTAAATCAAAAATGTTTATTTCGATTCATTAACGTATATAACTCAAAATTAAACTGTTTTATTAAATGCATTAATACCCCTATTCCCCTAGTCGAATCACTTCAAGTGACGTGACTACTTATTTTCCTGGGCTGGGATGTTCTAACATCATCATGTTTCGATAATTTATCGAAGTTTATTTCTCGTTTCTGTAGAATAAAATTTATCTCTGTTTCAATTTTTATATTATTTACCAGCCTGCTAGATTGCAACATTGTGATGTTTCTACTGTGTTTCTATCACCAAATAATTGTTTTTCGATTGTAGAACGAAAATAAGTGAAATAGAAATTCCTCTTCTTTTTGACAATATAAATTAAACTCGTAATCTATTAAATTTTTTTGTTCTTTTAAAAATTCTTCTTGATTTTTAATATTTTCTTTCATAATCTTGGACGCTACTTCATCCCACCCATTATGTTTTCTCTTGTGGTTGTTGGAAGAAGTGGAGGCACTTGAAGTTGGGGCACTCGAAATGGAGGCACTTGAAGTGGATGGTTCCGGTATTTCCTCTGCATGAAACGTCTGCTGCTCAACACAATTGAGGTTACCTGAATCTATAAAATTAAAAATAAATCATTTAATAAATGGAAAAGGTTCTTCAACAGTTTTTACCTAAATTTGGTGTGAACGAATCAATCGAATTTTGTAGACGTATGGTACCTCGGCCGCTCTCCCAAAATTTTATCCAGTTCGTCAAAATATTCACACGAATTTCGCGATTCACCACTTATATTATTTTTTCTTTTCACACTCAAATACACTTTTTTTAGGTTTTTCCATTTATTTTCGATGTTATCGAATTTTTTGTCTATGACACCCCGCTTCTTGAATTCTTCTTCAATCATTTTAAAATTATCCTTTTTTCTGTATTTTTTGCCATCCATTAATTGTAATATTTGCTTTTCTTCCATTATAGAAAATAAAACTTTACAATCATTATCACTCCAAAAAACTCTTGACGACATTTCCAGGGTTAATCACCATTTATCCTTTTCCAAATACTTAACTAAAAATGTTTATGGCAATTAGCAGATTAATTATTAGTAAAATATTTCGTATTATTTTTTACTACCCAACGCGTAGTACTGAAACACTCATACCAAAACGAAAAAAAAATAATGAGAAAAATGAAATGTCAAGCAAACCTAACTCAAACCAACTAGTTTCGTTGAGTTTATTTGGGTTTAACGAAACTCTACCCTAATCTGCGTTTCCATGCACGTAAACCTGAGTTAACCCAGGTTAACTCTGTCATGGAAACATGGTAATTGTTCAAATATATTCTAGTAGGTTGTGACAGCAGTAGAGAAGAAATAATTGATAAACGAAACAGAAGCCAAATTAATTCTAGATAAAAGAGACGTAGACTTCGATAAAATATCGAAAAATGGTAATGTTAGAACATCCCAGCCCTGGTTACTAGATCATTAAATCGAAATTTACAAAATAATTGTTCAATAAAGTCGTTCTGGCTGTTTTTTAAATCTTAGTATGCTGCTTTACAAAAATTTCCTGCGACTGCTATCACTCCAAATGACAATTTCTTTCACTTGAAATTTTGACGTGACAAATAAATAAAAAAAAAAATCAAATTAATGAAGCCAACTAAGATTTAAAAAAATTTCATTGTGAGTTTTACACAAAATTATTTATTAATTTTTGATTTTAAAATCTAGTAACCAGGAAGATCCATAGTCACGTCGCATGAAGTGATACGTCCAAGGGAATTGAGCTGTAAAACTATAATAAAAAACTATTTTATTACTGAGAAAACTCGATGGCACATATCAAGCAAAACTTCAAAAATTTCAGGTCAATTTCCATGTCGGAAGTCCGGCAAAACTCAATTGAATATATCGCACACACAAAATTTGAAATTTTCTAAAAATTAACCGTTTAGAGTGTCATGGCTGAAAATAGATTCAAACGAAAAGTCCTAATTATGCTCACACCTGGAAAAAAATTCAGGTCGATATCCAAGTTAGAAGTCTGGGAAAACTCGATTGAATATATCGCACACACAAAATATCAAAATTTCTAATAATTGACCGTTTAAAGTGTCATGGCTGGAATAAGATTCAAATAAAAGGTCTTATTAATGATCACACCTGGAAAAAAATCAGGTCGATTTCCATGTTGGAAGTCAGAAAAAACTTGATTGAATATATCGCACACAAAAAATATGAAAATTTCTAATAATTGACCGTTTAAAGGGTCATGGCTGAAAATAGATTCAAACGAAAGGTATTAATGATGCTCATACCTTGAAAAAATTTCAGGTCGATTCCTATGTTGGAAGTCCGAGAAAACTCGATTGAATATATCGCACACACAAGATATGAAAATTTCTAAAAATTGACCGTTTTAAGTGTCATGGCTTATTCAAATGAAAGGTCTTATTGATGATTACTTCTGGAAAAAAAATTTCAGGTCGATTTCCATGTTGGAAGTCCGGCAAAACTTCCATGAATATATCGCACACACAAAATTTGAAAATTTCTAAAAATTGACCATTTAAAGTGTGATGGCTGGAAATGGATTCAATGGATGATCATCAATAAGATCATACCTAGAAAAAATTTCAGGTCGATTTCTATGTTGGAAGTTCGGGAAAACTCGATTAAATATATCGCACACACAAAATTTGAAAATTTCTAAAAATTGACCGACACCTGGAAAAAATTTCAATTGCTATATATTCAATTTTTTCAAGAAATTTTTTCCAAGTGTGAAAATCAACAAGACCTTTTTTGAATCAATTTCCACCCATAACACGTTAAACAGTCAATTTATAGAAATTTTACAATTTTGTGTGAGCGATATATTCAATCGAGTTTTCCCGAACTTAACCGTTTAAGTTAATTTTTAGAAATTTTGAAAATTTGTGTGTGCGACATATTTAATCTGTTTTCCCAGACTTCCAACATTGAAATCGACCTGAAAATTTTTCCAGGTGTGAGCATCAATAAGACCTTTCATTTGAATCTACTTCCAGTCATGATACTTTAAACGGTCAATTTTTAGAAATTTTCATATTTTGTGTGTATCGCACACAAAATATGAAAATTTAACATATTCAATCGAGTTTTCCGAAACTCTCCACATGAAAATTGACCTGGCGTTTTTAAATGATATTTATTAGATGAAGTGCTATTTAAAATATTCTCCAAACATGTAACTAACTATAGATGCATTTCATGCCTTACTTCCCCAAACGTCTAATAATGCACTTACAGAAATTTGGTATATGAGTTTTAATGAAATGAATGAAAATTTCTTATTTAAAATTTTTTAGTTGGTTTTTATAAATAACAAAAGAAAAAAATCTAATATAAATTATTACATTCCGGCATAAAATTCGTATCTGCTTTATCGACATTTTTCTGCGGGTATGTTACCGTCAAAAATCGGCTGTCATTTTCATTTGATTAGTTTGGATCTACATTATCGGCATTTTTCGGCTGGAGTCGGCTAACTCTAATAGGGCCCACAACTTGTATCTTCGTCGAATATACTTCTGTTTTACCCACTTTTTGTAATAATAGAATATACCACTTTTATATTATATTTGCAACCCCACTTATATCTTCGTCGCCATTTTTGTATTATACATACTTTATTTTCACAACACTACTCACAATAGACAATTTTTAAAAAAAAATGCGCAGTTTTATTTACTTACGCAGTTTTTATACATACAAAAAAGGTAACAAAAAGTTTGACAGAATAACGAAACTGCTAGAAATTAATGAAGTGAATATAACAGAATACAAAATACGTCAACAAAATGGCATTCGGATTTTGTTTAGTGTGTTCGGAAAAATCCGATTCGATTTTACTGTTTAGGGAAATAATAGCACGGATTTATCTGTTAACGGAAAAATCCGAGACGAACAAATTGCATAATAGACCCCCTGGTCATAATATACGAAGAGTTGCCCACGGCTATACAATTTGATTTTGTAACTTTTACATCATCATTTACTTATGTTGCACTGTTCGAAGGTACATTAAAGGTTGGAGGATTTATTTTAGGAGACGCTGCCCTCCTAGGATATATTGGATTGATTATTTTAAAGTGTTGGTCGAGATACGGCCACAATTGCTGCGAAAAGTGCCTGAAAATTGGACATCAAGATTGCGCCATGTACGAGCCAGCGCGATGGCCACATAGCCGAAATCATATTCAAGCATTTATGGCATAAAATTATCTATCCAATAAAGCTAGTTTCACTGATATTCTAAATAATTTTCTTTGTTCTATTTTAATTTAAAACTGTGAACCTCTAAAAAAACATCCTTTATTTGTAGATCACTTCGTAAAATACTATAATGCATTGCAGCCATTAAAAATAAAGATTTAGGATTGAGACCTCATTCTACAGGACCTCATCACTTAACCCAGAATCTGGTTTACGGGTCGCGGGCTGATGTTATAAAAAAACACCATGACCTATAAGATTTTGATATTCAGGAATTTAATTTAAATATTAAGAGATCGCAGCCGTCTGCATTAAGGATTGCAATCGAGTACTACGCAACAATCTTCGCGACAGCTCAAAAATACATCAAATTCGAATTCTAATCGGCCATCAGTTTTAGTTGGTAATTGACATTGATGTAGCTATTGTTATGGAGGTTAATGATTCGTCAGAGGTAATCTTTCATGAAATAATTGTCACCTTCAGATACGCAACGTTCGTAATGGTGATGATCCATCATGTTGAAAATCTGTATGCTGTTCAATGTTTGGTATCTAATGTTTGCCTGTACATTTTTTCAGGTCCGTCGTCATCATGTCGGTGAAAATTGAAGTACAGAAGAATTTGTTGAAATGAATACATTTTTATTTAGAAATTTACTTGATTCGGGTTTGGCCGAGGTACCAAAACGACTCGAATACTAGTTGTGGTGCTCGTTTCCTTGTAGACTGCATAATGAGGCAAATAATAAGAATGGTTGCATGAAATTTTTATTTCGGGTTCCTAATTTCTGGTATTTTGGCATAAACATAAGTATACGTATTATATTTTTAGGACAGGATCTCTTGCAAGACTACGTTCAGTTTTGAGGTCAAATGGTAAAGCAACGATGTATCTATACCGTCTTTCGTAGAATGGGGTATTCTGTATATTGTACGTGAGAATATCTCAAATTCACGCATCCTCTGAAAGTATGACAATCCATAACATATCGTGAAACGATTGCCATTCTTGATAACTGTAATCAATAATGTTGGTAGAGTTAAGCGTGTTAATTCGATGAAACAACGTGATTGGTTGAGAGTTCTGTGGTTTGATGTCATCGACACATCGAGTGGCTAAACTAAAGTGGTATAATTTAATTTGTGTTTCGCGACCTAGAAGGCGTGGGTTGTTGTATCTTGACTTTAGCAAGCTTCAAGCCATTTCGTGGTTCTCGCCGGTTGTTGAAAGGTTGCTGGTGACAAACGATTTCTAAATTGATGAAATTTGTATCGAAAATGTTTGTGTATATGAGGCGTCCTCTTTAGAGCCACCATTATAAATAATTAAAGAAACGGGCAAAAGTGTAATATCTGGTAGATTGGTACTGTCAATTTCCAAAAATTTTTTGTTCCTAAAACCACATTAACAACTTCATAATCCATTTTGAATACAGTAACACACGGTTCAAATTTTGCAGACTCTCGATTTATTAAAGTTTCCTTTCGTTCGTTGTACATTATAAATAAATTTTTTATTTCGCCAGAACATTTAATGCCCTGAAGTTTTTTATTGCATTAATAATTGTCCCGATTAACTTATTAAGTCATTTTCAATCACTTGATCAACTCGAAGACTAAGTTTATTACCTAAACCTTACCTATAAATTTAATTTTTAAATTATTACAAAAAATAGAAATTTTGACATGTGGATGATGTGTCCTCTAAGTATTTATTATGCACAACAACACCACAGAATTACATCAACCTTATACAAGTTTATTGTAAGTATTCATGTCATGTCTTAAAAATTATTACTTATTTATTTTAATAATTCATTTCGATAGATAAACACGCATGACTCATTCGAATTACAAATACAAAATGTAGACAGTTGATTGACAAAATATTGGTAAAAAAAAATAAATTTCTTTTTTTTTCTGCTAATTCCTTAGAAAGCCCAACGTCAAAATATTTTATCGAAATTCCATTTTTGTATTTATTCAATGTAGATTTCATTGTCTTTGAAGTTAAACAACGCTCCGGTAAATTTTTTTTTCAAAATATGTAAATTATCTTACTATATAAAGTTGTGTATGTATAGAGATTTGCCATACGTATGTATGTCGAATAGCTGAGATGATTGATTGCTCAACTAATTATTATGTATGGCTTAAAATCAAAGCAAAACTAATAATTTAATAAAATACAAGTTGAATAATTATATCAATTTTATACTAACAAGATTATGTAGAAACTTGGTTTAAGCAAATCTAAGATGGGAAGATGTGTGTGAATGATTGTAACGGGGAAATCCAAATTACGCGACAATCGGTAAAAAAATCACCAAAGTAAAATGACGCAAGCGAAATACTTTTCAAGTGTCAAGAAAATTCATATAATACGTGCGTACATGTCTTGGTCGAAAATTTCATTCCCCAATCCCCTTCATATTAATATTATTAGTAAAATTAACTTTCCAGTATAAAAAGCTTTTACCTGGTGCGATTAAAATTGTATAGAAATAAAGTGAATCACTTAATATGCGATACTATTACTGACTTTCAAAACCGAATGGAAATAATTCCAACCTAATTATTTCTTAGAAATTATAGAAGTCTCCATAAATCTGCTGTATATTTTCATGTTCAGTTTCATTGTGAAATACTTGCACAGTTACACACGTAGTAATTTAGTAATTCTATTATCACAAGTTTTGAATTTTGAAAATTCCAACGAAATTTTTCTATATGTGTACTCCGTGTTAAAATTACTGATTGAACATACGGTATGATATCAAAGGGCCGAATGTCGAAGGGCTGAATGTCGAAGGGCCGAATTTCAAAGGGCCGAATATGTCGAAGGGCCGAAGGTCGAAGGGCCTAATGTCGAAGGGCCGAATGTTTCGAAGGGCCAAATGGGTCAAAGGGCCGACATTTTTTTTATTTTTGTTTTTAGAAATATATCTTTTTTATTTTTTATTTAATTTAATTATTTTTCGTACATATCCCTTTTTCAACCAAAAAAAACATTGGCACTATTTAAGTCCAAGCCACACAAATGTGTGGGTAAAAAATCATAGTAAGTTATGGCGTTTTTGATAAAAAATTTGGCTGAAGTGTAGATGACGTATACATCGCTGGAATCGGGTAAAGGTCGGTATCCAGCTCGCGCTAAGATAAATTTTACATATAAATTTGACGTAAAATTTAGCTAGCGAAATAACAAAAAAATATTTAGCTCGCGATTTCGCAGATGCGGTACGCAGCTCACGCTAAAAGTTTGTAGTTATTTCACTCACATATAGACTGCGCTAGTGAAAACTCTACAAACGTTTTCGCAGCAATTTATCTGCCTGGAACGATAAAATTGAGATAAATTTTTACAGCACAACGTGAAAACTATTTTTTTTAATGGACGAACTAAATAATTCTATAGATTATGAAAGTTTTCTATAGATTATGAAAGTTTTCTATAGATTAGGAATGTTTCGAATATCAAGAAGAATACTTGATTGACTACGAAAAAGTGGATACAGAAAATTTAGAAAGTGTAAAAAGGAAGCCCAAACTAAAATTTTAACTTTTAATTTTAAATGTTTATCAAAATACTTATTAAATAGTCGATCGAACTATATTTTTGTTTGTTGTAGAAGAAATAAAACAAACGTTAAAATTTATCCCTACACAAACTTTTTAGCTTACAATTTATCTGCAATTTAGTGGAGACTTGTGGAGACCGCGTTAAAATTTATCTTAGCGCGAGCTGGATACCTAGCTTAAGATGAAATTTTTTTTAAAAATTTTCTTTGTAGGATTGTGCATCTGTCGTTTTTAAGAAGTGCAAGCCAAAAATTTCGAGAAAATTATCACATTTTTCAGGAAAACTTTGACCTTTTCATTTTTTTGGTGATAAATTGCGTATTATTTTATTCAAACTGTTAAAATACAATGCTAATATCAAAATTTAAAAAAAAAATTACACAAATGTGTAATTTTTTTTACTTAGTTTAAAATTATAAATAAAAATTCCCACTTAGAGAATTGTATCAATTCTGGAAAAGCAGGGGTTTGGAGCCCCCATCCTCTAAGGTGTACAACGAATTAAAACCACATTAAAAAAATTTTATATTTACAAAAGTTGATTTTTTTAACATTTGTGGCACTATCAGAAGAAGCGATAAGTGCGATAAAAACTCTATGATCTGTGTCTGCAAGGTTGACGAAGCAATTATTATTAATAAAATAAATAAAACTAAAAAAAATATTAAAAAAATTAAAAAAGGGAAAAATTTTCCGGAAAATCAAAAAGTTTTACTAAAATAACGCAAAAATGTAATTTGTTACCCGTTTCATGACAGTGTAATTCGAATTTTTATCATTAAAATTAAGATTTGATAAATAAAAATGGCAGATTTTTAATTTTTGGATGAAGAAAATCACAAAACATTTTTGGAAAAACTGAAAATTTTCCAGAAAAATGTGATGATTTTTCCGAAATTTTTGGCTTGCACCTCCTAAAAATGATAGGTATCCCTAATCCTATAAAACATTTTTTTAAAAAATTTTCATCTTACCCGATTTTGGCGATGTATACGTCATCTACTCTTACGCGAAAAATTTCGCTTGTTATGAAGTACAACCAACACAATTGTGTATATAGTTATACTGTTTTTTTTCGGACGAAAATAATTTTAAAAGGAATGCACAAATGCGTAAGTTGGGTCAAAACACATACAAAAATAAATTTATGATATGGTACTTTTACAGTACCCACACAATCGTGTTAACAGGCAGGAAAAGGGATATACGTGATGAAAAATAGTAAAATACATAAATTCATAAGAAATTCGACTCTTCGACACATTCGGCCCTTCGACATTCGGCCCTTCGACCCATTCGGCCCTTCGATACATTCGGCCGTTCGACATTCGGGCCTTCGACATTCGGCCCTTCGACATTCGGCCCTTTGTGGTCGAACTGTGGTCAAATGCCAATAAAATGTCTTATCAGGACCGCAATGTTTTACCATCACTATTTTCGACTTAATCAATTAACATTCTAATATCGCTATTTCAAACTATTCACTATTCACGTTTGTCTCTTTTCTACCTTTTGAAGAAAAATTATTTGGTGAAATCGTAGAAAAGAAATATATAGAAAGAAGTTTTACTCGAGCAAGCTTAGAACTCATTTGAGAATACGTAATTATTGGAGTCCGTAACACGAGCCGAAACTGGGCTAACTATGGCACAAGTAGCACGATGCATTACCCATTGCGCACCACGTGATTTTTCAGCCTGAACCATATAAAGTTAGCGGGAATCATACCCTATAGAACCAAACTAATAAAGGCACAGAAAGCTGAAGGATGTGAAGTTTTTCCTAAAAAAAAGTTATTCCTAAAACCAACAACAGCAATAAAAAATATCTGTATGTATGTGTAAAATCGAATAAATTAAATATATTCTTATAAACGGGTAGAAAAAATATCAGCATGATCCTAAATAGCTAGTTAATTTGGCTAGTTAATTCATGAAATTAAAACAATTTCCAAAAATGAATTTAAACTATTTGAACACATAACCGGGGTTATTAAATAAATTCGGTTTTTCCAAGTTTTCCGATGCTACTAAACGGCGGGAGCACATTTTTAAATATCCTTAATTGGAACTACCAGTGGCACTGTTCCGGTAGTTCTCCGATGATAAGGAACTGGGAAAAGAATTTATATGTAATTTCTGTTCAAATATTTTTTTCCGGCCTACTGAGGAGAAGAGTTAGATGTAAATATTTTTAAAGTGGGAATAATTTTTCCATATTTAAATTTTCATGGAATATTATTCCCAATTTATATTTGTTTTCAAAAAGTTTAACACTCTCTTTTTACCTCAGTTGGCCGAGAAAAAAATATTTGAACAGAAATTACATATAAATTTTTTCTAATTTTATTTAGAACAATTCCGAAAATACTTTCATATATCAAACAAATTTCGTTCCCACAAAACCAACGATTTAGATTATCACGCAACGTAAAAAACTAAACGCAAATAAATCGGAGAAGAAAAAATCTAAAAAAAAACAATATTAAGAAATTTCACATACGGAAACCAAAAGTAGTGTTGCTTCCGCAAATCCGCTTAGTTTAGCTAAGAAATGTGAAAGCAACAACTTTTGGCTTTAATTTTTAATGCATTTTAATTTTTCTGCGTTGGTTCATTTTATTAATATTTATTTTATTTTTTTTTATTTTATGAAATAGAACAAATTAAATTCGGTATTTGGCTATCAAATAAGAAATGCCAAATTTTACTACAATATAAATTTTTCGAAAAAAATAGAAAAAATAACGCCTTGCAGTAAACACCATAACCATAAATTGGTTTTATTTCCACTAATCCTAAAATTTGTTTTTCTTAACATTAAAGTCAATCGGCTTTAATACAATGCAATTGTTGTTGTAATCATTTGAAAGCAACACAGCTAAAGTTAATTTACGTAACTTAAAACAAAATGTTTAAGAATAAATAGTACCAACACTTAAGATGCGTGGTTATTATGTTCAATACCTATTTATTAAAACTAGAAAGCAAATGTATAAAAACAGCAACTAACATAAATTAACCATATTTAACTACGTAATAATGAATAAATAAAATATTACATAATTCAATTTCTATTTAATATGGATTTTATATATTATTTACACTAACACATTAATGTTTATTTAGTACTAGGAAATACTTCACATTTGTACTAGGAAATATTTCACACACACGTGAAGTTTTTCCTAAAAGTATTGCTAATTTTTTTTTTTTTTGTTTTAGGAAATAGTTCACGTACATAAAGCACAATGTACATCATCGTACACTGTACGATTTTTCAGCCGGAATCATATATTGCCAGGTAGTCGGAACCATGCCAGCCGGGACCAAACCAACTCTCGACAAAAAAATTGTAACCAAAATAGCGACTGTTTTCCCCAAAACATGAACAATGTTACCGGCGCGCGGTAACAAAATGTTAAAGCAAATAACAGCGCACCCCTATTAGAATTCCTTATGACTATTTCCTTACGGAAAAGTATGAAAAAAAATTGAGAATTTTTTTTCAAAAGTATGGAAAAACATTCACAGTTGTACTATTAGGAGTCTGAAGGAGTGCCGAACACTCCTTCAGACTCTTAACAGTAGAACTGTGGTGACATGCGCTCCAGGAAATATAGTGTACAATTGGTTAATGGGTTAGACAGACTATTGACCAATGTAGAAATTTTACCAGAAAAATTGTATTAGATTTTAATATTGATGGCGTCCCAATAAGCAGAAGCTAATCTGAGCTGTTTTTGGTTAATGTTAGCACGTGTATGTAACATTTATCCTACACAAATTTTTGTTGTAGGTGTCTATCAGAGCGTTTGTTTACGACGCATCAGCGAGGGCTGCTATTTTGGGGATTAAATTTCACAACGCTTATTTTGGATGCCCGAAGTGTTGTGAAGATCACCTTATTCGAAGAAAACTTCAAAAGAAGTCGCCTTTAAATCAGGAGAGGAAGAAGAAAAGATTACATTTCTCAAGGCCATATGTAGGCTTGGGCTGAAAAATGGAAACGTGTCGTTTTATCTGCAGTGTATATTTTGTTGTTTTGGCATTAACTCTACATCGATCCGTATAGTGGTGTGACCGCAATAAGTTGCACTTGAATATTCACGTCGATTATAGAATTCGCGGGAACGAATCGAATGCGGATTGGAAAATGCATATAAATAAAATGGAAAACAATTGCTCTCAATCAAAGTAGCCAAGAAAATTTGTATTGATTTCCATACAAATCGTTTTTTACGATTCCCCGTACAAACGCAATAAAAAAGTTGCGGATCTAAAACAAATTTTACTTTATTAATTGTATGAAAATCCATAGGATTTTCTATGATACTACGATTTAAAATTTTGTTTTGTTTTTTTATATATAGTTTTCAATCCGCAATCGATTCGCTCCCGCGAGTTCTATAATCGACGTGATTAACAAATGCAAAAAATGTCATTCTGTAACGATATGCCGTGCATATCGATACACGAACCGTTTTTTTGTCATGTTGCATCGTGTGTGATATGACAATGTTAGTGCTGTAACAAAACAAAACCAAAATCAATATTACATAGATTGAGATACTTTGCAATTCAGCGTACTTATGCAATTATCGACGTTTGTTTTGTGGTTGTCGTTATATTTCTCAATTATACACATAGGTATCTACAGTTTGTTCTTCAATTATATATACCTAATTACCTAATTGTTATGATATTCGCGTGTATTACTCTGTACTCTCAGTAATAATTAGTTTTTGTATTTTTAAGAATATACAATTCACAGATACGATTTTGATATTTTGGTTTCGGCCTTAATGGGGAATTTTTGCATCCGATTCTGGTTGTGTAGAAACCACCTTCAAAGTATGCGTTGTCGTCTCTTCGATAATGTAAGCCATATAGTCAATACTCTCACAACACATACTACTAATCGAACATGAATCTAGAAGTTGATTAATTTGGGAATAGCGAGTCATTCGAATAAAAAAGTTCAACTTAAAATTATCAATAAGTCCGCCTTATTAATTATTATTATTAAAGTGTTCTATTTAGAGACAAATTATAATTTCAGTAGTTCAAAGTGAAAATATATAAAAGTTAAAATTTTTTATGTGTTAAGTGCTTTAATTATTTAAAAAAAAAAGTTAAGACAAATTTTTATTCTTCGCGATCCGAGCGAGTTATTAACACGATACACGAACCGTTACGGTTAGACGTGGCTGTATATAAAGCATTTGGTCAACACAACGAAATTGAGTTGTGGTTCTAACAAAGCACTACATCAATACCCCATTTTCTTGGTTAAAAGTGGTATGTGAAGTACTACCGTTGTTTAGTAGATTTATTTGATTATAAATATATTACATCTTAATTCCTTTTTTTTAAATTAATTTTTCTGGGAAACTAATTATGGTTGTTGTCTCGTTTTTTTTACGGTATTGCTTCCGTAGGAATAGAACAGAATTCCGCGGATTAGTGGCGACAAAAGGCGGACGACGCACTTTCAAGTGACCTTATATAAAATTTATACCGCAAAAGGTATACTGCCAAGGATCATGCTGCATCATTTCTTACGGTGCTTATGTGCGCAGAATTGGTGTGATTACCAGTAAAATTTTTTTTTCTTAATTCGAATCAAACAAAAAAACAAAAAAATGAAAAATTTTATTTATTAAAAATATATATATTAAAAAAATTTACGACTAAATTTATAATAATAAGTAGTAAAAATTTTAGTTTATATTTCAATCTCTAAAAGAAAAAAAAATATATAACTTTACCGTGCTTTTGGTCAAAATTTATGCTTAAAGGCAACGGAGCTTTCTTTACTAGTATCTTAATATCGTTAAGATTTGAATTATATTCATTTGTTATTTTTTTTCGTATTCTATTATTTATTTATTTATTTATATATAATTTACCTACAGGGTTACAATCGGTAATTATTACAATTATTAAAAATAAGCGACATAACAAATTAAAAAGTTATTTAATTTAAGAACGGTTATTATAAAATTTAAATAGTTCGTTCCTCAATGAATTTCTTGACATGTTAAAATCAAACCTATGAAAAACAAGATTAAAAACACGCGATAAGTTCAAGACTGGTTCAGATGAACAATAATTTGTGGAAACCGCTCTCGTAAATATGAATTCGTCCCGGCGACACAAGCACCGTTCTGGAACATAAAAGCCGAAGCTGGTGAGTATCTCGGCACAATCTAAACGTGAACATATTACGTCACGGACAAATATTGCGGATGAGATATCACGTCGGTGATCTAACCGTTGTAATCCTAAGAGAGCACAACGATTGCGATAAGGCGGAAGTACGGGCTCATGTGCCCGCATTGAAGGTAAACCTTTAAGCGCGTAGATAAGAAACTGTTTTTGAACACTCTCAATTCTCTCGGAATGGCATCGGTAAAAAAGTGACCAAATCTGTGAGACATACTCCAAAATTGATCGAACAAATGAGACAAACAGAGATTTCAAGGTTATCGGATCACAGAAATCCTTACAATTCTGTTTAATAAAACCCAGCATCATATATGCTCGGCTTATTATCGAATCAATGTGCCTTGTAAATGTGAGATCTCGAGTGAAAATAACACCCAAAATCGGAGATGAACTTAACTCTAACGACTTCTTCATTATAAAGCGAATACTGATGTATAATCGGAAAGCGGGTACGCCAGAAAGACATTGCCTTACATTTACTCACGTTCAGCAACAGTTTGTTTTCAACCGACCAATCACAAAATCTGTTTAAATCCGCTTGGAAATTTATACAGTCGGATACATTTGATATTCATGCAAATATTTTCATATCATCTGCGTAAAGCAGGCAATCTGCAGAGACAAAACGCAGTTAACCACGTCGTTGACGAATATTGAAAATAGAAGTGGCCCAATGTGGCTACCTTGTGGCACTCCAGAAGTAACCCGAAATAGACGAGAAGATGACTCACCAATTTTAACAAACTGTCACCTATGTGAGAGGTAGCACAGCAACCACTTCGTAGGGATGGCTTGACAATTCAATCGCTTTGGTTTTTTGATTAGAATTAAATGATTAATTTTATCGAACACTTTAGAAAAGTCGGTATAAATAACATCCAGTTGCACTTTCTAATCAATACTGCTGAATAAGTGTCTGCAAAATGTCATCAAATTGGTAACGGTGGATCTCCAGGCGAAAAAACCATGTTGTGCGGGTGAAATAACCGTTTTAACATGGAAAAATAAAAACCTTTGTACCATAAGCTCAAAGAGTTTTGGAATGGCGGAGAGAATAGCTATCCCACGATAATTACAGATATCACTTCTTTTACCGCACTTGAAAATTGGATGTATATACGAAATTTTCAAGGGATCTGCTTTCGTTAAAGATAAAGGAGATGGAAGCAGCCAGACTATCAGCACAATTCTTAATAAGAATCGGTGGAAATCCATCATGCCCAGCACCCGTATTAACATCAATTTGAGACAAGCTGTCATGAACGTCATCTTCGGTGAACCGTAATTGGGTAAATTCCCCTCCGTTGAAAGAATTAACTGCTGGATCGATGGATGGCGATTCGTAAACGGATTCAAAAAAATTGGCAAATAAATTGCAGATTTCCGAAGAATGACTTGCAGAGGCATCTAGGTACGTCATAGGTAAAGGGAACCCGACGGTCTTTCTTTTCATATTGATGAAATTCCAAAACTTCTGCAAACTCCAAAAGAACTGCAGAATATAATTATTATACAGGAACCAGTTTAATATTTTAAACTCCTTCCGTGCGGTCTCGAATTCATGATAATATTTCGAACCGTGTATTTTATATAGGGAGTGTAGTGTATTACGGCGTGTCTCTATGTCCTTTAATTGCTTGTTATACCATGGTTCGCGGAAGCAAGACTTAGTTTTTTCCGCGGGATATGTTTTTCTACACCAGTCTTGACAAGCTTATTAAAAGACAAAACTATTGTATTTAGATTTCCTCCGAACTGAAGAAATTCCCAATCCGAATTGAGCAGAAATTCATTTAAGGAAGCGTAGTCGGCATTTCTAAAATCAAAGAAAAAATTATCAATAGGAAAACTAGTGTCGCATTTTTCATGAAAAATATTTAACATAACTGGAGTGTGGTATACGCTGGTACAGCCTGTAAGGTCCTCGCACGGTGAGACATCTGAGTACATGTTATCGGTTGAAAAAATTAAATCCAAATATTTACCCTGAGTATTGCTCGTTCGGTTAATTTGGGTTGTTGAGGTGCTAGCGAAGTAGTCCACAGTAGTGATCCCTCTAAAATCTGTGGAAGATGGTGTGAAAATACCGTTGGTATCAGACCAGTTCACCTCAGGCAGATTGAAGTCGCCGAAAATCATCAGCTGCTCATCAGGATGATCAAAAGGTACTATAGCAAGGTCGATGAAGTTGATGATCTCGATATAAGTATCCAGGCTTGACCCACATGTAACGTAAACGACCACGGCGGGAATTGACGAATCGGCTAGTTTAAACCGTACAGCAATGACATCATGAACTTGATGGGAAGCCACCATCTCATTCGGAATTGAGTTTTTCACGGCGATCAAAACACCTCCACCTTTCATTGTTGTGACATGGTTGTATCGATCTTTTCGGTAGACGATATAATCCAATGGGAAGAATTCTTCGCTATTCATAAAGTCAGTAAGCCAAGTCTCACAAATGATTATGACTGCATAGTTATTGTCTAGGACACCCAACCGAAACTCTTTAGACTTGCCTCGAATACTGGAAGCGTTATGGTAGTAAATTGTCGAAGAGGCAGGTTTTCTGTAATTATTGTTGTTATTGTAATTGTAATTATTGCTGTTTTCGATGTTAGAAGAGGAGCAGCAGTTATTTAATATTTTAAATGGTAATAATTGTAAGTTTACTGCAGAACTATTGGATGTAAGTATTTTGGGTTTTTTGGGCGATCAGTGAATTCTCTTGGGCGATCAGTGAATTACTTTGTATAAAAATTAGTTAATTGAATTATTAACTCCTTTTTCTAGTTAGACATTTTTTTTTATTCAGAATATTTTGTTATCCGAACTATTTGTGTACGTTGCGTATTATTCGGGCGCGCAAAAACATTTATCATTTTGTTCACAGGCATATCAAATAACTGGTGGAAAGCGCTTTTCTTCAGGAGCTTGGTTACCAGTGGTAAGTTTTTTTTATTTATTAAATTATATCGTATAATACTTATTCAATATTCGGAAGCATTTTTTTTAACTAGATAGACCGAAATAAAAAAAAAATTATTAATTATTTTTTTTGCTAATTTGTTTATAAGAATTCTGTTATATATATAAAAAAAATATCTAATTTATATTAGTGTTATGCTTTTTATGATAAGTTTTTTTTGATGATTTCCCTTTGTTTTTTTTCAAATAAATTGAATGAATTTAAAAGAAAAATTTTAAATCTGTTCCTTTATTAAAATTAATATTTTTATATAATTTTTTTTTTTTGGTTATTTATATCTACGGCATACAAATTAATTGAATATTTATAATATTAATTGAATATTTGAATTGAATAAATTAATTTTGCTAATTAGTGAATTCTTGGATCATTCTTAAATCCATTTGGTTTGTTAATATTTGGTTCACTTGTGTTTCCTTCATTCGACGGTTATTCAAGACCGTAACAGCCTGTAACAAGACCCACCCAACGACCCTGAGCTTAACCGCGCTAAGGTACCGTCGTACAGCAGCTGTTTCGATAACATTTTTTTTTCTATACGTGACCACATCGTGTAGCTAGCACGTGTTTAAGATCGGGTTGATCTTAAGTCCAGTTAGGCAACATGGCGTAGGTTACAATTCCACAGAAAAAGAAACCTTAATCAACACTTACAATATCAACAATATCGAATTGCAGAAATTAGATATGAAATAACAGATATAGGGGTCGTGATCATTGCTAATATATATGACGTTCAATAGGGAATACGGTTACAACAGCTAACTCAATGTTTGGTTTTGTCAAACGATAGACGGGTGACTTACGATCCTATCTACATCTTACGCTATATTTCATATATGTTTGATTCCAAGAGTGGTGCCAAAATGTTTCTCTTGCTTTTATTTAAGAAACCCGACTTTTTAATTTATTTTAAACATTTAGTTTTTATATTTTTGATTTAGAAATAAATAAATAAACATAACAAATATTTCATTGAAAACTTAACAATTATTAATCATAAATTCAACTAATTATTTTATTTAATAAAAATTATTTTCCAGAAACGCCTAAAAGTTTACTACGAGTAATACACTTTAGCTAATATAGATACTTGCGAATAAGTTAAACTAGTTTGCGAAAATTCAATCAACTATTCTAAGAAGAATCTCAAATTTCCAAATAGAGTGCTTGGCCAAATTTTATTAAACAAATTTTACTTACCAGCAGTCTGTCCAGGTTATAAAATCATGTACAAATTAGGGTAATCTTCTTAAGGCCGAATATTAAGGTAATCTCCTAGCACGATTTTTTACGAATGATTTTTCGATGCAAGCATTTATACCCTGGGCACCACTCCAAAATGATATTGAATTTAGTAGACTTTGTGGAGATCGTGAAGTTATTTTTGTTGCTGATATAACGTAAAGCTTATAAGCAACAAAAAAGATAATAGAAATTGTTTTTAAAATGACGACTATCTTGTTTTTAATTACAATGCTATAAACAACATTTGAGTTATGCTTTGAATTTTTGATATTTGGTACACACGCAAAACTAACGATATGCAAATGAATGGATAAATGTCATTTAACAGGGATTTAATCATTCATGACATGTTGTATACATATACGTAAGTCGGTTTTCATTGTACATTTTGTATTTTGCTTATTTAATCATTTTGTAAAAAATCTTTGGACATTACACTTTCCGTGAAAGTTCCGTAGGATAATTGTATTTTATAACGCAGTTTGTGATACCGCAACACACCTCAAAATTAGATCCAAACGCTCGCCTCTAAATTATAACCAATCAAAAATCAATCATACAGTCACAGTAACAAGCTAATTAAATTGCATCATACAATTTTGTAATGCATAATTTATTATTACTTTTTTTTATTTAACCGAGCTAAATTATTTCAGTGCATGCATATAAGTAGATTAAACACACATACATACATACTTACTAAACAGACATACATCAATCCCAATTTAAACATTTTAATGTCTTATTAAATTTAATGAGAACGCAAAGTTACAAGAAAATGTCGCAGTGTTGGCAACATAAACATTTATATTGACTTTTAATTTGGTCAAGTTGTGTTTGTATAGTTTTACCATTATCAAGTAGGAATCAACAATAACTTCCAACACATAATCGCATTACGATAGAAAATTGATCAGAAATTTTCACTTTCGCGCGCATTTAACTGCTGCAGAATAAAAAAAGATTACGAGTCAAAAAGACGCTGCAATATGAACGATGTGATGTATAATGGCGTGACATTTTTAGTTATGGTTACGACTTTTATTTTATGTAAACTAATTAAAATTTTATTTTGTTAATTTTGTATAAAAATATAATTATTGTAAGTGTTGGCGGATTAGATAACGGTTTGATGGTGTCAGCAAGATAAAGAAATGTGTTTCTATTAGTTGTGAGGGGTAGGACCCAGTTTGTGCCCTATAATAGACCTCATTTTTACAGAATTGAGCTTTCTTTTATTACATTGGCACGAGTAGCGAGATCGGATGCTCTTTTGACTACGTATACGTGTCCAGATTAAATGAAAATAATGCTGGCATTGATGGCCACCAACGGAATGCCAGGATACGAAAATGACAAAAAAATGGATACGGTAAATTGATAAGCCAAATCACCATTATCGTCCAGAAAAAGTAAGTATCTAGGCAAGTTGATAAATATTGAGAGGAACGCCCTACGAAACATCAACAAATTTCCGATAAAGTCTGCGTTATCGATGCAGAGTAAAGATCCACACTTGAGAAGCCGCATCTTTACCAGAAAGAAATAGTATAACCTAATATGCAATGCCAATGGAATTCCGTTTACATTCGCGTGCAGAAACCACACTCTTTCTATGGAAAGAACCACGTAAAGTACACGGAAATCTGTACTACTCGCCAAAGAAAAGTGCCACAAAAATTCCGGTATGGGTTTGAATCCCGACTTAAAAAAAAGATAAAAAATCAATTTGGAAACATGGTGGAATTTCGTCGGAAACTCGGGCTTATTCTATATATGTATACATTTCCGTACTAATTTAATACACGTTACCACATGTAAATAGCGCACTTTTCCACAGTACCTTTCTCATGAAATTAATCATTTTCCTTTGAAATTCTAAAAGATTTTGTCATAATTTTATTGTACAATTTATTTTAATTTTTACAACATTCGTTTTTATTTTACAGCAGCGTTATGACCCCATAAAGTTAATTAGAGTGCAAAATTCACGTGTCTTAAGGTTACTAAGTTATCAGGGACGGGATTTTGCAACATCACAATTTTCGTAGTTTGACAAAATATCAATAGTTTTGAAAAGTCGCTATTTTGTATCATTATCGACGAGCGATAACTTCGATACTTCATCACTCAAGACTTTTGAAAACTAATGAATAGCTTTTTTATTTTAATAACATCTTTTGTAAAATGATTTATAAAATACTTTTTAAATTTAAAGTGAAATAACAGAATAATTCATTTTTCAAAAGAAGAGTTCTAGAATTTTAAAACAATTTTTTTGATGAAAATGTTTATATTTCTTCTTTTGCTAGAAATCCCGTCGTTTTATTTTTCAATTCGTCTATATTTTATATAATTCGCCAAATCGATATGTTCTTGTGTTATACAAAAGTATGAAGGGTTGAATTTTTGCAGTTTTGTTTGGTCGTTGCATTGTTGCAATCTGATGAGTAGACCAACTTTTTATCAGTACGAAACCAAACTGCCAGAAAGAACTTAAGGAGGTTCTCATTATATTTTTTAAGGATTGTGATTGTGTGTATTTTTACACAATGACCCTGGGTGTTAAAAATTGGGGAGGGGATTGTAAAGTCTACGGCGGATTACTTTGATTTAATAAAATTTTGTAACATTTAGTAAAAAAATAATTATTTAAAAATTAAAATAAATCTTTTAAAACTAGCCAATAGTTTTTTATTCTTAAAAAACAATCTCTTAAAATTTAAAAAAACTATTTGACATAAGTAAGGAAAGTATTTTTGAAAATAAAAACAATTTTTTATTTTTATAAACAAATTTGACGAAAAAATTTATTTTAAAATTAAAAATATAATCCTTTTGATTTTAAAAACGAGACTTTTCGCCTAAAAATATATGTATATTTTTTTAATTTTACTTGTTTTTTTCTCAGTGCTAGTTATATATTAACGGTGTCTTACTTTTAATCAGTCATATCTCTTTCAGCATTTGATTCATTTAAACTGAAAAATACTGCACCAATATTAATCATTTTATTTGAAATTAATTTATAAATTTAGTATAGAGACAGAATGAAATGTTTTAACAATAATTTGGACAAACCAAAAACCATTTTTGATATGAAAAAATATTGGTAGAACTCTCATTTCAATTTCGAAAAAGGGTTGCCGTATATAAATTTCGCTTATCTGTCGAAAATTGTAAAAAATACCACCTTTCACCATTTTCTATTCGACTATTATTTTCGATAGTATCGAAAGCGATGTTACAAAATCCCGCCCCAGCAAATATGCCCAATTGGCCTACCTAGATTTTCAATCATCAAAAACTCATATCACCCGAAAAACCCCACCGTGTCTACGTAAACAGGAAATGTTATTAGCCAAAATTATCAAGATAACCAGGGGGGGACCAGGAAATTGGTCGGAAAATACGACACCGTCGGAAAATATGTTGTCGTAAAATCCGATCCGCGGTGGATATTCTGTGAGAGTAGGTGTATTCACTTTGAACTAGACCCAATCCAACTAGAAAACATGAGTTTTCTGGAAAAAGTAGGGGAATTGTGAGTCTAATATTCGAAAGTTGTAGTGTTAATAATCGAAGTGAAAACCGTTTATCATGTGATAGATCTAACATAAAAACATATCCACCATCTCCCGAAAACTTGTATTCCGTGGAAACCCAAAAAATAAGTTAAACCGTAATGATAAGTTTCCGGACCATGTTCGGTCTTTGTAGAACTATGACAAAATTCTGAAAATCGCCGTCGATCGATCTAACATTAACCTTAGCATGCCAGAAAAAAATTATTTAAATAGAATTTATATGTAAACTCTTTTCCCAAATCCCTATTCCCGGGGAATTACAAGAATAGGACCACTGGCACTGAAGTCGACTAATTCTTAACCGGTTTTGATGAGATTGGGTATGCTGGATGAAAATGGGATTCTTCAAATATTTTTGGAAAAAATTCTTGAATATGACCATCAGGGACGGAACTAGATCAATTCTTAACCGATTATGATGGGATTCGGAAGTAGGATTCTTAAATTATTTTTGGGAGAAGTTCTGGAATATGGCCCCCTGGAAATATACCACTCATGTAATTAGTGGGTTAAGCAGCAGCCCAACTACATACTCCCACAAAAAATCCCTTTATGAACCGTACACAAAGGTTTCGGATAAATTTATAGAATTCCTATCAACAACGACCTCGAAAACTGTTCACGGGAACATGGAATATAATGTTTTCTAAGACCTTGAGATCTCCAGAGCCTTTCGAACCAAGCAAAAACTTACACTTTTGGGGTACTTGCAATACAAGAGCATAAATGGTGTGGGCGTTAATTTCATAAAACAACCAATAATTATTCTTTCCACTACAGCAATAATCAGAAAAAAATTAGGATTCGGTTTCTCATCCTCTGGCGAATATAGTAGTTTATCATTTTATAATCCCATATTTATCCAAGGTACCAAATTCCATCCTTATTGGTTAAATAATAGCCTTGTCCCGTTCTAGGTGGCCATATTAAATAACTTCTTTTAGAAATCATTAATGAATTTCATTTCCATTAAACAAATCCAATCCCATCGTAATCGGTTTAAAGCTGCCTGAGTTCCGTCCAAGGTGGGCAAAATCCAAAACTTCTTCCATAAATCATTTAAGAATCCCATTTTCATCCAACAAACCCAAATACATTATAATCGAATAAAGAATGGCCGAGTTCGAGGTGGCTTTTTCCAAAACTGCTTTCAATAACATTTTAGAATCCATTTCAATCCAACAGTATATCCAATCCCATCACAATCAGTTAAAAATGATTCGAGTTCCGCCTCAGGTGGCCATATTCCAGAACTTCTTTCAAAAATTATTTAATAATCTCATTTCGTGTCGGTTAAGAATTGGGAGCACTGAATTTATTTTGCAAAAGATTGATTTTGAATTGTAAATATTTTCGAACCTGAAATATTAAAACTTGAATTTGTTTTAAAAATATTTGTATTTAAAAACATTTAATAGCAATTGTGGTTGAATTGTAAAAAGTTGTGAATGCACTAAAAAAAATTGAATATCATTTGTAAAATTGTGAATTTGAAGTGCAAAACCTATTATTGAAGCAGTTTTTGAAATTTTAAATCTATCAGTAGAACCATTTATTCAAAATTGCATGTTTAACTAGTTTCGCCTAAATGTTTGTTTTTTGTTGTATGTGTTTTTATTACTAATACACAAACACGATTTTTACTTAGGATTTATTTAGGAATTATTCCGGTATACAGAGGTATGAAATATTTCCTAAACCTTTCCTAAATTTTTTTAACTTAGGATAAAGTTAGGAAATATTTCACGCGCATCCCGGGAACCGATTCTGGGACCCCAGAATAACAGAGGAAGTACCTTATAGACCATGCTGATGTGGACGACTCTCTTGATTTGGCAATTTTATTTACAGTTTCATATTTTATTTTCACAATTATGTCTTTTTGAATTTTTTGAATGTCTGAGTTGCGGTTACTAATACGGACGATGCTAAAATTTCTTAATTAATAACGGCTGCAAGATACTGTAGAGGACAAAGCGTGAGAAACTATAAACAGTAATATGCGGTAAATCAACGATGACTGGATTATTACTGACTTCTCAAGAACACAAATCTAGCAAAATGTTCAACCTTCAGAAATAACTGCTAGCCTCACCCAACAATGAACACTATTTGAAGATCCGTGTAAAGGACCAAATGAGCACAATGAAAAACTGGATCAAATTAAGCAACCGCATACGACTTTCAAATACTATTCCCTCATCAAAGAGCTATACAAAATAAATCTGTTATACTGGCAACAAATTCCTGGATTGAATGTTCGGATCCATTTCAATATTGCTGATAAAGATGATCATACAAAGCAAGATTTGAAAATCAGCGCATAAGGCAATCCCAGGAATTAGATGACAACGTTCGTATTTCAAACTCGAAGCAGCCAGAGCAAATCACATTCTTATGCTTACCCATCTAATGGGCATATATTTAAACAATAACTAATAGTATTGTTGAGTGTAAAATTAATATTTGAATTTAGAGAAATAATCAAAATTATAAAACTACTTACAACAAATATTTTTGTATGAACAGCCTAAAGCTTGTGAAACTAATTTTACGCCACGTTAGAAAACTAAAATTACTTTTGTATTTACATAAGCTAAATTTAAATATTTTAATATTTATGTACGAGATTAATGCGATGGGATATGATACATAATCAAAATTAAAAAACCAAACCGTACATCATATAAGGCACAACATTATAAGATATAATGTTAAAGGCGCCTTTGTACAATAAACCAACCTTTCCTAGAAGTATAATATTTGCAATTTAAATCTGGAATGGCTTTAAGAAGTGATTTACGGTAGCATACAAAATGGTCCAACTACAACAACAACAACGAAAAAGTCGGTTCTAAATAAATTCTACATTTACGAATCACACAATATACCTGGAAGGTTAAAAAATGAGCTTTCCAGAAAAATTACGTTTTATAATGAACATATCTATTATGGTGCATCTGTATCATCCATACATATATATGTATTTATGTTGTGAATTTCGGTATTTGAAATTTCCAGCACGCAAAACTTTTCTTTTTATTTCATCCATCACATAACGAATGAGCCGTTGGTGTTTTACTCTCCGATTAAGAAACCAAAATGAGATTCGCAGCATAACAAAAAATAAAGGGTTTGATTTATTTATAGAAGTGACATCATCGCTATGATATCATCTTAATTACAAGAAAGAACTACAACATATTCTTGTATGTATTTATATTAATATTCATAAATATTAAGACGCAACATATTTCTTTGATTTAATACAAATTGTTGTTGCAAGTGTTTTAACGCTCGTATAGCCGTTATTGGTTTAACATTGTTGTTTTAATTCTTAATTTGCATGTGCGTTTACGATGACGATGGGGAATCAATCGAAAATATTATTTTTGTGATGTTATATTATAGATCATTCGCATGATTTAAGTGTTCATACAATGTCATGTTTTATAATTAATTTAAATCAGGGTTCGTTTGAATTTGATACATTATAGTGGAAATGAAGTTCCTATTCAATCTTCTATATAACTCTGAGACCAAACATATAATTACTTTTGTGTATTCTCGAACCCACATTCCTTATTGGCAAAAATGTAACAAAAAGGATTAAATATTGATTACATTTGTAATTCACAGGCACATTATAACATCGCAATAATTCTTAAATTATAAGCAGTTTGATTGATTTGATTTTATCTTTCCTACCTGGTGGCTCGCAAACATTTTATTTATGGCTTTCTAATGCGCTATAATATTGAGGTTATGAAATTCTACTCCAGGTTTGAACCTAATAATAGGAAAACCACAAAAAGCTGTGTGATGAAAAAATTATTTGTTTTATGTTACGCCACTCAATAAATCCTAAGCCTGACAAATAGATGGCAATGATATACATATGTCAAAATTGTATCACAATCCGACCATTAGTTGACAAGTTAGAGTTGTTTTAGAAACGCTACTTTTGTTATTTTCAAAACAATGGAAAACAGTTAATTTCGTGTGTTGCTCAAGCAAAGCATAGTGGCTTGATAAGTGTTATAAGGACTCTGCTACCTCGAAACCAACGCCGAACGTTGGTTTGCTGAATTTAAACGTGCTGAACCCTCTGTGGCACTATTCTGGTTTTCCCTGGGAATAGGGAATTGGAAAAAATATTTTCATAGTATTTTTGCCTAATTTGTATTTTTCTGGCCTACTGAGGAAATAAGTTTGGTGTAAATATTTTCTAAACAAAGTTAAATGGGAAAATATTTTTCCCTATAAAAATTTTGTGGAACAAAAGATTACACTTTATTTTGAAATTGTTTGCACCAAATTTATTTCCTCAGTAGGCCAGAAAAATAAATTTAGACAAAAGTACTATGAAAATATTTTTCCCAATTCCCTATTCGCAGGGAAAACCAGAATAGTGCCACTGGTCGCCCGAATTCGGCAGTTATTCCAGAAAAGATAAAACAAAGTGCACATAATCGTTTTGGAAGACCGTACAGTGAAGCTGCGTGAGATAGCAGAAGGCAGTTATACTGGTACACTATTTTGCACGAACATTTGTCTATGAGAAAGCTGTGTTGAAAGTGGATGCCGCACTTGCTCAGATTGTACCAAAAAGTGCAACGCACTAGAACATGGATCCACTAATATACTTCGGAATCAAAACGTCAGTCAATTGAGAGGACAGCAGCCGGTGAAAGCTATCCGAAGTGACTAAAAACGGAAATGTTGGCCGATAAGGTTTTGGCCTTCGAGACACGTTGGAATGAATATATCACTTTTGAAACAAACTATGGTGCTAAATTTTGCAAAAAAATGTTGTCTGTTGTTAGAATCGGAACTTATTGAGTAGCGTGATACATATAGTTGTTGCGAGTTTTAGCTCAGCTGTTTCAGAATTGTGGTTAAAAGAAAACCACGAAAATTCCTTAAAAAAATGCAAATAAACACATAATAATTGTCAGTGAAGAATTATTATTTAATTCAATTCTAGCGCTACCAACCGGATCTCGCAGGCGAAAACTATTCTTTTATATTCTTGTGGGTTCTAACGATCGAATCACCAAGTTTTCTGAATCAAGGTCCTAATAGCAAAATGGCTCTGGCCAAAATTCAATTTTCTCGACGTTTTGAAGACTCCTGATCCCAAAAATATTAAAAATTGCTAGGGGCTGAAACCTCGGTCTATTCGGTCTACCGATGATATCTCAAGCATCTCTCTTTTATTTTTAATTAGGAGAATTTGGTATCTCTACCACAAGGAGGTCGCGTATGCCTGCTATTGGAAATCATCCAAAAAATACTCAATACCACGATATCGTTTAAAAGGTCTTGGATGAGGCACCAATTTCGATAAAACTTTAGTTCATAAATCTACCGTTTTGGCACTGGTAGCTAATTTTTCGTATTTTTGTCGTATATCGTTGAAAAGGTTTTGAAGAATGCCGTACATTTTTCTGGACATATATTTGTACCCAAAACTACCTACTGGAAGCAGTTACAACTTTTATTATTCCCAATTTTTTTTTTTTTGATGTGTAAACATCTTTACGCGCGTATGCCAAAAATTTTTGTATGGTAGTAAACTTTCAAATGAAACGAACGGAAATGACGTACTACGTTTAAATATCTTCATTGGAAAAAGAAACAAAATATAAAATAATAAAAAAAGAACAAAAACAACAAAACACATATATAAATTTTGTACTATACACATAGTCTGAGTGTATGTGTATATATAAATAGTATGGAAAGAAAACAAAGAAACATTTATATAATAGACCATTTTCCTCAACAAAAATTTGCAAACCAGAACAAACTAAAATTTATTTGTAATTTTTAAAGTTTATGACACAAGTATTAAAGTTTAATGTTTAAAACAAAACCACAAACAATTGTATTGTAAATTTTAATAGCATTTTGAGAATTTATGAATAAATTAAAAAAATAGAATTTTATTTTAATGGTTTGCCATACACGTTCAACTGCCATAATGTTATTTTGACGTTTGAGGAAAATGGTCTATTAAATAGAAACGACGAATCGACATTTTCAGCGAACAGAAAAAATAAAAAAATTTAAAATAGCGTGTGCCACCACAATTTATGCACTATAGAGAGTGGTACCTATAACGAGATAGTATACTCTTACGGTAAAGACACAGTCAACAACTTGTGTATGTGGCTTTATCACGATCTCGTAGAGCAGTTCATCACGTCGGCTAACAATGATTATGTCTTCTATCATGAACGTAAAAATGCAACCTCAATTGGTCCTCTTCAAAATGAGTTAACGCGCCTCACCGCAAAACTGCTAAGTATAGCTCAGGATGTAATGGCGAATTTTGTACGAGATAATAATGACGTCTGGTTTTTAACATTGAACTGCCAGAATCTCAGGTCGCTTCACCTCGACCTAACGGATACAGTCACGCAGGGATGCTCAATTCTTTTGCTCTCCTAGAATGACCTGCATGTTCAATTTTCCTAATTTTCAATGCTGCGTTTAGTTCAAGAGAAATAGTCAGCGGGCGGTTGGAGTAGCAGTATATAAAAATTCAAGTAGAACTCATACAGTCACCTCGCATAAGGAAATCATCGTTGGACAAACAACTGGTATGAGCGTAACAACACAACCCATTTGCGATATAAGATGCTTTTGGTAGTTGTATACACCTCGCCGAATAAAGCTGTCGAAGACATAATCAAGTACATACATTTCGTCCTTGCTCCACATTCTGAAAGAATTTCAAAAATTCTTTAAGGAGACTAACATCTTTTGCCGATGATTATGAGCAGGGATTTCATTTTGCTGCTCCCTAAGATCAGTGATGAATCACTTATAAACTTCCTGCGATACGAATTCGATTTGCACAAGAACTCAGATCGAAATATATCTTCTACGAGATATGTGAGAAATATAAGATATATGTACTACGAGATATGGGACCACGCCTTTGATGCTTGCAGCAATGCCTCCTAAACTACAGGCCGCTTACACCAAATGATGACGACACGCTATGTCGACGTTTTTGTTGCTTTCTCTAGTTGTTTTGTTAGTGTAAATATCTTAATATTATTATTGCGCAGTCTCGTTTTAGACATAAATTGACGTCATGTGCGAAAAATGAGAGTAGTAAGAGGCCTGTAGTTTAGGAGGCATTGCTTGCAGCTACCATAGGCCAATTGCGTTGATTATACCGAAAGAGTAATAGACCAATTTGATGGTAATAAACGAATGAAAAAATCTGGTTAGTAAAATTTCATTTCTTCATTCTTCAAAGTAAACCATACACACGCACTATACATATGCCATGTTTACACATCTCCTTGAGAGTACTAATGGACTCACTCTTTTTTTTTATTTCTATCCTTATAGCACTTCACTTTTCTAAAATAACTATAGAAGTATAATGATAAGGTGTTTTATTCATCTTGGATTTATTCATTTTTTTAACCTTTAGCTTTGAAAACACGAGTTGTACTAAATATTATCCATGTGTGTGATAAGGTTGAACTACCCTCGATAAGACTTCTAGAGAAACATTTCGTCCACAATCTGGTGGCAGTCATGAGTAAAATAAATTATTAAGTTGATTAAATTGACGTTTTTGAAATAAATAATCGTTTTGGGGTGAAATTTACCATTAGACAAGTTATAAGGGTGGTATAAATCTAACTTATTTAATGTAATTAATTGGTAATAAATTCTGGTCCAAGAACCATCCCGATAACACAGCTATGTACATCAAAAGTTACAATTTTGGCGGTGCAGGTTTGATTGTAAGCTAAACCGACTACTCGTTCCTGGAAAACGGTAACTGTAATAAAATCGGTATTTTATTCAATCGGGAAATTGTAATTAATGTGTAAAAAATTGTAGTACAGGTTTCATTGAGACGGGCTAATTTGGTCAGTGCAGGTTTAAAGCACTAAAATTTTAACCGATTAAACAAAAAAGCTTGGCTAGAGCAGGAGCGCAGATATTTTACAATGCTGCGTCTCCAAATAACAAAAATTTTAATTTAATTAGGGTTCCCGTTCAATTCAAAAGACTTCAATTTTAATGTAAATATCTCCTAAAAACAGATCGTTAATATTGAAGATTTTCGCCATTTTGTATGTGCTGCCCTATTTGCAAAGTTAAACATTTCGTTTTTAAATAAAATAGGCATTTTGTTGTGTTATTTTGAAAAATGTCGCACCGAATTTTTACCGAAATGGGATTAAACTAATCAAGGCCGCTTAATGACTTCTTTACCATTAATTTGGTTTTATCTAATCATTACAAGGAAACATAATATATCGTACGAGTTCAAAGGTTCACATTCCTAATAAACGCAAAAGATTGACGGAAGTTTTGCTAGATGTTTCAGACAATATAACTCCATGAAAAAAATAGAAATGGTCAATCACTCGGCCAAATGTAAATCCCAGTTGGGGAGAAGGAAATACATATCACCGCTACAAAAAAATTCTTGTATATCCTTTCACACTCATCACCAATTGCTGTCCCAGTTTGGCATCTAGCTTGTCTAGTTTAGCGTTTATTCTCTCCCCCTGTAGCAGCAGCGTATTCACCTTGTCTCCCTTAACATACGCTGGTTTAGTTTGCTTGGTAACAAACGATTCATTGCAAAAATTGTTGATTTTAATTCACGTACCGACCCGATTTCCTCACTTTTCAACTGTTTTCAGTATGCTGAACATCTTGTTCTGATGATCCAACAAGCGTCATTTCTGACGGCTCTGAAGCCGGTGACGATTTACTTTGGATTCCTCCTCTTATCTCACGTTTTGCATCCTCGACAATAGCTTTTTTCTATTTCCTTCGACTGAAAGCCCACCAGTCAGCAGCGTTTCTCTTACTTTCTGGGACTTGCAAATTTCTGTCTACTAAGCTTATTTCCGTTAGTATTCGAAAAAGCCCACTTCTGACATCAAAGTAATGTTACAAATTTTGGCCGTTCGTTATGAATTCGTAATGGATTTTCTTAAAACTCTCAGCGTTTAAAGTTACAAATTTTATTTACACCAACAGCTATAAACTTCTTTAAAAAATCACTTCTTCACATCAAGGAATGAATGGTAATGGCCAATATAATTTGCGTAAAAATTTCATCAGTACACCTAGATGATGAAAATTGGTAACTAGCACGAGTGGACATATTTATTTGTGAGATAGGTACTCAGGGCAAGTCTATATCCGGTTGCTATACAGCGTTTTTCGTTTTTGTATTGTTGATTCGAGTTCAGTATGCTAGGCCAGGTTAAAACCTATTTCCTTCCAAGCCGCTTGGACTCGCACACTTCTCTGCTATCTTCTTAATCGCGCTCCCGTAAAACTGGTAATGAAACTATACATAATCAATTAACCAGTTTAACACAGATTTAATTCCCAGACCAGAAGAGCTTTTGAATTATGACATCAGACGAAAATGTTAAAAGTCTTGACAATTTCACGCTTAGATTTAGGAAAAGATTACTCTAAAAATAAGCATTGTAAGTAAAATTATTTTACCAAACTATAAAAACGACATAAATTCCCTAATGTTGGCATCTACATACAGATAAATTTAAATATGGACAACATGTTGTGTTACACATGAAGGCGGCAAAAGCAAATTTCATTTTGTTGATCTTCCGTGAAATACATCGCCGTTTATAAGAAAAAAAGATTCAAAAATAGATAATAATTAATTTAATACCAAAGGATACGAACGTACAAGAATACGAATGAACATTAGATTATGAAATAATTTAAAACACATGTAGTATCCAACCGCGATTTGTGGTAAAATTATTTATTATTATCATTCTATTTATGTCGTCGTATAATAAAAAGCTCATGCAGAAATTTACGATACCTTCATTATGCCAAAATGTTGTGAGAATTTAATATTTCGGTACAGGCTACACAGCTTAATCGGAAACGCAACTAAACCACAAACCTTATTTGATTTGTGGAAAAATGGTAAAATTGATTTCGACGAACTCAATTTCGATACGGATTAATTTTATGCACCATTTCACGTTATTTATTTTATAGCTAAATTTTCCGAAATGCCCCGTGCTATTAACTGAAGTATATTAACATGCACTATAGCTAGAACGGTAAAACATAAAATGTTAAAATAAACAAATTGTAGAGACCGAGCAGCAAAAGGTAAATTGTTTTAAATTGAGCGAGCTTTAACGAATAACCTCAGAGAAAATTGTTAAATTGACTCCAACGGAATAGGTCAACAAAGTAAAGCGTATGCAAGAAAAAAGTGGTCTGGAAAGACCCTACTTCCAGATTTTTATTATTACTGAAAACTCATAATAATGACTGATAGGATAAATTTGCGCTCAACAAAAAAAAAGTTAAATAATTTCTCAACTTTCTCATTTGGTTGTTGAAACGGAAACAAAAATTGGCCAAAGAATTTTTTTTTAAATATACAACTTGTTCCCTGAAATTTGACTACAGCATGTTTGTAATTAATTTTAATGTTTATAAAACGAACGTTTGAGCTAATTCTCACTTTAGTATGAAATTAAATGTATAATTGTATAAGGTATAAATATAAAATGTTTAGTTTATTGTAAGTTCCAAAGTTGATGGTTTTTTAAAAACGTACAAATCAATTTTTAAAAAAATCTAAATATTAATTCACGATTTTCAACATTGGCCTTATTTCAAGGATTTTACGCCGCAATGGCCATAATTTGATTTCCATTTACTGTCCCTAGGTGGCAAATCAATTAAAAATTAATGTGCCAAATATTACTTTTTACGCTATTTGCCGTTGGCACTTGGCGAAACACACTAATACTTAATAAAATCTGATGATGACCTAACAAGTCGAAATCGATCGAGTGATTTTTTTAACTTTTTGAACGAATTTTTTAGTTAAAATAGTCAAAAATCTAATACTGCGAAATATAAAACAAGTGATTAATAAAATGTGTTTATTAAGTGCCAAATATTAGATGTTCTTAATTTATTATAAAATGCAATGTTTGGGAGAAAAATAAAGAAAATCGTGAAATTAATTTTACATAATTATATGTATAAGTAAATTCTACAAAATTTTGGTACTATTGAAAGAAAAGGTCGATACGAAAAAGAAGCAGAAATTTATTTTCTGAGCACCATACAGCCTTAAACCAAACCAGTGAAAGTGAAAATATGTATACTTTCTTATTTCTTTATTTTATGTCGAAACTTTTATAAGGCAAATTTTTACGCCTAAAAGAATGTTATGCGATGACGTGACCCAACTAACAAATTATGTAGCTTATTCCATCATTTGGTGTAATATGTGCTATTTAGGTAGAAAGTTATTCAGCCATGCTACACTATAATTTGGTTTTCTGGATTCAAACTATTGCGCAAAAGATTTTAATTTTTAATTTTAAACCCTTATTTTAAATTAAATCATTAAATTTTTTTGTCTTGTTTTATTCTGTTCTCTCGAAAATAAAATTTAAACAAATATCTACATCTCAAAAATGTCCGTAAATTTTTTTATTTTCATTTCAATTTTTTTCATTTCGGATTCACGGTCAAAATTTTTACGTCGCAGCTACGTAATAAAATTTTTGTCCGTGAATCCGAAATGAAAAAAATTGAAATGAAAATAAAAAAATTTACGGACATTTTTGAGATGTAGATTTTTGTTTAAAATTTATTTTCGAGAGAACAGAATAAAACAAGACAAAAAAATTTAATGATTTAATTTAAAATAAGGGTTTAAAATTAAAAATTAAAATCTATTGCGCAATAGTTTGAATCCAGAAACCAAAATTGTGTGTAGCATAGCTGATTCGGTAAATATTTAGGGAAATTTTTTGAATATTTTCTAGTGGTTTTCTAGCTTTTGAACGATTTTACTTTAGAGTCTAATATTAAGAGAGTTTGACCTAATTTGCACCAGCGAATCGTATTTAAAGGCGAAAAGAGTGTAAGTAGAAAATAGGGTTTAAAATACGAAAATTATTTTTCTTTATCTATTGTCAACTTAAAGTTACTATAACTTTTAAGTCGAAAGTATCACAAATTCTAAGAGATTTTGTCAATTATATTTCACCAATATTCAACTTTGAAAACGATTATCCTTTAAAAATGATCTATATCTTTCTCTTTTTTCTACCTTAAGTTTAAAAATTCTTTAAAGAAATATTACGGTAGAAAGTTCATTTTGCTGATTGACTATAAAGACGTAAATTAGCTGAAAATTTCCCTTGAAAGACAAATTTCTTAAAAGGTCCCCTAACAGTTTTCTTTATAGTTGAAAATAAGCAACTATTTACCAAACTAAACCATTTAAATTTTTTTACATCACCATCTTTTGTCGTTAAATTTTCTTTTGATAATTATTTAGAAGGAACAGGCATCAGAATATGTAGGTTTCAAATTGCGATAAATTGGTTGGTTTTACCACATTTAATAATTTATTACATTAGTCCGCCACTAACAGTGTTATATCTGTATTCGATTACTTTTTATTTAGATCTAAATTTTAAAAATATTAAATTTGAATTTATTGAATTAGCGCAAGTGTAAAAGTAGGATAGCAGGAATTTCTAATGCCGTTTCCTTAGAATTTGCTGCACAGATTAACTTGTTAATACGCGAAAATGAAAAAGGGTGTCTGATAGTGCTGGGCCGACGAGATGTCAACAAGCTAGGAACTTGGTGTGACTTCAACCTTCTCATGCTCAACATTAATAAGTGCAAAATCGTATCATTGGAAAACAAATCATGTTACACATAGCACTATCATATCAATAGCAATCAATTTCCTACTTTTACAAAACCTATTCGAAAGTAAAGACTTAGGGCTTACTCGTTGAAAATTTGTGTTTACAAAGCATATAACATAAAACAACGCACTGTGCTAGAGGAAATATAATGCTTCGTTTTATTAAGTGGTACACGAGAGAAGTACATGCAACATTCATCAATTAAAGTCCTATATGGTATTTTCATCAGTTCACAGCTGTAATATATTGTAACATATAGTGTCCCTTTTGCCAAGCACATACTCAAAGCATTTTCAAATGTCAAAAAAAAACTTTCTAAGGTATTTACATTGGGAAGATACGTCAGACTGCGATCTAGATTTGCCGTATACCATATGAATCTGCAGCAGTTAACACTGTATCTGACTGATGCATCATCTACACTAGAGCTGGTTATAATTGAAGCATCAAGTAGGAACCTATGAAAATGCGAATTACTTAGTAAGGACAGCTTTGGCGTTGGTTAAAGCAGTATTAAGCCTCAACCTGAAATAGTTTTTTATTTTTTTTTTTTATTTAAATATTTTATTGTAGAACTTTTTTTATGTTTTAATTTTCAAGACAAATTTGTAGACTTTCCGTTTAAATAAATATATAAAATAACTTTCGTCAATATCTCCCAAACTAATGAGATTCAAGGCCATTCAAGATCACTACTATACATCAACTTCGACACTGAATAATTTTCATTATAATTAATTTTCTCCCGTTTTGCACCGTTCCCGAGATGCAAGCCTGATGTTTACCAAAAATCTTACCCTTTATAAATATTATAAATATGTATAAACACATTGTATTGACTCATAACGACGAATTCATCTTATTGATCTTACAAATATCTTTTATGACTCTATTAAGCGGAAAACGTTAAACTAACATTTCACCATGCTGATTTAAATGCCTCGCATACCTAATTTGGTTCATAAAATTGATGTTATTCACAATAATTACCATGCCCGGCTTTTAAATAGAATTATTACTAATAGTTGATTCCCAGAATCGCATGTTAAGTTCCTTGAATAAATATTTTTAAAGTGGTTCAACTCTAATTATATAAATTAATTTTAGAGACAGATTTAAAATGATTATTATTTATGGGCCTCTTGATTCGGTTGGAGTATAACTAATTCTGAATTTAATTTACAAAAAAAAATAATTTCATTAAATGATTCGTTGAAATAAATTAAAATATTACATCATAATTAAAGCGTGTGTCGTAGCCTAAAGACCGTTGAAACAAGGTAATATAAACATTACTTATACAATTTTTGGCGCCGGTCCGCCAATATTTGAGCAACGATAGGCAAACAAAAGCTCTCGAGTATTTGTAAAAATTTCGCCAAGCCGGCGTTCTTTTATTTAATTGTACTTCACGACGCCAAAATATTCATTAAATATTGAAAGTAACAACCTCTAAAAGAGGTGCAATTTATCACAACCGTCAAATGCATGAGCGATTACAAATTATTGATACATATACAGCATACATTCAGGTAGCTACAGACAAGCACCAAAAAACAAAGAAATTGTTGCCAAAAATACATTTTATATACAAATAAATTATGTATACGTGACTTAACCAGACTTGAAGTCCTCTATAACAATGTTATTGTACATTATTAGATCATTCAAAAATTCTTTCAAACTAAACTCTGTATATACATACAAGATCCGGATCCCAGATCAAATTTCATAATACAAAACCATTATTATTTTGTATTACATAATTGCTTTATAAACTAAATAATCAATAATTATCACCGACCCGACTATTAAATTGCTTGAAATTATAAAATTTATTCTGGAATGTTCGTAAGATGATTTGGCAAATCCTTTTATGTATATCGGGAATAAAGCGAAAAAAGGTTTACCCGCATCAAACCATCACATATAATTTTATACAGTGATACCTACATTACACAAAAATGAGATCATTCGAAATGATTTTGTAAAAATTATGATTCGATTGATCGGAAGTAAATACCTAAATTTCACACACAATAATTTATATAAAACAGCAAAAAATACAAATCTTATTTGATGTGGTTTATAAGACAAGGTAACAAGAATACAGCACAAAAAAAAAAATCTAAGAACTTTTTAGTTTCTCTATAGGATGTAAATATTGACCACACCTTTGTGAAACTTTCTCAGTTGCATGTTTTTCGAAAACGCTACTCTAGCTACGTAATCGATATACAACACTAACATTTTAGTTAATTTAATTTATTTTTTGTCTGCAAAGCGAAACTAATTAAATTTTTTATGTTATTAATGAATTAAACTTATGGTTGAGGTCAATTAAAAATTTGTTCCCGGAATTCAAAATGAACAATACAGTTTACTAATTTCCGCTAGTAAAATACTAAAGGCCGGTTGCACAGAAAAAATACTAAAGGCCGGTTAGGTTGTGTGCCAATCAAATTTTTTATATGAAATCTGTTTTTGCAGTCAGAAAAAAATCAACACAAACTTGGTTAAATATTTTTTATTCCTTGGAAATATTTAGGTTGCGTATAAATATTTAAATGGCCAATTTTTATGGAATAACTTTTTAACTAATTGTTAAATATTTCCATGCAATAAAATATATTTAAACAAGTTTGCGTTGCATTTTTACTGACTGCAAAAACAGATTTCATATAAAAAATTTAACTGGCGCACAACTAACCAGCCGTTAGTCATTTTTCTGTGCAACCGGCCATCACTTACATACAGTATTTGAATGTATCTCTTCAAAAAATTTGGGGTTTATTCAGGGGTGCTTGCCATCTTTTTATTATTTTAGGTGACGTATATGAGGAATAATTCCACGAACTAATCCGGGTAACGGCAAAAGGATCAATTAAGAAGACAAAATAAAAACTATCACAAACCTGTTTTTGTGTGGTCTTTTTTGTGCGATTTTTTTGTGCAGTATGAAAAAAAAATATTCAGTACAATCTACTTAAATTTCATTCAATTAGAACATATGTAATTGAATGCGATTAATCTAATTAGTTAATTTAAGTTGGCCATTTTGTTTGTCTCATTGGCCATTATGTTTGTCTCATTTTTTTGCTCTCATTGGCCATGAGAGCCAGTAGATTTCCCTATATTTCATGTTTAACTCTTCTTATTCTTCTTCATGTGCTCTTTCCATCTTAGCTTAGTATAGTGGGTCATGCCAAGGCATTTAACTGTATTTGCATATGGAATTTGGTTTGAGCTAAACACCACGGAAATCCAGTTACATTTTGGTTTGTTAAGTTGATTTGTACTGATTTAGTGTCTTTAACAAAATTCGTCATTTTTTTGGTCCAGTTATTTTAATTTGCATATTGAAATTTCCTTGTGGCTTCTGATATATCTTTTCCAACTGCTACGAAAGCAGAAATTAACATCTTTCTTCTACTATAGGTTTAAGTCTCTTGAGCAGCAGTTTTTCTAATATTTTTGATATGACCGAAAGTAGTGATATCGGTCTATAAGATTTTTTAATGTTTGATCGTTTACCTGGCTTATAGGAATCATAATTACTCCAGCCCCCTTCTATTAACGCGGGACAAGAGTGCGAAGGTTACTACTTTTTTGATTCAAACTAATTTAATCAAACCTTTCTCGAGAATGGCTTTCACAATTTGCCCAGGAGCCTTACCACCGACTCCGCCAGCGTTTGTTCGCTTTCGCTTTTATATTTTCGCTTCGCCTAGTGAAATAGTGTTTGTGGTTAAATTACATCAATACAGGGGTTGGTAAAACACGTGTTTTTTTAAATCCAATAAAAAAATGTTTTTTATTGTTTTAAACGATTTTTCTAGTTTTTAATATGTTTTTAATTAGAGTTTTAACAAAGTGTTTAAAACATGTTAAAAACATGCTTAAAACATGTTAAAACATGCTTAAAACACGTTAAAACATGTTAAAAACATGTTTAAAATCTCTTTCGGTTTCGAAATCACACCTTTTTCGTTTCGTTTCACCACTGCGTATATGTATACGGATCAAAATCAAAGGTAAATAAACAATGTTTGCACTCAGGAGTATGAAAATTTAATTTTCTGCCACATTTACGAGATTTACGAAAAAGAACTTTAAAAAAAATGTCATAGCATTTGCATGAAACTTTTTTTCGTGTTAACGTTATTTGGCCCTTTTTACATATACACTCAATATTTTATGGCCGTAAACATACATGCCGGCACTGGTTTCACTTCAAAAATCTTCTGAAAATGACATACGAGAGTAATTTCATTTAGTTAGTTTTATGGGAATTCCCTTTTCACAAAAAAAAAAATTATAGTATGTTATAGTGTTGAACTTTTTTCAATGAAAATGTCATCCTTTGTTGCGAGTTTTGCGTTGTTCGAAAGAAATAAACGTTTTTTCATATTTCGCGAACACACTTTTCTTTTGTTGTTAAAAGTAGTTGGTAGCTACTTTTTTAACTGTGTTTACTGTCATGCTCCAAAGCGACTTATTTTCGATGACGGTATATACCGTCATGTCCTAAACGAAAGTTTTTTTTGATAGCATTTGCCGTTATGTCCTCGAAAATGTTAAATAAGGCTTTGTTAATAAATTCTTTGATTGCGGAGTACAAATAAAATATTTAAATTTAACGATCTGACGTTTGTCGTTCTATTGTAACAGATTCTGAAACTGGTAATGACAGTGGCACCCTAGAAATTGCTGGCTCTTGCTCTACCATTAACCCTTATGTTTACAACCGCCTACCCGGATAAGTTTTCGTGTTTTATTCACCAAGATTTTAGCGTTTAGGTGACTTATCAGCTTGAAATCTTTAGTATCTTAACAAATTAAGTTTTAAATTAGATTTTGCCAAACTGTATATTTTGCCAAACTGTAAGGTTAACACTAGTTTAGCATCAGTAAATTATGTATCAACGTCAGAATCAGAAATTCAAAGTATGAAAGAACCGCGTACGAAACGACAATTGGGGGTAGACCAATTTGTTATTAGAACAACCGCTTCAGAGCAAACAAAAAATAATGAGACTAGGGATGGTAGAACATTTAATTACATGAACACTTTGGCAGATTGCATAGAAACCTATTTGGAAAATTGGTCAATTTGGGAAAAGTGTGTTCTGAGAACCGGACAGGGTTCGATGCTGCGATTTCTGCTAACGTCAATAACTTAGCATTGAAAATCAACGCATAATATTACTTAAAAAAACTTAAATTGATTGCGGTTGCGCAGAATAAAGCAAAAAGGGATACTTGCACAATCGGTGAGGTGACTGAAGTCTGGATAAATATAATGGAGAGCTTCGCGAATAATACAGATTCTTCGCCAACAAATTTGCATGCATATCATAAACGCTAAATGAAGCCCTTACACCTGCCCACTATGCTTCAAACTTAACCGATCCACGTTTCCATAGGACTGAAATTAAATGTAAAACAGCTTGAATGTGCAATGCAGTATATTAGCGAAAATGACGCCGATGTTAAGCCTGAAATCATAAATTCCCCGGCAAACTCATTTCCTTTTAAAAGTTATTTATTTGTTTCCAACGCAACCGCAAATGTTAAACCTTTGACATTGTGGGTGGCACTTGAACGGCAAATCAGCAAAACACGTTTTGTTCTCATGAAACAGATGTATTCAGCTTCGGCATCAAGTGCTGGAACTGAGCGAGTGTTTTCAACCTATGGACTAGTGCTCTCAAAATTAAGAAATTGCTTAGGCAATGAAAAAGCCGCTATGTAGGAATTATGTAGGAATTTATAAAAATCGTTATTCCACTTCATTTAAAAATCAATTGGATTAACAAAATGAAATAAAATTCATCAATAATTCGTTTGTGATATATTTACATAGTTTAAAATAATTCAAAACCTAAAAAACAAGTTTAAAATATGTTTACGTTTAAACACTGATTAAATCCATTATGTTTTAAACTTGGGAACCCTGCATCAATATAAAGATTTTATTCACTTCATATGGATTCAACCTCTCATTATGTTTTGAAAAACTCCAGCGATGAAGAATTTGATCGAAAAATTAGAGCTAATTCTTCTCTTAATCTTCTAGAAACAACGTTAGTAAAATAATATTTACATGTACATATTTTACAGTTTTAGTGCAAATACATAATTATATTAGTTTCAGATAGTTATTTCTAGTGTCAAAAGAAGCGTTTAAATATTTGTTGGAGGAAATATCAGGAGGAAATACTTACTTAAATACTACGCGTTGAAAATATCGCTTGTCATCGAATATGAGGTCATTCGTTTCTACTAGTAATCAATTTGTTTAAATTTACGCCTGAAGCGATCAAATTTTCGCTTTGCGTTTTTTGTGGCACAAAAAATGTAAAAGCGAACCAGCAACGAACGCCGGCGGAGTTGGTGGTAAGGTTCCAGTATTTAATTCATAACCTGGAGCTTTTCTGATACTTAAATTATTATTAATCTCAGTTTTGGACATTTCTATGACAAACAACAAACAATTTAAAAAATATTACAATTATGGCGAACTCACGTTTAAAGAGGGTCCGCCATAATTGTATTATTTTCTAGTGTTGTGATGTGCTGTGCTCAATACATGTGTGCTCAAGGCTCATAAAATGTCAAAGTTCTATAGTAAGCAGTTCAGTGGAATTTGAGTATAACAATTTGTTTGTTATGTTGAATTGTTAAACGTAGCTAACTTTACATTGTTCCAGTACATATTGTAATTTGTTCAAAAATATAAAAAATATTTTTTTTTTAAACGGAGTTTGAGTCAGGAAACAAAAATGAGTAAAGGTTAATACGTTGATGAAAGCAAACCCGAAGAAAATTCAATTCAGGAATTGAACAAGTTAAACTAATTTGTAATTGTAATTCAACAGAACGACAAGTTAAATTAGTTCAAATATTTGGGGTAGTTATAATAAATGAGAGAAACTGTGTGCTCATGAACCAAACGTGGAGAGGTGCAAGCAGCCTCACCAAATATCATGTTTAAAAAAATCAAATATCTACAATTTATACAAAATCCACCATTAAACATTAAATGTACATGTGGAAATTAATTGTATCGAAAAATCCACCACCTAACGTAAGACATTTGGTCTGCCGCTGATGTCATGTGCTTTTTTCTTTAATTAATCTATAAAATCATTTACGTTGAATCATTATTTTCGCCACCTACATTATTTATACATTTTATTGACACTTTGGGAGCAATAACATCAATATTACAGATTTTCTGTATTGTGTATTTCTCCTGACTTATTTTATTGTTATATCGCTGTTTATTCTATTTGAAAATTATTCCCAGGGGAGTTTTTTTGCAGGAAGGTTTCGTTGTCTAGTCTTTCATTTATATTTAAATTTTTAGTATTTTTTAGTACATATTTTTGTAAGTCTTTGACGCAGCTCTTTATCTATATCTTTGATTTTGGTTATAGAAGGATTTTGTAATTTAACAAAATTTTGGTTGCTATTTGGTGTCTTCAATCTATTTGTTATATTATTGGTAAATGTTGGAGTTTATAGTATTGGCAATAGATGCATAATGAAATTTTGGAACATAGCCACGACAAATGGATCAAGCGACAAATACCATTAATTTTCAAAACAGCAAGATATGAACTATTTGAACCACTAAATTTGCTCGTTATCAATCACTACGAACTGGTGAGCTTCTAAGTCATTGGAAACTAGCTAAAATAATGTCCAAAACGAAAAAGTACAAAGATACACCATACAATATAATAACAAAATTCAACTGTGAATTAAAAAAATTAAATTAAAGATAAAAAAATAAAAATAAAATAAAATTAAAAATCAAAATTATAAAAGTGTTTCTTCAGCTTTCTTTTGAAGTTGTCGCTAATTGGTTCATGTTCTTCAGAATTCTTCTATGAAGCTCTGGTTTTAAAAAATCGTGTTGTCGAAGATTCGCGGTACGAGCATAAATATTTAGACTTCATAGAACGCAAGATGAGTGCGTTTTGCTTAGGAGTACCTTTAGAATGAGCGTTGCCCCAATTTTCGCCTATTAGCCAGAGTCAAGATCTTAAAATTTTTCCATCTGGTAGTGCATGCTGGCAGAGGAGCTGCGTCTACGAGGTAAGGAGGATCATTTTCGTAGTCTTAATCGGTTTTTGTCATTAAAAACAATAACCCTTGCTTCTGAATTCTTTCAATTCTATCAATCTGAGATTGATAGAAAGGGCACTATACTGGGATTGCATAATTAGATCAATACAAACACCTAATTATTAATATTAATTAATAATAATTAAGACCATATTTCCAACAAACGTTATGCCCAAATTGTTTTTCTGATTTATTATTTTGATTTTATGCCTTTGATATTTTAATCATTAATTGCTGGTGTTTTTCCGGAGAAGGATGTAATTTTACATTTTTCGATATTGAAATGTAATGGGTTGCTTTCACACCACTCGCTGATTCTATTTATGTCGTCTGTGGAACATCAGAATAGGCTTTTATTAACTACGTTTTTCTGAACAACAATCGAGTTGAGTTCGCGATAGCTTTTTCAAATTTTCCAATTTAAAATTAAAAATTAATTTTTTTTAATTAAATAATTTAGATTTAATAGTAATCTATGTATAACAAAAAAAATCCATCATAAAAGTTGTATAGTTTTACTCCTTTAAATACAGAGAACTATACAGAATAACGATATTACAAGTAAAATATGCAACTTTTATGATAGTTTTTTTGGTTATACATAGATTACTATTAAATTTAAATTATTTAATTAAAAATAAAATTTTAAATTGGACAAATGTGAAAAAAACTATCGCGAACTCAACCCGGTTGTTTTTCAGAAAAACAGAGCTTTTGTATACGATCTCTGTACTTCAAATCCAATATAATGCAATCTATCCGACAGATACGAGAATAATCAATTGACAATCGCAGAAAAACTAAAGTATTGGGTGTATGACTTAGTTTTTTGGATTTTCTAAGAGATGGCGTAACTTTAGTACTAAAAATTCTTTTACAATGACACCTACGGCGTTTTAAAGTGTTATAATTCTACATTAAAATTTAGTTTGTCATTATTCGTGAAAGCATTCTGGTCAACCCAAAAAAAATCTAAGATGAATTATTGAAGAAAAACTCAGCTCAAACAGAAAAAGAACTTGCAGAATAGTTGTTACTCAAGCAGCCATACAGTAAACGTTTACATGCCATGAAAATGATTCAAAAACATGGAAAATGGGTACCACATGAACTAACTGAAGCCAACATTGAAAATCGTTTAATGTTTTGTAATTCTTTGCTTACAAGACACCGAAGATGGAATTTTTTGTCTCAAATTGTGACTGACGATGAAAAATGGATTACTTCAGAAACCACGAAGAAATCAAAAAATGCCTCGACAAATGGAATCGCATCAAAAGACAAACAATTTTTTTCGATGGAATCCATAAATTGCCAGAAATATGGTCGAAAGTCATATAGATAACGATGGAAAATATTTTGATTAAAATAAAATTTACCATTTCTTAGAAATAAACGTGTTTTTTCTGTAAAAAACTACAAAAAACTAAGTTTAGTTCAGACTGGCCATCATTTACTATGGCTGTTGAAGTCACCATAAAATCCACTGAATCGATTTTATTTTCTTTTAAATAGTTTCTATTGAATCTATATTTGTCGATGCGATGTTTATTCGATCGATTTTAATCGATTTAAATTCAACAAAATGATAAAAAGTGATAAAAAAAGTGTTTTTCGTCGAAATGAAAATCAAAAAAAAAATGTAGATGTGGTTTTTCGGTTTTGATATGTTCGGCAAAGTTGTTTGTCTTGGCTTGCGCAACCACTTTGCTGAAAAAAGCATAGCAAAAACATTAATGGTTCAAGAGCTATCAACGTTAAAATGAAGGTATATTTTGACTCAGAGCCAAAACATGTCGAAAACAATATCTATAAAATGGGGACTAGCTTTGGAATGGGACTAGCACTATAGAATTCAGCGTACTCGAATTAGGTTTACCTCCTGAGTGCCCAGCTTGTCACAAAAAAAAAGTTTGCTATCCAAGCACAGTGTAATTAATTATCAGAATCTTAAAGCATTTGGTTCTAAAAAATCTTTAACATTATGCAATTACGTAGCGTTATGAATGTATATGTTTGTACGTACATTGCTCTGGGCAATTATAAGTAAATTACAAAATACAAACAACATAATGTTACGAATTCTACTCTACACACATGTAACACTCAGTGGTCGACAGATAATGGTGTGCAGGTAACGTGCAGGTAACGATGAGCAGAAAGTTCAGCCCTATGAAGAAGACGAAAATAGGAGAACTGGAGCGAATAATCAAACATGAATCAAACAACCATTTCAGTAGAGTCGAACACTCCTGAACAACAAAAACCATCCTTGGACACGGGAGACATGTTGAAAGCACTGTTACTTCAAATAAGGGAAATGCAAGCAAAGTAAAACGCCAAATTACTCTAGCAAGGCTAATATGCGAAAATAGAGCAGCATGATTCAAAAACAGACCAACAAGGCAAGCAGCATACTGCGCAATTGGCTGAAAGAGCAAAATGCGAAATTTGATCAGCAGGACCTGAACCTCACTCAAATTCGGCACACTTCAAATAAAAGAGGTTAAACGAGAAATGAAGAACCTTGAAGTAGAATTGGATCGTCGTTTAAAGGAGATGGAAAATAAAATTAAGCAACACTACTACTTTCTGACACAGTAAAGTTGTGAAACCTGGATTCGGAGCATATCACACAGATAAAGTCGATAATAAGAGAAGAGTTGAGGAATCTAACACAAAGCTATTGGAGTGGCATAACATTACAACAATCAAATCTTGAGCCACATCAAAAGTCTAAGAAGATGCATCAGATGCGGGAAGGTAGGTCACTACATCCGAGATTATACGCAACGATGGATCAACATGTCAGAGACTGCGAGAAGAGAGTGCATGGTAAGATGATTGGCTTAGAGGAAAGATACTTGAGGAAGGCCAGTCGAAGTGGCCGAAAATGTAACCTAGCCGACAAACGAAGAAGAATGGATAAAGATCGAGCCGTAGAAGAGAGCAAGATCACGAGCTTGAAAGCTTGACCAGAGTGTGAGATACAATCCGAATCAATCCGTTGACTGAAATTTTTCAATTATTTTAAAAACAGTAAAACTTTTAACGGTTTTTTCAATTGTGAAATCAAAGAGTGGTTACGTAGTTTAAGAACAAAATTTGGTATTTTGAGAGACCCGTAAGCTTTTGTTTTAGATTTAATAAAAATTTATCAATTAAAAATGCATTATTAGAATAGGTTCAGTTTTATTTTGACTTCGTTCGAGATAAGCCATTAATATTATTCGTTTTTTTTATAAATTTATAAGAATACTTCAAATTAATTACAGAAAATTCTTTGTGACAGTAAAGTGGGCAGAGGAAAGCCTTGAGCGTGGCGGAAAAACCAAAAATTAATATTTTGCAAGAAGAAGGATATTCCGGTCGAAGTATTGGAACCAATATAGGTCGAAGTTGCAACGTCGAACAAACAAAAATTATGGAGGACACATGAAAGGGAAAATCAGTTGATCCTTAAAGAAGCCTCCAATGTCGCTATATCAGTTGTACAAATTGCAATTAATGTAGGGTGTTCCGCCAGCATTTCGACGATTCAAAGGGTCATCAAACAATGCTCTTACCTAAGTAAATCGATACCATTTTTGGACCGATGCAATTGCTTTTTCAAGAAAATAGCGCGCCTGTGCATACGGCTCGAATAATAACTGAAGCATATTGAAGTTTTGACAAGGCCACCATTTTCACCTGTATATCGATTTTGTCTTGAAATGTGTGAAACGAAATCAGTGTAACCGGAAAGATACAGTACTAGCATTTGTGTTTGTGTTAGTTTCGTACGAATGATTGTTTTACTGCATATGCAAGCCACGTGTCATTCTGTTTTTGTTTATTCATATTAACCCTTTGAGTGCCAACATGATTTCGGCTAGTGTATTGATTGTCACGATTGCGTTTTTGACACTCAAAGAGTTAACCATTGTAAACGCCATATTTTTGTGGTGTTTATTTATTTTCGATTTTTTTATAATTAACATTTTATTTTTAAAATTTATGAAATTTAAAATAATTTTACTTATAAAATTTTATTAATACTTATAAAATTTTATGATAAAAGAAAATATTAAATATAAAATTGTTAAATAATAACATTCCACAGCTCGAGAGCAGACGTAATGTGCTGATAAAAGGAAATAACCACCATAACAATTAAGCCGATTCGCCCGGATCGCGTTATTTTGGTACTGTTCATCATACAAATGACACAAATACGAACAAAAGATAAATACAAATACAAAGACATAATTGTGTTTTATACACTGTGTACGTATTCGATTTTTTTTGCTTCACTCATTTTAAATGAGAAACTCACGAAACAAAATCGATATCCTGATCTAAATATGTATTATTGAAAATGTGTGGGGATGGATGACAAGAAAGGTTTATGATGATGGAAGTCAATTTGAGGACCAGGACTCACAGCTGTGAAGGATGGCTGGAAGGAGCTGTCCTTAAATTTCCTAAAATCTTTGTACGATTCAATCCCAAATAAGGTTTTTGAAGTGATTTCAAATAACGGAGGTAGCATTCACTACTAAATAAGAAAAGTTTTTTAACTGAACCTATTCTAATGACGCATTTTTTATTGATACATTTCTATTTTTCAAAATCTGGGACAAAAGATAACGGGTATCCACAATACTAAATTTTATTCTTAAGCTACGTGACCACTCTTTGATTTCACAATTGAAAAAACCGTTAAAAATTTTACCGCTTTTAAAAAATTTAAAAATTTCAATAAACCTGTTTATATAATTGGTAGTGTAAAACAACCTTCGAAAAGGTGAAGTAGTGCGGCTGTACAATTTCAGGAAGCGAAATAATATCTTTCAAGATGCACAAAGAGATTGGAAAGGTCCATACAAAATTGTCAAGAGGACGATGTGAGAAACTATTTATGCAGAAACATAAGTATGACAGTTCATCCCGATCAATCAATTCGTCTGGGCTGTACAGATGCCTAATTTTATTGGTAAATACAGTCAAACCTGTTTTTGTGCGGCAATAGCGACCGCATAAAAAATTCTTCCGAAACTTCTCCAGTAGGTATAAAAATAGTTTTCGCAACACATTTTAATTTTTTTTGTTGTTGTGAATAGGGACGGGATAAAAAAGTTCAGGCAGGAAAAAAATTCTAAACATTACGCAACCTGACGCAATACATACTTTCATTACGCATTGTGATGAAATATCAAAAATCGAAAAAACAAAATGGCCGACGTAAATTAGCTAATTAGATTAACCACATTCAATTATGTTCTAATTTGATTCAAATTTTGAAAGAACTTAACTAGATTGCACTGAATAAACTTTTTTCATATCGCATAAAAAAAATCGCACAAAAAAGAGCACACAGAAACAGGTTTGAATGCATTTTTTTCGGAAGTTATCATTTCTGCGTAAATTTTGGAAAACTGATCTGGGCCGATATTGTTGTAAAATTAATTTAAATTGTTTTAGTTCATGGTCGTTTATTTCGTAAAAGAAATATTCAAAATATTTACTAAGACGGATAAAGCTCATGTAGAAGTTGCTACTTCCAGTGAACCGGAAAAACCAAAGTATTTCATTAATCGGTGGAAAACAGCATTTGTCAAAAAACATCATTTGGGCTTAAATTTTAGAAAACTGATGTGGACCGATATTGTTGCAAAATTAATTTAGAATATTTTAGCTACTCCTATTTCATCAAAATTCGGCATCTTTACAGTCGAGGCGAATTGATTAGTTGGAATGAAATTTCATATTAAAGCTTTTTTCATAAATTAGGAAATCTTTGCGAAATTATATGTGAGGTTTTTGAATTTTTCCAATGATGTTAAAATGTGTGGCATTTACAAAAAATGACTTCAACGTAATTTATAACATGGGTTGGCCTTGTAGGTTTTCTGAAATTTAAGCTGGAATAATGATTTTTGATCATATGACGAGTTTTCGGTATATTCGAGATCTATGTACATTCGTCATAATCACCCCCAAAATGTTTGTTGTTGTAATAAAGTTAAAATTAGTCAACCAATTGCTTTAATTAAGAAGGATGACTGATATACTATTGCGCACCCAATTTAGTACCTTCAAGATGCATGTTGTTGTCGAACAGATAGATTTCAGATTATTAGTTGCTGATTGTTGAAGGGGCATCAGTTTAAACGATGCCGACATAACTAATTTATTTATTCATTAATTTGGATGAAACTAGGTTCAAATGATGTAAAACTTGTATATAATAAAAAATCTGGATGCGTTTCTGAACGTGAATGGGCTAGAATTCTGATATGTTGTCTGGGTGTGGTTTTGAAGAAATGTAGTTTGAATGGAACCAGCCCAAATCTCAATCGAATGGAATGGAACTCGATTCAAATACTACTACAGCCAAATCTAATTTGATTGGATTACAGACGAAACTTGTAAAAAATGGCAGTTTTGAGTAGAAGCAATTGCGGTGTAATTTACTAATTGTTGGTGGGAAACTTATTAAGAGTAATGGAATTAATTAATTGAACTTAGTGTTGAAGCGTAGAAAAATTCTAAATATCATATAATAGCAAATTTTTCAAAAATTGAATTCGATTTGGATTATTTCGAAGTATTTTACATGTATAAAAGTATTTTGGTGAATATCTAATTTGAACTGCTGAAATAGAAGGTACTGAAAAACTAATTGTTTATAATTTTTCAACATACCTGCCAAATTGTTGACATTGTTTATACCAAAAACAATTGCCTACTGTATCGTTTAAATGGAACATAAACTAGCATTGTCTTTAGCCGTAATCTCAAGGTATATAGACGGAATATTTTTCAGCTGAAGACGTTACTTGTTTCACGTGTGTACCTTAAGGTCACATGGAAACAATATTATGTTCCGATACATCCCAAAAAAGCAACATGTATAACATTTGTTGAATTTTTGCAGGCTGCAAATTATGTATGTATTATGTATTTATATAAGACGTAACATATATACAGAAAAACTAACAACGATATAAATAAAGATAATGATGTAATAAAGACAAGATTATGTCTTTTATCTCGTGTACGTTATCAATTTCAAAATTAAAAGATAAAAATATAGAAAAAAAAATTCTTGTGAAAATTAGAGAGGCAATAATAAACCAACTGTAATTTACCTCCTAGCGAGTAATTTTCTTGGGTTTTACATTTTCACTGTATAGTAGATTTCATATGGAAGAAAATATATATTGTAATGCTTTGGCTATACGTTAGTTTTATACAGAAACAAACTTAATAGTGCTTAATTCCGAGCGGTGAACGTATTTTTATTCCCTGTCAAATAATGTATTGACAAGTTTTTTGTTCTTGTTGTCGAAAATAAGTATAATCAATTATGGGGGATGATGATTTTTCCTCTCGCGTTTCCTTCTTTTTCTTATTATTTTCCCTTAAGTCACATATATAAATACGTTAGATCGAAATTTTGTAATTTCATATATTTGTCATTTGTGCTGGTGGAATAACATAACATAGTGCTAAAATTTTTATATGTTTATGACAAATTTTATTTAAATTTGGTCCAATATTGTGAGTGAAATTATTTTTTCTTCGCGATATTACATACGTGTGCTGATTGGTGCTTTAGTTTTTTTGGATTTAACATTTACTTTAAAATTATGAAGGTAAGGATTGTGAAAATTATTTGTGTTTTAAATTAATAAATAATATGTGTGAGAAAAATGTGGATAAATTGTGAATTTTCGGAATTAAAATTTGATTAACGGGGAATATTTTAAAACTATAGCAGTGCGAAGTATGCTTATCCTTGATTTTCAATGAATTTAAAAAACGAGTGTTCTTAAATACAATATTTGTTGAGATAAATAATTGGGTGAAGTTGGGGTGAATAATAGCAAAGTGGTCCATTTCGATTCTGTAAATATGTATCGACAAAATATAGTAAAGCTTTTGATGAGAACTGTGATTGATGATTGTTCTAATATTGTGCTTCCTAGCAAAATTACGGGTTTATTCAGATCGGCTTGGGAAAGTTTAACCTATTAATATTTTTTTTGCATTCGGTCATACACAAGCTTAATCTGGGAAATTACAAAGAAGTTAAAAAATGATCTGCCATATCTTTACCACATTTAAAAATGTAATTTAAATTCATAAAGCTCATTTAACAAAAATAATTTTTACACGAAATAAATTCAAAGTAACGGAAAAATTAGAAAATTTTAAATAAACTCAATACAGATAATGTGTGGGGCGCTGACAAACTACTTTATATTTATAATAAGATAACTAACAGGTGTTACTTGCGACTTCGTTCGCGTGGTTTTGAATTTAATGCGATAATATAATATTTAGTATGAGCATACCCGGCTTGCGTTGCAATGTCACTCAAACAAAGGAACTGTTTGTGTTTTAAATCTGTTTATTGAAGTGCTTTTGAATTGAAGTGCTGAATTAAGTACTCTGTACAAAGTCAATACTTTTGATTTTTATCCAGTATCATCCATGCTAGCATGAGCCGCTTCAGCAAAATTTCTGTCATTCTTCAAAACATTTCAATGATATGTGACACATATTCTACAATAAATGTATAATCAGATACGAGCGACAAAACGGTGGGTTGGTGAACTATAACTCTGAAAACAATTGGTTTCAAACGATATGCCACATGATTATATTTTAATATACAAAATGTAACTGTTTCCAACTCCACAACGGTGGTTATACTAAAGGACCTCAACTAAATTTGTCGCACTCTTAAAAATCATTTCACTCATACGAGCCACGAATATATTTTATAATAAACTAATAAATTCTTACTAGCTAAAACGGTGAATTTGTGAACTAATGCACTGAACCTTTTAAACGATATGTCACATGATTAGATCAGAAAGAAAAACATATTCTGGGATCAATGTCACAGCGGTAGTTTGGAGTACTAAAGTGATTCAGCTAAATTATTAATTTTCCTGAGTGCTATATTTTAGTCAAAATAGTGCCAGATTGACAGTAAATAGCAAGGAGTGCTTCGGCCCAAAAACTGATGGCATATAGATTAAAAAATACTAAAGTGCTAAATCTAGCCTCGAAAGGGCTAAGTTGGCAACACCGCCCCAGCAAGCCCCATACAGCTGGCTATGTGAGAAGCATGGATCTTCCAAATTTGGTACACGCACTTGTAGTGAGTCGCACTGGAAACTGCAAACGTTTGAATTCGAATTACATATTTGTCGAAATCATTGGTATGCGTGGCAACAGTACATCTTCTCCTATAAATTATTCACTTAAAATTGTAGCTTAGAAGATATTGTCGAAAGTCATCTATAGTAGATTGATTTTTTGTAGAAGAATGTAAGACACACCAATTTTCAATTTTAAAACTTGCGGCGGGGCGGTATGCTTGGCAAATCAAGTGAATTCAAGAATCTAGTTGAATAATAGGCGAATTCATTTTGGTTCATGACTTAAACGTTGTCGTTTCGCCTGTTATTTCGTTTTGAATGATGAAATTGACATCGTGGTTTTTGATTACTGTGCACTAAGCCACTGAAGCTTTTTGAAATTCCGTACGATATTTGGGAAAACTTTGTGATTCAATTCGTCTGTGGTCAAATATTTTACAGAAGTTTGCAATGTGATGTTGTGTTTATGTAGATTCATCGATTGCCATTTTCTCATTTCCCATTACCATTTTGTACATTCGTCTCATATAATGAGATGACATGATTGCATTACTTTACCCATTTCAGGATATTCGTTGATTATATGCTGAATATGTTGTTTGACCATCATCCAAAAGAATTGCTACAACTCTTGATTATGCGAATGAGAGTGTAATAATTTTTGATGATTGTTGGCAAAAAAGGTGAAATCCAAAAAGTTTTGCCTGTGTTTACGGGGTCATATAAGAAATACAATTCGCTACTTTCGAAAGATTCGTTTGAACAAATTTACCGAACTCTTCGATATTAAATCGTGTTTTTCGTTGCAAAGCACGATCGAAAATGCTGCTTGCAGATCGATTTGGGCCAGCCACTCCCAACTGATCCAGTGCTTTGTTAGCGGTTGCAATATTATGAACATATTATGTTCTCATTCGAAACCAATGCCTTAATAAGGTGTTGCCAACTTAGCCCTTTCGAGGCTAGATTTAGCACTTTAGTATTTTTTAATCTATATGCCATCAGTTTTTGGGCCGAAGCACTCCTTGCTATTTACTGTCAATCTGGCACTATTTTGACTAAAATATAGCACTCAGGAAAAATAATAATTTAGCTGAATCACTTTAGTACTCCAAACTACCGCTGTGACATTGATCCCAGAATATGTTTTTCTTTCTGATCTAATCATGTGACATATCGTTTAAAAGGTTCAGTGCATTAGTTCACAAATTCACCGTTTTAGCTAGTAAGAATTTATTAGTTTATTATAAAATATATTCGTGGCTCGTATGAGTGAAATGATTTTTAAGAGTGCGACAAATTTAGTTGAGGTCCTTTAGTATAACCACCGTTGTGGAGTTGGAAACAGTTACATTTTGTATATTAAAATATAATCATGTGGAACTATAACTCTGAAAACCAATTGTTTTCAGAGTTATAGTTCACCAACCCACCGTTTTGTCGCTCGTATCTGATTATACATTTATTGTAGAATATGTGTCACATATCATTGAAATGTTTTGAAGAATAACAGAAAATTTGCTGAAGCGGCTCATGCTAGCATGGATGATACTGGATAAAAATCAAAAGTATTGACTTTGTACCGAGTACTGAATTTAGCTTGTATCAATCAATGTTTTAGTAAATTCAATTCAAATTGAATTACGCCTGATGAGACTCAAATGATGAGGCACAGCAGAGATTATGCAACATTAAGTTACATTGAATCAATATTAATAATCTCGACCAAGATCATGCCAAAAAGTTCTTGAAGATCTTTGTTTCAATGAACAACCAACAACCTCATTATAAAAGTAGTATTTAATGATCCACCATTTTTTGTTCAGCAAGCAGTGGGATTTTAACTGTTGAATGCACCTGGTGTTGTTAATAAAAAATTTTTAAGAAAAGCAATAAAACTGTGCCAATTGTAACGCTCCATTTTACAGGATTTTTTTCGGTTCCCTGAGTCTCGATTTTGTACCAGAAATTGGAGTGCGAGCTGGCGAGGTGAACAATTATTGTATGTACGTATACACTGTATAATATACAATTTTATGTTTGTATTGTATTTTTTCTCTCATGTGTCATAATTATGCATTTTATTCGTTAATTTTGCAAAGGCAAGTAGCAAAATAAAAAGTTCCGGTTGAACCGGTTGAATATTTATGATGATGACGGATACCTCACCTCTTCTATTCGCTTGCTTTTGAGCAGTGAACCGACTGTTTGCTATGTGATCTGATTTTTAATTTTCAAATAATTGAACAACATATACGAAACCACATTTGACACATCAATTAAAAAATATATATATATAAACAAAATGACGCGCATGTGCTCAAGCAAACCAATGCATACTTCGACCTTTTCATTGGCTTTACCTAAGTTTACGGTGGAGTGCATAATTTAATTACAAATCAATTAATTAGTTATCGTAGCAAAACCCGCTCTACAGATTTTCGTTATCTGCTTCTCTTCATCCAAAATCTGCAGCATTACATAGGAAGATCACAAAATAATTAACCGCTTAAACATGATACTTTGCCTAGAGCAGAACTTTTAGAATACAGGCCTCCGTGGCCCAAAATCAACAATTTTAATGGAAAGTTATCAAATTTAGTGATCGTGACTAAGGTTGGCCTTCGCGTCCAATACAAAAGACCTAACTTTGAATGTGGACAGATTGTTAATATTTTGTATTACTTAAGTACTTTTATTACGCCATTTTGGTAAGTCGCCCAACTTTCTAACGAAATGAGATTAAACTAATCGAGAACCCTTAAGGACTTCTTTACCCCTAACGTGGTTTTATATAAGCATTTGCAGTATTTCATTAATCAATTTTAAATTATAATTTTAAAATTCTTATCTGGATTTTAGACCCGCGTTTAACCCAATAAAGTCTAAAATCTTCTTATAACACAGTGTTCCATAAGAAAGAGTTGCATTTCGCGTGGGGTCTTCAAAAAATATTACGCTTGTTTCAATATATTAGAGTAACGTTAGAAGCTTTATCATAAAACGGATTAAACTTATTCTTTGAATTAGAGCTCTTAAATACCCTGATTTCTAAATGAAACTTAATGGGTTCCATTATTGTTGTTTTTTTTTCTAAAAAAGTAGACTCATAATTGAATTTTCTTAAAAGTATTAAAAGCTGGTCGAAAGTATCGAGCAGTTTTCATACAACCAAAGTATCGAAAAAATTACTATACGAGTATAGTATCGACAATATCATCGCTGCTTAATAGTCCAAACTACCGATATAGTGATGAAGAGATAGACGTTTTTTAACTTTCCGATATAATCCAATATATTGTATATTGTTCGTATTTTTGGTTAGTTCAAAAGTGCTCTGCTTTGGTGCTGGTGACAAATTATGCAGTATGATGGGAACGAAACTTTTAATTTAAAATTATTCAAATTTTCATTAACTTCTGACCAAGCTGACAGACTTCATCTCAATGTAAAATAAGCTATTTCTTTAAGAATCTTTTTACCGCTTCAAGAATGAGATGCCACCAAACCCCACATGGAATAACGATAGTTCATTCATTTTTGCATGAAAAGTATATCCCAAATAGCATTATCTTAATATTTAACTAATTGAAATATGTAATTATATCTACTTTACGTAACAACCAAATATAATCTGCAAATACAAAAAACAATTGGAATTTCGTCCAATTTTGTGTATCGTTGGAAGTAGCATTGCCTAAGAAGCGCAGGCCAAATGAACGTTTTCTGTAGATTTGTACTTTATGATTTGGACGATTCGTATCGCCACTTTCGTAGTATTCAACTATTAACACTTTACCGGCGGTATACTAGATTAGAAGTACCACTTCTGTGGATGACCTAACAAATCAAAATCGATTAAGTTAAGAAAAAAAATATTTTATTAATGCGATATACAAAAAACAGGAATCCTATTTAAAATATTAGAGCTCACTCAACTAAATGTACGATTTATCTGCACTATCTAAAAAAGTGGATAATTGCAACCACTCACAAAAATTACCTTGCATTTAGTAAAATGATATTTAAATCGTTTATTATTTAAAACGTGAATTGCAAAATGTCAATGAAATGAAAATATGAACCGACAAAATGTCATAAATTTTGACACAAATTTACAAATCTCAAATTCATTTATATATGTAGATATTAATCTTAGTCTCACAGTCAAGTACAGTTTTGCTGTTTAATGAAAGATCAATCATTTCCTTTAACAAAATAATAATAATAATAATGTTGCTTTATTCAGAATTAATCAAACGTTATGACATCATTTAAAATATATTCTCAAGCCTCAATCAATATTTTCGGTTAAAAAAGAGTATAGCAACAGCATATTCATATACAACTTTAACCATAACATAGCAACAAAATTAGCACCTGTTTAGAGCGACAATCCAATTTATTTCAATCAAATAGTGCTCGTATTCAATAAAACCGGGTACGCACGTATAAGAGACCAATTACCATTTGTTTGTATACCGAGCAAAAACGCGCAACAAAAAAAATGCCTTGAGCTTTAGCAAACAAGCAAAAAAATCTGTCAAAAATAATTGAAACTTTTAATTTCTAAGATTGATGGGAAACTCCGAATCGCAATTTTAATCCATTACATTTTAAGTCGCCCGTTTGTCTATCGACGCAGGTTTTAAAAATAAAATAATAATAATAATAATAAAATGTCACAATCATGACTTGGCGATTTCTTTCAAAACGAAACAAAAATAAAAATGTTAAGATTGTCGTTGTTGTTATTTCAACATTTTATCACGATTTTATCGTACGATCATTAATTTAGGTTTGTTGCTTTGATATTTTTTTTTAAAGTATTTCTTTGCTTCATTTGTATGTTTAGAGTGCAATTTACATTACATTCTGTAATTGATTGTAATTAGATTGTTATGGATTGGGATTTTTTTTTGTATAACTCGATAATGCATATACCATTTTTACCTTTCTACTGGTTTTTTAGTTGAATATTGTAATTTTTCTACGAATCGTAAGGTTGATAGTAATTATTATGTTACAAACTACATGCAATTTTAATAATATTACTTAGAGAATTTATTTGAGTATTTGCTCCAAATCATTGCATTTAGTAACATTGGTTTATTATTGCATGAGATTTAACATAGTTTATGTGTTAACTGCGTTAATTGTAGCAGATCAACCAACATTTTATAGCAATGGGTATATCGAACACACAAAAGAAAAGTTGATAATTTTGCGAGAAATATTCGCCCGTGCTAAAATTTGAGCGGGCTGTTCTTTTTTGGTAACTTTGTAATCTTAAATAAAAAAAGTAAACAAATAAAAATATTTGTGTTCAATGCATATTCTAAAAAATTTAAACTTAATTTTTTGCTACTATTAAATTTTTCAAATATATTATTATTTTTTAAAGTGTTTTGTTACCCTAAACAAGTTTTAAATTAATTCTCTCGCTCTTCTAATGATTTCGCAAGCTTTAAGCAAAACCAATACATTTAAAATGCAGGGCGTTTTTTGCCTGAGTAAACTACTTAACTGACCTACATTATTATATTCATGCTGAACCTGTCTTGTTGCAAATTTGGCAAATTCAAATTTTTTAAATTTTTTAATTAATTGGAATGTGAAGTAACTGAAGTAACTGAAGAATTTGATATTTTTAAGGTTTTTCCATACGATTATCCGGTTTTTCGCATGTTCAACCAAAAATCAAGCATTTGCGATACTTATCTATGCATGAGACAATTTATACTGGGTGATTTTTTTAAGCTGAAACTTTCAAATTTCTCGGAAAATAAGCACTTTACGAAAAAAAATGTCCGATAACAAAATTTAATCATTCCGGGGATAGAGGGGAGTGGGACATACATTAGTGCTGAAAATAGTACCCTCCTCCCCTTCTTGTAGGTGGGGCGGGGGGTAACTTTGAAATTAAAATTGGAGTCCCTATTTTTTATTGCAGATTAGGATTCTTCGGCTTAAATTACGAAGGATTTCTTTGAATCATTTTTTTTCATTCATTGATGGCGCTGTAATAACGAAATTAATTTTTTTCGATTTCTCCTACAGAGAAACTTTGCAAATGATTCTGTAATACGTTTGAATTAACGATAAATGTAGCCCTAATCCGACAAATTAATACTTTTTACATGACAATTAATTAAAATGTTATTTTTGAGCAAAAGTGAATTATATATAAATATTTTAGCCAAGGTCTAATTTTGCTAAATTACATGTACGATTTTTTCGTATTTTGCACAATATAAGGCGGAGGTCTGGTCATCTTAAAACTATTTAGATCTAAAGTTTAGTACTCCGTTCAAACTGAAACGAAGTTTTACCGCGCTGTCCAAAAATCTATCTATTTTCGCGTGAAATAGAAATGAAATTTTCTTTGGTAAATTTTTATTTTTAACGTATAAATTTGTAGACATTAGACAGACATTAGACAGTACACAGATGAATTTGTTAATTTTAAGTGAATAAATTAAATTTAAGTGATTTTATTTAAAATTTATAGATTTATGGTATTTAAAAAATTTGAACACAAAAAAATGTCAAAATTTCACGTGAAAATAATGTGCCGATACATTATTTTCACATGAAAATTATTTGGAGAGTTTATGCACTCCATCTTTGATATATTGAACACACTTGGGGTTTTCGCTGGTGAACTGAATACTACAAAATGAAAACAGAACTGAATTTTTTCATTTCTAGTTTCGCTTTGGTAAAATAGTATGAAGATCGAACGTGAAATCAACTGAGTACTAGGCTTAATCCGACATGTTTTTGCCAAAACTGAATTACTTGTAACTATTTTGCACGAGGTCCACTTTCGCTAAGTTGCAACGATACGATTTTAATCATATTTTGCCAAAAGTGAGGCACGAGTCTGACTTTTTACATGACATATTAAAATGTAATTTTTAAACAAAAGTGAAATACATGTAAACATTTTGCCAACGCCTAATTTCGCTACGTGTATGATTTTTTCGTAATCTGACAAATTTGAGGTATGAGCCAGGCGAACTTAAAAACATGAAGCCCTAATCCAACAAACTAAGTGTTTTAATAAGACAAGTTAAATTTATATTTTTGGTCCAAAGTGAATTACAAGTAAATGTTTTACCTGGAGGATAATTTTGCTAAGTTGCAACGGTACGATATTTTCGTATTCTGCCAACTCTGAGGCATCAGTCTGTCCGTCTTAAAACCATATAACTGTAATCTGACATATTTATGATTTTTGTATTAATTATTTTGTTTATTTATGAATCAAAATAATTTTAACAAATCTTAATTTTTTTATATAATAAAGGGTGTTTTTAGAGGTTCACAATTTTAAATTAAAATACAACAAAGAAAAACATTTTGAATATCAGTGAAACTAGATTTACTGGATAGATAACATTATGCCATTAATGCTTGAATATGATTTCTGTCATGTGGCCACCAATGTCCAATTTTCACATACTTTTCGCAGCAATTGCGGCCGTATCTCGCTAATAACTCGCCGAATGTTATGTTCCAATTGTTCAATCGGCTCTGGTTTACGGCGTAGACAAGTGATTTAACATATCCCCAACGAAAATAATCTAATGGAGCTAGATCACACGATCTCGGTGGCCAATTAACAGGATCATTATGTGAAATTAGTCTTTCATCAAACGTTTCTTTGAGTAAATCAACTGTATCCCACGCTATGTGGCATGTATGGCACCATCCTGTTAGAACCACATATCAGCAAGATTTATAACAACCAATTTGGCCAGTTAGAAATCCATGTCTCTATACCGTTCACCGTTGACCGTAACATACCGCCCATCATCGTTTTTGAAAGCACATGGACCAATGATTCCGTTTGACAATCAAAACAGTGTTGCCCACTTAAAGATATGAACCTCTAAAAAACACCCTCTAAAATTACTTCACATACGTATTGAACATTAGGGCTTACTTCACATACGTATTGAAAATTAAATGATATTTCTCCAGATATTGCGGTTTGCAATAAGTGGACACCAGACACGATGACCGAGTGAGAATGAAGGTCTGATCGGTTGTTGAATCTGCGTGGGCGAGATTGGCACTGGTAGTAATTTTATAAAATAATGAACTTGGCAATTGAACAATCTATTCCCCGTTCACCTGTAGTTTCGTCGATGCGCGAGCCATGATTTAATAGTCGCCTATCAGGATTAAAAAATTGGAAATCTTAAGCTCATCAAAAATATAAATTACACCCATCCGTCGTAAATTATGAAATATTTAGCGCTCTCAGATCTCAATTTAAAATTTTAAATCGTTTCTTGTATAATTTATATATTGTTGAGATCGAATCAAATATTAGAAACAACCCTAAATATTTCTGGAGTTATGTTGATTCGAAACGGAACTGTAGGGGTATACCCTCGCAAATGTCTTTCAATTCTTTGACTGCTAGTGATCCACAAAGTATCACTGACATGTTTGCAGCATTTTTTGAAAATGTGCGAGAGGGAATGACGAACTTGTTTTTAGCAATAATCCAAACATTCTATTTCAATTTACTACCGATGACGTTATACACGCTCTGTTGAATGTAAATGTGAATATGAGTTCTGGCCCGGACAAAATTCACCCGCTTGTGTTGACAAAGTGTGCTTCGGTATTGGCTCAGCCGCTGACGGACATCTTCAATTCGAGTTTGAATAAGAGTGGAGTTTTTCCTTCAATTTGGAACTCCAGTTTCATTAAACCAATTTTCAAGAGTGGACGGAGAACGGATATCGAAAATTACCGCCGTATTTTTATTTTATCGGCTATCCCTAAATTATTTGAATCGATGGTTAAGGACCGCATCTTTTTCTTAACTAAAAATTCCATCTCAGTTAACCAGCATGGGTTTTACCCCGGACGGTCAACTGTGGCAAATCTTGCTTTGTTCACTAATTTTTTGACGTTAGCATTAGAAGGCGGTTATGATGTTGAGGTAGTGTTTACTGATTTTAGCAAAGCTTTCGATAAAATTGATCATGTTTTATTGGTAAAGAAACTGGGACAGCTCAACAAGTGTGATGTCCTCCCTTTAAAATGGATCTTTTCATATTTGACGAACAGAACTCAAAAAGTTTTTTTTAAATAATATTTTATCTAGAGACATAAATGTTTTGTCTGGCGTCCTTCAAGGTAGCCACATTGGACCTCTATTATTTATTGCATTCATAGATGTTGTGAAGCGGTGCTTCAAACATTGTAAGTTTCTGATTTACGCTGATGATGTAAAAATCATTGTATGATTAGAAGTGATCGCGATCTGCTAAATCTACAACAGGAATTAAACGTTTTCTGCGACTGGTGTAGCTTGTAAGCTTTGCCTGAACGTTTCTAAATGTAAAGTTATGAACTTTTCTAGAAGACGGTATGGACGTGATAATAGTTTATTCTTAAATGGCGTTATGATAGAGCTTTCACGAGATTTATCGTTTAAGGACCATATTGACAGATGTATTAATAAGGCTTATTCAATGTTAGGGTTTTTAATCCGTTTCTTCAAAGATTTTCATAATCCATATATTAAAAAAGCCCTCTTCGCTTCATTTGTTCGATCGCACTTGGAGTATGCGTCAATTGTCTGGAGTCCGTACTATAACAATTCCTCTAACCGTATAGAATCAATTCAGAAGCGAATTATGTTGTTTGCCTTAAGGCGACTTCCTCGAGAGGTAAACGCTCCTAAGTATGTTCTTCCGTCGTATCTAGGCCGTTGTTTGTTACTGAATATTGAACCATTGTTCGTCCGAAGACAAATTTCTTGCGCAATGTTTGTGCGCGACGTTACAAGGGGCCGAATTGATTGTTCACATCTACTGTCCTTGTTTTCATTACGTGGTTCAGTTAGATCACTCAGACACTAAGGCTTAGTGATTGATCTGCACTTCCATGGGTCTAATTTTTGTATGTCGGACCCGGGTTGTAATTCTAGCCATGTATTTAATAATGTGTCTACCGTGTTCGATTTTAATTTGTCCAGAGATGAATTTAAAAGAGTTCTAAAAAATTTTTTAATCAAATTTGATTTATATTAATAAACCTAATTTTAAATAGAAAATAAATTAATATATTAATATTAATAAAAATATTCAAATAAATAAATAAATAGTAGCCCAAGATGTGCTCGCTATAAATCGAAAATGTTCCTGCCACTATACGTTGGCCAAAACCCTATAACCTGAGTTGAAAGCAAAGCTTACATGTGATCGCCGCTAGTTTTAACATTTCGCATAATATATTTCCGTCTTCTGCAGGATCCTTGTTGCTTGTTATTTTTGACATCACGTTAGTTCATCCTTTGCCGCCTGGTGGCAAAGTGGTCAGCGTGCATGCTCAAGCGACCGGAGGTCCCGGGTTCAATTCCCGGTGGTGACAAGGTAAAAATTTCACGGCTGGTTTAGGATCAATGAATTAATCACTCTTTATAAAATAAATGAAAATATGATTATGAAACCTGAATGAATTTGAGGCGGACAAATCCCTTGATGGGATGTAGTACCAGAGAGAGAGAGAGAGAGAGAAAGAGAGAGAGAGAGAGAGAGAGAGAGAGAGAGAGAGAGAGAGAGAGAGAGAAGAGAGAGAGAGAGAGTTAGTTCATCGTACGATGGTGGATCAAGTTGAGTCATTTCACGGTTAATGTCGGACTGGTGCAAGGGAGATAATTGTTTGCTAGCGGAGTCAAAATAATTCTACCACACTTGAAGGGCATTGAAGAACGCAAAAAAACATTTTTAGCATTCGGTGAAGTTTGACCAATTGTCAATAATGGTGTTTACGTTATCGCAGTTTTTATGAGATTTCATTGATCTGACGCCAAATCTGTCACTGACTGGTTTTCAAGAATTCCCGTTAGTGTATTCTCATAATTGGTTTTGTAACGTTGGCTACGACGGTTGTATGTTATTGATAAACGAGAACTGTATTTTGTAACTCAGGGTCGATGTTAACTCTCTTAAAAGCAATAGCAATTTTATGGTGTGGTAGATGTGGATATGTAGCCCTGTTTTATTGGTGTGTTGGCACCTGTGATTTGACATAGTCCACGATGACTTGCTGTCAAAGTTTTTCTTGTCAATACAATGCCTTCAGTATAGGTTTGACGAGGGAAAAAAAACCACCAGTGCAGAGCCTCTTTCTGTGGTATGCTGCATGCTAGCGACCAACTTGTTCTCTTGGTCATTCATCCTACGGCGCATGTATCTCACCTTGAATTGAGGATTGTTTTATTGAGATATTCTGACCCAGACACCTTAGGCTAGACTATTTATCTTTTAAAAGGGGTTTGAAACAACCGAAAAAATTCCCAACACTTCCTTCGACAAGCTAATTTCTAATGCAAAATTCTAAAATAAATTTATGAATTTTTAAATTATGTTTCTTTATTTGTATTGTTATGGTTAGGTTTCCATTTTTCAGTATTGTTTAACATTTTTGTCACTTTGAAATTTAATAACTAATTAAAACAATTTATAATATATTAATTATAGTAAAAATTTGTTAATTTTATTTTGAAAATCGATTTCGAAATATAATTTCATCATCAGTTCAAATGACAGCAAATTGTTTTAATTAGTTCTGAAATATCTTTTTATGTTGGAAAACATTATAAAGAATAACTGGAAAATAAAAAATAAAAATTACAAAAAATGATACTACTACGCCGAAACTAAAAATGGAAAATTCAGATCAAGAAATTCAATGCCATTAAATTTGACTGGAACTTCGCGTAAATTTATTATAATGAACGTTATTTTTTGGATCTAACAGCAACATTTTGTTTGAAGAGTGTAACATTAGCTGCGTCTCTTAGCAATTTAGAACAACGTAGATCCATTCAAATAAGCGGTTTCATCATTTTGCAAAAAGTGACAAATGAGGTTAGACAAGTTGGATTCTTTTTGTTCATTGAAATGTAGTTTTCTTTCTGATCTCATTCTGGGGGCGAAATCTACGCGCTTTCTCTACTAATCATTATATAATTCGGTACATTATTATCCGGAAAATGGATTCTAAAATGAACTTTTTAACCCTACCATGTCTGGAAAGTCATTGCCACAGTAGGGAAAACGTTTTCATGTTTGAGAATATCAGATTATTTTCCAAAATAAACAGAAGCTGTATTTGTAGCTCAAGAGAAGAAACGTTTAAACTGAAGGCATACGTATTTAATGGGAGGTTCATCCTCAACGTCAGAAGGAATGACGTTGAGGATGAAACTCCTCTCTTGAGCAACAAACATAGCATGCAGCTTCTGTTTATTTTGGGTGATCCTCGAAAAACTCATTTTCGTCTTTTCTAGTAGTGGCCTCTGTGGACCTGCCCAGTGTCAATTTAGACCGCTAATCTCGATAGTCGAATGGTAGCGCTGCAGTTGTCACTTAATTATCGTTCTTATGCAGTGCATGGTTTTTTTATTTTACAATTCGTGTTAACACATCAAAAGGACAAGGCTATATGATTGTCATTAATATCGGCCCTGGAAGAGTGTTGCTCTTAGGTTAAGTCGTGATTTTGATTGTCAGTTATTCCATTATTTGTCTCGTTTACTTAATACTCGAAAGCCATTAACAATACTAGTTTACTGTAGGCTGTTAGGATGAATGATTCTGCATTTCGGCCGATTTTAGTATTAAAATATCCTACGATGATCTTAATATTTTTGTGAGAGGTGGTATTAATGAAAACCATCAAACCAGAGACTGCTATGTTAAATTTTATGTGAAACCTCTTGTCGTGCAAATCCGCATTCCGCATATTCATTGGTCAAAGTATATTACGTGTAGAGAGAAGAAGGATGCTACTCCACGCCACTCTAAGCTGTAGCGCTAACGCATCGTAGTTGCATGCTTGATTCAAATGTCCTTCAACGATTTCCATTTCTGGCCATAGCTCTATAAGTAAAAGCAAAACAATTAATCTCTTTCTAACAACAAAGAGCCTTAAAAATTATCTTAGATATGTAAATATGTGACATGTATTACATGAAGTGCCTTTAGGACTAAAGCCCTTAATCTAAACTGAAAAGCACAGATACAGAATTTGGCAAAAAATATTATTTTTTTAAGACTCATAAATTCAAATGAGTAAAAAACTAATAAATTTGGCCGAGTCGAACGTATTTCAATTTTCACGTTCCAAATTTTTATATCGCAATAAAAAATCTCCGCAAAAACTTATAAAAAGATCTAAAAATACACAATTAATAGTTTTGACATAAAACATGTTTTATTGTTCGATTAACTTCAATTGGAAATCGGACATAAAAATGGAAATTAAAAATTATATCAAAACGATAAAATCCAATAAATTTAAATATAATATAAAATGTATATTCCTAATTACACATTTATTATGAATCACGTTTCTTCAAAACGATACACATAGATTTTAGTGAAATACATCAAACAACGAAACAATAAATTTGTGTACAGGAGTAGTTATCTGTCAATTAGTATTGCTAATTAATTTATACAAATTAAGTTTTTTATATATGTGAATGAATGAATCGATTTCAATTGGTTTATTCTGCATTCAATCAATATATTATTCATTATTTATCAAGTATAAATTGAATTTTCTGTTCAATATTAGGACAATATTGTCATAACAATGACTGACTGTATGACAATAAATGCAATTTGAATATCTGTAATTAATACGGCTATGTAAAATACAAATGATAGACATACTCGTATTACTGTAAGTTGACTGGTGAACATGTCAAGATTGAAGGTTTTGGCACAATAATCAATATTACGCATCGTTACATTTAGATAGGATTGATTGCTTCTCATAGTATGAAAGATTTATAGTTATTGGGTACAAAGCCCAAAAAGTGCAAAGCGCTAATTTTTTACCAATTCACATTCGGCAGTGAGGCCAACCCATCCATATTCAACCGGTGTGAAACTTATGAAGGCTTGCAAAATTTTAAACAAAATTTTTTGTGAGTGGACATAATTTAGTTTTTGAACAGATATTTAGGTGAGTGCACATGTTTTAACAGTGTTAAAATAAAATAAAAATTGCTTGTAAACATATTTCTGGCATGTTCTAGCTCATTGTTTCTCGCTTCGATAGAACAACAATCAAAACGAAAGAGAGATGGGTTGCAGCGCGCGCAAATGAAAATTTAATTAGACTAAACTCAAAAATTGGTCATATTCTAACAACAACAAAGCACAAGCGACAACCTAATTATCATGGGTGATTTTAGCATTGACATTCTCAAGCAGAATTCAATATTAGATACAATCCTGTAGTTTCTTAAAGAGTATTCTACTTAAAAATTTCAGATGACTGTTTAATCGAAATTAAATTATCAGGAACTGCCTTTAACACACATCTCGAAGAACATCTCAAGTTTTTCAGATCTGTTTTAGTAAGCTACAGCAACTATTATTGTATGAGGAATGGACCGGGGTTTATTTTTGCCGAGATGCTTTTAAGGCCTACGATAATTTTATTAAAATCTTTAAATTTCATATTAAAAAATGCACTTTAGTCAAGTTATTTCCCAAAAGATCAACGAAGCTAAAGCCATGGATTTCTGATTATTTATTGAGACTAATCCGAAAAATAAATAATATATGTCGCCTTAAACATAACAACAATCGTAGACTGAAACAATGTAGCTTGTCGAATATTTCGACAACAATCTCGAGGGTCTCCAACTGCTTTTGCTGATGATTTTTCGGTTACATATGCCAGTCTAAATTTTCAAGGTAATATCACATAGATCATGATTTAAACACTTTATCTAATTGGTTGGAAACTCATAATTTTGATTTGTGTCGCAAAATTATTACATACCATACTTTTGAATGCAGTAGAAACCACAACACGCAATGCCCTTCTAATGATTGCTTCTTAGTTAACACAGTTGATGAATTCCGATATCTAGGTATTCTAATAGATCGAGATTTAAATTGGAAAGTGCACACACCAGGGTTGAAGTCTAAACTGCTATTGGTCTCTAGAAAAATGTATGTTTTACGGTTATTAAATTATTGACGGTCCGCAAAATTTACTTAGAATAATTAACTTTGTATTAGCCGAATTTTGGTTTATAATGTTGGGGTAGTGCTTGTATTGCTACGCTACATCCTATATACGTGCGACAAAAACAGTTAATCAGAATTATGTTCTTCAACCCATCTTTTTCGCCATCGTGGCCATTATTTCAAAATCTCATCATACTGCCTCTAGTCTCTACGCCACATATACGTTTTTAAGGTTCTTAGAATATTTTATGTCAAAAGAAAAACTTTTTTAATATCATTGCACCAAAAATTTTTAACAATTTACCATTGGACATTCGAAGCTGCACCAACTTTTCTAATTTTTCAAAAAACCTGGATGGATTCATCAAACTAAAAATATCGACCATCTTTTTCAACTTTAAGTTTAAAATTTTTATTTGATTCGGAATGATAATAAAGAAACTTGTTTTTTTTTATTTTTTAAACTTTAACGTAAAAAAAAATCCGCAATGTAGAATTTTAGGAGGTGTTAATATATTCATGTGTAGTAAATTAAGAATAATGTATTTATAATTATTTGTGCAATTATTCTATTAATTTTAATTGTAAATTAAATTGTTTTTATTTTTAATGTTGCACTTTTGCGACATATCTAATAATACTTTCAAGAGAAGAGTCCGTGCAATCTTTTTCTATATTTTGACCCTACATATATGGCAGAGAATTTTATTTTTTGACACTTTCGACCTCCAACTGTCTAAGTAGTTCTATATGCTCTACCAGATGCTGCGAATGGGTCAGCTAGGAAATTGTTCAATTATACTTCACATTGATCTTCGAAAGCGATATCAATTTTGGCTCAAAGGACACACTAATTAAGAAACCCTTCTGTAATCAGAAATCAAGATAAGCGTTTACGTAAATATTTTTTATTAATGACACTCGTTCATTCCTTTATAGAGTTTTTTGCAAGACACATCATTAACTAAACCGCTCCCCTATTTTCCTATGTCATAAACATACATGGTATGCTTAAAGGTCATAAGTACTCTGATCGCTTTCTGACGCTAAAACAATTCATTTAATGATTGCCTGATTCTTTTAGTGATCGCCCAATATGAAGTCTCTTGCGACTGAATAATTGTTTGATTTTGCCGCCTCTAGTTGTTTTCCTCTCTACCACTGCTCCTTAAACATTCAATGTTCCGTGGCTTTTGGGTCAAGAATAAATTAACAATCAGTTTTTACCGTTTTTCAACACATATTCGCTCAAACTATATAGAAACTATGTAGAAAATGAAGAAATTAGAACCACCTACTTTTGTAGAAAATGAAGGGATTTCTGTATAGCAAGTAAATAAATTTAAATTTTTTTTAAATTTTATCCTTTGTCCAATTTTATACAAATATAAAATTGGACAAAGGATAAAATTTAAAAAAAATTTAAATTTATTTACTTGCTATACAGAAATCCCTTCATTTTCTACAAAAGTAGGTGGTTCTAATTTAAAGTCAAAAACTTGATGCAAAAGCCCGGAACGATTTGTGGCTCGTATAAAAAGTTTACCGCGAGCCGACGGCTGGGTTAGAACATAGCAGCACAGAAACTTTGATGTTTTACATTTTTGTTTCCAGAAATAATTTTAACATTACAAATATGCTTGAAAGTTATATCTCTAAAATTAAAATGATGTAGTTCCATTTCGGAATGAGTCGTCGAGTCTCGCCATAGATTTTTTAAATTAACTTTTTCCGTGATTAAATATGGAAGAAGTATTAGCTTAATGCGTATTGTAAAATCAAAAGGACCTAAATTTTTTTTGATATAAGCCGTTGGGCACTCCAAAGAATTTTTACAATACATACAATTTGGAATCACAACAACGTCTGATATGAACCATCGGGGCATCGGTTACATTTTTGGAACAGTAACACTTTCCACAATTTTGGAGTATATCCTCCATCCAGTCGCAAGTTAATTTTTTGCGATCAGAAATATGGTTACTAAATTTATTTTGCCATGTTAATTGACACATTTTTTTTAAATTTAAATTTGTTTTTTTAAATTTCTTTTCCGAGGTCGCAGCCTTTTTATACATTTCTACTTAACAATCGCAACACAAATTTAAATTTGAAAAAAATGTGTCAATTGGCATGGCAAAATAAATCTAGTAACCATATTTCTGGTCGCAAAAAATTAACTTGCGACTGGATGGAGTATATACCCCTTTATTTGAAAGAACTAATGAAATTTAAATTATACACTAAACTTGAAAATTGACTCTATCCTTGATTTTATAGAAAAAAGGGAAGGTTGTGTATGATGAATTTTTAGTCTCAGAGGTTGGCTCGTATATTTCAACATAGGTTACATAGGAAACATAAAATGAAATGAACTGAAGATTTAAACAATTCACTGAGTATATGCCACTATAAAAGCCAATCTCCGAGATTCGTATTATTCGCGATAAACTACCAAGACGTCTTTTTTTTCTATAAACGTCGCGGATAGTGTTAATATTAAAAAGTTTAATGTGAGAGCTCTACGGCTATCGAAATGACATTGTCATTCTGATTCGTAATTCGTGGTAAGCCAACAGACATCATTTCATATAAAAAATCGCGAATAGTGTAAATTCTCAAACAATTTATGAGAAAGCATTCATATCGAAATAGCAGTAAGTTATTTTAATTGCAAAATGTGTACTTTTTTAACCTAGTCCCTATGGGAACCAATCTTCGAAGACCACGTAATTTGCTATTAGCTACGAAAACATCCTTTCATATAAGAACAACACTTTATTGTAAGACCTGCGGTCAAGTAAACGCGGTTGTCGTTACCTTAAACTTTATTTACATCGAATGGCGCTTGCAAGAAGCTTTTTATCGAAGATCGATAGACGACCATGACCTATAAGTTAGGGACCAGAACTCTAAGCTGATATAGGCTGGTTTTTTAGATATATAATTCGTAGTTTATTAACCTAACCTACAAAAATTGGGTTAACAATCAGCAATTGTGCTTGTCTTGATAATGAACGTTGTTCTTAATTAGAAAAATCTTTCTATTATCGAAGCTCGAAAACCTTGCAGATGTAATCCCGACAAATTTCTAACTTAAATTCCCTTTGACAATCTGCTTTAATAATTCCTAAATGTCACAATGAGCTGGCATGAATTTGACTCTATTGCTAGAACAGAGACGCCTAATACAATCCCTGATAATGGGTGAAGTGCGATCACAAAATTTCATAACGAGTTTGGCGCAGTTTTACTCTTTGTACTCTTAATCTGAGACAATGAAGTTAGAAACATAAATCGGACAAAGTTTGGGAATTATCAACTTGACCTAAATTACGTGCAGGTTATGTCTACCAAATGAACTGCAGTTGGCAAAAGCTGCATCTTTATTTTTAATAAAATTTGATATTTTTAAAATTTATGGTATAAAATTTATTGTTGGAATTTCAAGTTATCTCTGAGTGCTTATTTTAAACGTCGATTAAATTCCAAACACTTTTTTCATTTTGTTTATTTACAATTAGTGATTGCAAATTTGAGAAAAAAATTTAGAACAGGTTTTTCGGTTTTAATTTTTCAAAAAAACCGTAAACCGGTTTTAAAACCGATATTTTAAAAATTAAAATGGGTTGGGTATGATTGTCAAAAATCAAAATTCCAAAAAGAAAATCCCAAAATTAAAATTCCAAAAAACACAATTCGGAAAAAGCAAAATTCCAATACAAAAATCCAAAATTCCATTTTATGCCCATGGAAATTTAAAAGGCACGCGCGGGCCTCTTTTATATTTCCGTGGGCATAAAATGGAATTTTGTATTTATTTTCGTATTGAATATTCATTGAATGAATGTTTTAAATCAATCAGATTATTGTACAAACAGTTACTGAAACAAGTTGTAAACCTAATAAAACAAAAATTGTTTCTTTGCGAGTAATTCAGCGGAAGCATGGCATCGTCGGCTGAAATTAATTGTTGGTAGAAAGAAATCCGGAGTTTACAACATTATAAATGAACTGCGGAAAGAGTCGATAGTGTCGAAAAGTGAAATTGACAGACTTCGGAGTGGGCAGCGCATTCGATAAAATAAATTAAATTTGAAAAAATATAAAATTGTCAAAAAATTGATTAAAAGGCGTCAAAATTTATCAAAATTAGATTTTTTGCGAAATATTGCGGCTAATATTAATTTAATAAAATAAATTTAATTGTATATACTGTGGAATTTTTAATTTGATTAAATAAATTTTTGTATTTTGGTTTTTGGAATTTTGAAATTGGAATTATTAGTTTTGGTAATTTGTACTAAGGAATTTAGTTTTTTACATTATTTGTGATTTTGGAATTTTGTGCGGATGGAATTTTTTTTTGGAATAAAGTGTCCATCCCTTCCCAAAAATATCAGCATGTGTATTTTTTTCGGCATCCACCGCCTGGGATTTGTTATGGAGATACTGAAGTAAACTATAGATAAATCGGTTCGTCTTTCCATAATTCTGTGTAATAGTTCCATTTTAACATCACGGTCCAGTTGGCCACTACTATGCTACAAATGTAAGAGTATAAAGTTAAAGATTGCATCTGCAGACGGAAGGCTTGCATCTTGCCATTCTTCCCATTTTTCTCATAACTGACGCACCACCTATTACGCAAACAATGGCACTTGACAGACAAATACCAAATTTCTTTAGTTTTTCTTATTTTTATTAAATTATTTTTCTTATATTTTTCAGCTGGCAAATTTCCTATAATGCGAATTAATCCAAGGCAACACTGTTGTTTAGTATGAATGTTGCTATTTAAGCGGCAATTTTGTATTATATCCACTCATCGAACGTCAAACTAAAACCACAACCTTGCTTTTTCATGTCTGCGAGATTATTTTTAATTACATAACAAATATTTTGACTGTAATTTAAAACAATTTTCCTATTTGAAAAGTCCCGAAATCCTTTCGATGCAAGAAACGAAAATAAATCATCCAATGTACAAAATAAAGAAAACGCCAGACCATCTTTCCCAGTCATGTTGTGACACCGCTGTCAAAGAATCATCACGTTTATTAAGAAAATATCACGCAATTTTCTTTTTGAAAAAGAAAATTTTTTCCACAAATTTGTAAACGTTTTAAAGTTTCCACCACAATCTTCAAATCATCTTTTCACAGCAGTAATTTTGTGTGCTGTTCGCAAATGCGAATGAAGTACACTAGTTGATCCACCTTTGCATTAAATAACTTTCGAACATGTTTTGCATTTCGCCATTTGACCATTTCTCTCTCGAAGAAAGTCTGACCAAAGTGATTTGATGTTTTCAATACCTTTCTTGTATTCCTCGAATTTAAAAAAACTGTCTCTAAAAAACAGATATTGAAAAACCCCAAATTAAAATTAAACTATTAACAAATTTTGATATCACGGCCATACATTTACAATTAAACTTACACTTCCTTGATATTTTATAATAATGTATTTTATTTGCAACACGAGAATGAAATATCTATTTCTTTTTATTTTAACATAAATTATATTTATATTTTAACACCCAACTTACACAAAAACTTTTTTTTATTTTAAAAAATATTCTTTCATCATCAAAGAACAAAATTAAATTAAATTTGACTAACATTTGGCGGATAAATCAAGAATAGAATAAAATCGGGGACTTACCCAGTTACACAAGAGGAAAACAAAAAAAATAGAATAATCGGCTTACAAAATGATCAAAAAATTAATAGAAGATTCAGATTTAATAAACTCATTAAACAATTTCAGAATAAAAATTATCTATAGAGTATTTGTTAAATTAATAAAACCGGTTTTTAAGGATAGTAAAACCGGTAAAATAACAGAAAAACAGTTTTTCGGTTACCGGGAAAACCGGTTTGCAATCACTATTTACAATACTCTAAACCAAATAAAGCTACCAGAACAGATCGAAAGCGGCCCCAGTGATATTTGATTAGCAATGAGGTTTCGAAACATGCGCGAATCAAATATCGGTTTATAAGTTTAAATACACATCGAGATACCGTAGGCTGCGGCGAGAAAATTTAATTTTCTGTCTAATAATTCGCAATTTTGTTTTTGATCTTCATAAAATATAATGATTTGTTGTTACAAAGACAAAACTATGATTAAAACTTGACCTCTTGATAACCAACGTACTTTGCAATGGTAATCGACACTAAATGTCTCGACGTCTGACATAATCATATAGCGAATTTGGCGATATCGTCTCGCATTGGTTGTTATAAAATTTACTATTAGTATTTATTTTATCCAAAGTGTCGCGCAAGGCAGCTGATTTAGCACAACGGTTTTGTTGATGCAATATACAGTGAAAATAAATTAAATTTTCTAAATGCACATTGTTCTCCTTGATTAGCGAAACGAAACCTTCTACTAAGAGTTCCCAAAGCGTGTAGTTCCTCATAGCAATTGAAATCTTCAGTAATAGCACGAATAAAAAATAGAACTTATGCCGAATCAGTATATTATCGGTGGATTCGTCTACATAGCGCTAAGGAAAAATATAAATTTTCTTTTTGAATTATTGTGCGAAGTTCTTCTGTCACATTGTGGGCTAATTCATGTTATCGGTCGATTATCATCTTCGAAAGAGGTAATTGCTTGTATTTGTTTATTTTATCTGGATTTAAGCCACCCATTACATCAACAATACACTCCTTTATCATTTCAACGTCACTGAAAGATTTACCACGTTTTCCAAGGATATACGCTACTTTGTATGTTGCATCAGTTGCTTCATTGGCTTCCTTTGTACTGAAAACAACAAAAAGCCGCTGGTTCCCAACCCTGGACTAAGACTTTTTATTATTAGGCTTCTTGTGAAATATATCCCAAAAATAATACCAAAAATCTACACTGTTAAATTAAAAAAATAATCCGATTGAGCTCCGAACTGTCCGAAATTGTTATGCAATTTATTACAAATTTCTTAATTCAAAAGATGGCTATTTTAGACAATATTTCTACTTCTATATCCCAGATTTTAGAAATGTTCACGGAGCTTCACCTATATGGTTAGATAACTCAGTCAAAACAATATAAGTATGTGTGGTCAACTGGATTTAATTATGATGATTTTTAACTTATGCAGGGTATACTAAACTTATGTGCTAGTTCAGGGTCAATTATGTATTATAGGATACCCTAGGTAAAGTTCTAATAGTAAAATGTACGGGGTTTGTTTATGATGATATTTACTGTACCATACACGCGTTAGTAGTTTGATGAATTTGAACAAATCTTTCAGTCTCACCTATATTGTCGGATAGTTCAGTCAAACTCTTTGTGTGTGGTGAATGGAATCTAATTATGATACGTTTACTGTTATATCCTGTTAATTACGTTTACTTTTATATCGCCTATCCCAGAAATTTTCCCAGGTTCACTTTCGTATATTCTAATAGGTCAGGAAATTTTCGATAACAATTGTGAAGACGAAGGTACAAATGATGATTTTCACCATGGTTTCCAAAATGTAAAATTAATTCTGAAAATAGGAAAACTTAATTTCTGGAATATGGCCAAACTAGTTAGGGTGAAACTAATTTTTAACTGATTATTAAAATACGAGGAAAGTTTGGAATTTTATTCTTTAATTTTGCTAATGGGGATTTGCTAATCTACATATAAAGTGGATTATTAAATAAATTTAAGACGTAATAATGACATATCGACAACTACGATTGATTTATGCCAAATATACTTATGCTCTGGCTCTCTAACCAGAAATGGTTAAATGTTTAATCAATTGGTTTGTCACAATGGTGAAATCTAAGGAAGCTTACATATGATAGCCACTTGGGCATCCACGTGCGAACCCCTCTGGTTTTTCTTTGAGCGATTTTTATGATGTCTCATTGGTCAAAATAAGTATTTTTTTATCTCACAAACGCCGCACAAAATGTTAGTTAAAAACAAAAATTTTGGCTCTGGGGACTCGAAGATATTTAAATCGCAGATATTACTGAAAATTGTAGTTATTAATCTTTTTGAAATTAAAATTATTTTTTGGGTGTTCCATCATCCAATACTCAGTAGCATAAACATTGGAGTTCCAAAATTGAATGCGAAATATATTTAAAATTTTTAAATCACTAAAATGAAATAAAATAAATTTTAAGATTTTCTATATATGGTTCCCGCAACATACTCGTAAAACATATAATGCAACGTACTAACAAAAATAAAATTAACAACAATAATGATTTTAATAGACTTCTAAGTGAAAGTAATTATTTTTATTGCATAAAAATAAATATGTTTTTTTTACGATCACTATGTATGTAATAAGTATGTATATATCACTATTTAGTTAATAAATTTTTATTAATATGTTGAAGAATTTTAAATGCCGATAAAAATTATAATTGCAACTTGACATATTGTACTCAACACTTCCTATAATACGAGTATATAAAACGTCTCTTTTACATATTGAACAAGTTTATTATGAATCTTTTTATAAACGTCGTCGTCTTTTAAATGCTGGCTACTAAAAAAAATGTATGAAACAATCAAAGTATTTTATACTGAGTTAACGAATCACTTCCTGCTTTCAATTTCCCAAGCCATTTTTACAAGATACGAGTACATTGCGGTAAAGATGTTGTTTATGCTTTTAGCATATACGAACATATTTAGTTCAGTGGACAAGTTTTTTACGGTTGTTGTGTAAAGTAGGCCTCCTAAATTATCTTCGGTAGAGCAACTTATTATTGTTTTATTAAGAAGTAGTTCCGCGTATAGTGTGTGTGCGTGAACAGTTTTTCTTAGATAAAACCGTTATATTTAGTTGTTCTAGTGTTGGGTAGTGATTACTATAAACAAGAATGGTGAAAAAATCAAGTTTGAATTTTATTGAGGGATTTAAATTAGGGTAATTTTCGTTTTTTAATTTAAGTGAAGTTAGTTTAATCCAGTTTTAGTACACGAAATTTTACACTGTAAATTTCTGTTATGCACTGTAACAGCTTGATAAGCTACTCACAACAGATTGACCTACACACTGTATTAAAACAATATTCATTTATCTAATTTTAGTATCACACATCTACTATAATTCTTATCAAAGACATTTTATTAAATCAGTTTATTCGTGTATACTGCAGACATTTATACGTTCCCAAAGCTTTAAATGGATTGTTATTTTAGTGAAGTTTAAACGTACATAGGAAAAAGATAATTATATAAAAAAATTATAATTTCCTTTTTGTAATTTTTTACGTGTCTATAGTGTTCCGGTGAATTATGGATGGTTTACATCCAATATTTTTTAATAATAGTACAGAGTTTTACAATTTTATAATTATTTGTTGTATAAAAACTATTATAATAGTTGTAAAAAAAAATACAATTCTAAAATAACAATATAATATTATGTTGTGTATCTTACATATAGCTAATAGCAAAATGGAGGTGAACATTTCCTGTCGAGAATTCAATATTATTAATTTGGTATGTTAGCTAAAAAATGATGCATGTGGAATATGTAAAAGAAGAAACTGTGATTGAGTTGATTAAGAAAATAATTTCCATTAATAAATACAAAATTAAAAAATTTTCATTTTAATTTTCTATGAACCGTGGAAACTATTTAACTACTGTAATATTAAACTATATAATAATAATAACAGGTTAGTGACTGGTATTTATATTTGCTTGCCCTTGAAGTTACAAGCATTTATTATATATTTCTAATTGTCATTTATAGCGTGTTATATATTTAGAATTCTAAAATTATTTTGCTTTGTAATAATTAGAAAATTACACATAGAACAGATTTTTCCGCGCCCCTTCTTGTGCAATTTAAGTTACGTCAATATAGTTCGATAAACTAGAAGTAATAGGAAAAAAAACTATTACAACTATTATATTTATACAGGGTGTCCCAGAATTGGACGAATAAACGAAGTGGGGTGATAAGAGGGCTCATTTCCAACAAAAACAGCCAAGTAAAGTTTTTTTTTCGAATTGTTGATGGCGCAAAAGTTATTCCACTTTTAGTGAAATCGCATGCGCACCCACCAAAAAATTGATGTAAAAATCCAAGAGTTCTTTTGCTTAATTTTCTTCTTTTATTCTTCTTCAATTTTTATAAGCTAATGATAATAATACACATGTGTCAAGTAAAAACAATGGTTTTGTAAAGTATTTTTGTTTTCCAAAAATGTTAGCTGGTGTTTAACTTGCACTTAACAAAATTTCGAGTTCGAAAATAGATGCTTTGTCAGAAATAAAACAAAATGAATAAAATAATTTTTTTATTAACTTTAAATATTATAATAAGTGTTCGAAGTGTCCACCATTTGTGAAAATACGTAATCGCCTGCACCGTATAAAATTTTGTTAGTTCTGCTCGGTCTAGTTTACTCTTTCATAAACCAGCTCTTTATAATAGCACAACAGAAAAAGTCTAAAGGATTTAGATCAGGAGACCACGGTGGCCATGCAATGGACCTCCCCAGGTGTTGTCTCACTTTTAGTGCATAGTGAGAGGAGCTCCACTATGCTGCAGCCACATATTTTAACGTGTATGTAGAGTCACGTCGTCCAGCAATTCATCCAAGAAGTTTTGTAGAAAGCTGAGATAGAATTTTTCCGCTAGCGTAATATCAACAAAAATGTTTGGGAAACAAGAAATCTTTACGAAATCCTTGTTTTTATTTGACAGATAATAATACAATTTCTAAAAATAATTATATTGGGAAGGCACACTCTTCTAGATCGTATTAAAATAGAAAGTTAAAAAAAAGAACTCTTGGGCTTTTTTAAATTAATTTTTTTGTGGGTGCACATGCGGTTTCACTAAAAACACTAAAAATGGAATAACTTTTGCACCGTCAAAAACTCGAAAAACTTTACTTGGCTGTTTTTGTTGGATGCTCTACTATCACCCTGCTTCATTTGATCGTCCAATTCTGGGACACCCTGTATAATTTGTATAATTAGCAAATTCTTGGACAAAAGTTGGAAAAACGGGGATTTTTCGGGAAGTCTAATAAACAGATTTAGTATTGGGGACGACTTTTTGTACAGAGTTATTATAAGAATGCAACTATGCTAATTATAAGAAACGTTTAGATAGATGCGCAGGTCTATACTCCAAAACTAATAATCTTCTTCAGTTTCTCTCTCTCTCTGGCACTATATCCCATCAAGGGATTTGGCCGCCTCAAATGAGGTTTCATAATCATATTTTCATTTCGGATAATGAGTGTTAGTTCATTGATCCTAAACCAGCCGTGAAATTTTTTCCTTGCCATCACCGGAAATCGAACCCTGGACCTCCGGTTGCTGGAACAAGCATGCTGACCACTTTGCCACCGGGGCTTCTTCAGTTTCTGGTTTGAAAATTATTTTTGCTTAAATTCATTAAATCGATACCTTAATTGGATTCTCTTACCGGTGTGAAGTTCTTAAAAAATTTGTAAATTTATCTAACTAATTTTTGTCAATTTGAAAATTACGTAAGCGTGCATTCAATTATTAATAGTATTACAAGAACCTCCGGGCTTTTCACTTTGGCATGAATCAAAAATGAAATAAAATGGACTGGCCTTATCTGACAAATCATATACACAAACAAAAATCTCAGAAATGTTCAAGTACAACCTCTAGTAAGAATAGAAAGCACTTAGGCTATTTAAATTAGTTGTAGGTCAACCATGAATAAATGATGGTGCTGAAGTTATAACAGAAAACTGGGCAGAAAAATTTGGTTTGTCGACATTTCAGCAGAAATTTGAGCATAAAAACTATTGTATCGACAAATTGCGTAATAATATTGAATAACTGCATTGTCGACATTTCAACCCACCATTATAAAAGTGAATTAACGAGAAAATCTTGGTTGATTTAAAAACAAATAAACTAAATTATTAATTATTTAAATGCAACTGAAGTTAGTCGAGAATTTCAGCCGAAAAAATCTGCATTATAGACATATTTTGTATCAGGTGAAGATTTCGACTGGCTGATTCTAGACCATTTCGTAAATTGCTGGATTCCATATTTGTAAACTTCGAATTAGGGGGCAATGAATTTGTGTAGTGGCACTAACAGTGAACACCTCTGCCAAAAATCAGGGCATATTTTATGTAGCACCATAGTGAAATATACAAAGGTGACCATCACAAAGACTTTAAATTTTAACTACTTTCCAGCCACGACACTTCAAACAAAAATCAAGCAAGTTCAGAATGAAATAAATATCACTCGAAAATTCAAAATCTCTCAGATGACTGTACGGAGACGACTACACGAGGCAAATGTCAAAGCCTATACTATTCAGAAAAAGCCGTTCATAAGCCAAGGAAATAAGAGGTAGCGACTTAAATTTGCTCATACCTACCAGTAAAGCCTGTGGATTTCTGGCATAATATTTTGTGGACGGACGAGTCATGCATTAGTTTAGATGGAATCTATGGTAACTCGCCATAGTGCCAACTCGCCATAGTGTTGGCGGTAAAATAATAGTATGGGAGTGTTTCTGCTACAATGGCGTTCGTAATCTTATAATGCTACCTCAAAAGTTAACTTCAAGAACGTACTTAGAACTGTTGAACGAGCACGCATTGTTTCCGGATGTGAATTGATCGGGTAGCAATTTATATTGCAGCAAGACAACGTTCCAATTCACAAAAGTAAAATCAGATTTGGATCAACAAACACTTGATTAGCCACCGCAAAGTCCAGATTCAAACCTAATTGAGAATATATGGAATTATTTAAAGAAAAAAATGGCGGTAGAAATTGAAAGGCAATCAAATGAAACTTTTGCTGTAATAAAGAATATCTGGGATCAAATTCCAACGCAAATGCTACAAAATCTTGTCAATTCCTTTGCATAGCGTTTTCATGAAGTGATTTCCAACAATGGTGGGAATACTTCATATTTACTTAATTTGAAATTAATCATTATCTCTCGATATTTAGTCAATTTTATTGATTATTTGTACTATGCCCAAATAGTTTTGTGATTTTGTTTTGCATTTATTTTTAATGAAATAATGATTATTTTTTAATTTTTTTTTAATCAAATACAAAATAAATATCATTTCGAATAACAAATAAATTATTTTTTTGTTTAAGTTAATTTTTGGTCAAAATTTTAAATATACTCGAGTGATTTGTTAAGTTTTTGCGATGAGAGACAGTGAATACACCACTTTGCATGAACATTTGTCCATCATAAAGCCCACATTGAATCAAAAACTGCAACGCGTCAATGATTCAGAGATTGGAGCTGTCTAACCGTAATAAACAGGATTATGTCCCTGAATGACAGGTTCAATAAAGATTATGTTAAAAATAATAAATAGAGAAAATGAAGAATGTGTTAATAGAAAATAACGTGGATTGTTATGTAAAATTTTTCATAATTATAATTTTTATGAATGAAGGTTTTTTCTATAAAAATTTTCCCTACAATAACTGTATGATTTCGATTTAGTTTGTCGCCCTAAACTCTATATGTTTTGTTATGATCATACTATTTTACGACTAGAAACTATTTTCATCTTATAGTTTGATGTATCTAATGTCCACTTTTTTCAGAAATTGGAAAATTATTTTTCTTTGAACCTACCACTAATTAGATGAAAAAACCTTGATAACTTCCGGTTAAGAAAATTGTATATGTAGGATTTTAAATTTTACACCGCACGGTTATTTTTTACACTCATAAATAGATTTTGCAAAATCATGGAAAAATTATAATTTCTTAGTAATTAATAATAATTAATTAATTAAAATAGTAATACATAATGGAAAATTGAATATGAATATGCATATATGCAATAATAATGAATCATGTGAACAAATTAATTTTGATCAGAGGTTAGAATAAGTATCTATAAAAAGCATTCGGACGATATAAGATTTGTATCTCTCGATTGCAATTGTATGTCTTTCCGTTAATGATTGCGCAAGATAATTACAAAGAATTATGATTAGTAATGGTGATTTTCCGATTCACGCGTCTGAAAACTATCAATATCTTCTTGTCTATATTATAGTTTAGTCCAAAGTTGCATATTATCGTCAAATACCAACACCATAAGTTTTTTCGTTTTTTGACGTACTAGGCGCCAGTTATTAATATTCACATAACCTAGTCAAATATTTTTTTTGTTATCGTGTCTAATGTGACGACAGTCACGCTTCTCTAATTTACACTAAATATAAAAGTTGTTCGTTCGCTTTACTTAACATATTAGATAAATATAATAATAAGTCAAGCACAGGTAAATCCACTCCAAATTTAGGTATTTTTTTGGTTGGTATATAAATAAACTTATTGATTTTATTTGCCATTCAAAAGACCTTGACATTACTTCAAGCAAAAATATATATTTTTTAATAAGTAAATAGTTATAAAACACTAGTATTTTTTATTTTAAATAACAAAAGTACAGAACATACACCAACGGAATGTGTTCACGAGATATATATTTTAATTCATTTGGTAGAGAAACTTGAGTTTCCTATTTGTACGTAGGTAGAAGAAAATCATTTTCATTTATCTTTTCATAATATTTTCAACAAAACTTGGAAGCTAGGTGACTCAATTTGATTATGTTTGTTTTAGAGTTATGTTTAATACAATATTATTATTAATATTTGAAAGGAAAAAAATGTTTGCTCTTTTTGTTAACCTAGGCAAGCAGTGCTTAACACAAAGCAGTATTATAAATTTATCTTGAACACGTGACCGATGCAAAGTAAAATATGTACATATCCTCATTGTCAAAGCAACAGGGAGTGCAAACCATTTGAGTATTATTCAATTAATTTAAAAAAGAATATAATGACAACAAAGGGTCATAATTAAATGGGAAGACTATTCCTCTCATTTCTGCCTTTTCTTTAAATCTATTTATAAATGAAAATTTGCTTTGAATAAACTGCGTTGGCCAAACTGTTGACGCATTTAGCGAATAGTTGATAATTTCGTCTACGACTCGCTATACTTTCAATAACCATATACATATTCGTATAATTAATTCCAGAGATTAAAATTATAATTAATTTTTCGTACGTCAGCGCTTGATTCAAGTTCCGGCTGAAATTTAAACAAATGGCAAAAAAAAATCCGACAACAACTTCAATACCAACGTCAAGTTGAGTTAATAGAATACAAAATTGGAAGGCGGCTTAGGAACGGGACAAAATAAAATAAAATGTGTATATAAAGAGATAATAACATTCCCCCATGTGTTCTCGGCCAATTATAAATGCTAGTTGGCCATAAAAATGCATATAGCAGTTACAAAAAAATCCCTCCATCACTCATTCAACAAATAGTTTGTCTCAGCTATCATGATGGCGCACTGCTCAGAAAATATCTTTTACCAGTGGCACTATTCTGGTAATTCTTCGGGAATAGGAAGTTGGGGAAAGAATTTATTTGCAATTTTAATTTAAAAAAAAAGTTTTGTGGCATACCGAGGTAAAAAGTTATTGTTTTTTTTTTGTAAAATAAAATTAAATGGGGAATAATTTTCCCTGCCAATTTAGGTATGGAGCAATTATTCCCAATTTATAAATATTTATATCAAATTTTCTCCTCAGTAGGCCGGAGAAAAAATAATTAAGCAAGCCTTCAATTATTTATTTCCCTTCTAAGGGAATAATTCCGTAAATTATATACGAATGCGGAAATTTCCACCGATTTCAAGAGCAGGAGCCCTGGAGCCTTGTTGTTTTCATGTGTGGTATTACGTTGCTTACTTTTCGTACCATATGGAGGAGAGGAGGTGGGGGAGTCATTTCAGTATTGTCTGACTGATACAAAGGAGATAATTGTTCGCTAGCTGATGGTTAATTTACAGAGAGGAAAAATATTACATCACCTGAAAAGATCCTGGACTCACACATAGATGGTGCTATACAAATTTAAAACCCATATGATTTTTAAAATCTACCAACCTTCAAATGATAACTGTAAAAATTTCATGACATTTCGATCATTAAGTTTACAAGTTACAGTTGTTTTAGTGACGCTACTTTTGTTATTTTCAAAACAATGGGAAAAAAGAATTTCGTGTGTTGATTAAACACTGTTTTTGATGGGAAAAACTACCGTTCCAGCAAAGCAGTGGCTTGATAAATGTTATGCGGACTCTTCACCAGAAAAATCAACCATCATTGACTGGTATGCTGAATTTAAACGTGGTGGTACAACTACTAATGATGCACCACGCTCTGGACGCCCAAATGAGGCTGTGACTCCAGAAAACCTAAAAAAAACTTCACGAAATTGTTTTGAAAGACCATAAAGTGAAGTTGCGTGAGAAAGCATATTTTGCACGATCATTTGTACATGAGAAAGCTGCGTTCGAAATGGGTTGTAATACATTGCACACAATGTATCAAAAGCGACATTGCACATTGAATTGGTTCCACATCCACCGTATTTGCCAGATTTAACCATCAGCGATTATTACTTGTTTGCAGACCTGAAAAAACAACTCCAAGGGAAGAGGTTGTGGCTCCAACGAAGAAGTTATTGTCGAAACTGAAGCGTATTTTGAAAACAAAGATAAACCGTTCTGGCATCGAGATGTTAGAGGTGTTGGACTGATTGTATTGCTCTAAAGAAAATTATGTTGATCAATAAAATTAGACTGGGAACTTTTCAGGTGATATGTTAATTTCTCCACACTTTTAGGACTTTTTCGTGTCCATGATAAATAACCAATTATTGACATCTCTGGCATAAATTTAAATTCTCTGGTAACTTCTCTGGTAATGTCAACTTCGTAATAAAATAAGTGAATAATCGTCATATATTTATTAACGAACACAACACAACGAATTTAAAACACATACTTTAATTTATTTATAATTTAACACACCAATTGACGTCTCTACAAAAATTGGCATTTCACTTTGTATTGGGATTAGTCCATCAAAAAAAAAATTACGAAGAAATGTACATTTTTTAAAATTAATGTACATCAAAAAAATTGATTTTTTCTGTAAAATAGAACAAATTTTTTGATGTGCATTAATTTTTTTTCGCCGGATTTCGGTAAATAGAATTTCATATTATATATATTATGGTTTGGATTTTTTTTAAAATGAAGATATACCGTTAAATTGTAACTATGTAATGTTATCATTAACTTGATTTTTTGGAAAAGTGACTTATACCACTTTCAAAATGACATATTAAATAGCGAAATGTCAAGTCAGTAAACCGATAGTTCAAAAAGTTCAGAAATCAATCGTACAACTGAGGTGTTTTGTAGGGATTATGCGGACGATCTCTTGATCTTTATTAATTGCTTTGTGCAGTTTTTGTTGTAAGGGAAACTTTCATTCTTGTCAGTTCAACAGGAAATTTGAAAAGGCCTTTATTTTGTAAACCCCCGAAACCTTAGCAAATATATTTCAGAAAAAAACGAAATAATTTTGGGGCCAATTTCCATGCAATAATTGGCCTATTTGATCCTTATTTGCTTTATTGCAGTCTACGGGCCGCTGGTTTCACACTGATCATGATGATATTTGATATAGTGTTTATTATTGAGTTTGGATGGCTTCTGGGATAATTTTTGTAAAGAAGTTCTGAAATTCTCCATAACTTTAAATTACATAAATAGCCTTTTCATTAATAATTTGTAAATTTTAAGCGATTGATTAATGAATTAAATTTCAAAATCAATTAAAAAATTTTCACTAAGGCTTCAGTGATCTTCATTCAATCTTTATAATAACCAATTCAATGATAAGCACTAATTGAAGATATTACAAAACTTTATAAGATACAAGAGGGGTAATAGCTACGGAGGGAGGGGTCAATGAATAGGAAGGGGGTTAATGACCGGAGTAGTAATGTAGGGTTAATGACCGGGTGTATTAGCGGGTGGGAGGGGTATGGTAAAGTACCAAAGCGTGATGACTGGAGGTAAATCGCCGGGGTAATGACGAAGAGGGCAGTGGCGAAGGAGTAATGAACCGAGGATAATGGGCCAAAAACAGGGTGGTATTGAACGTCGCACCAATGCATTAAACTAGTAAAAAAATCGTTAAAATTGAGAAATAACTTCAAAAGCATCAAAAAGCGCATTCTTTGATGTCGTAGGTAAAACCACGGAGGAGAAGAGCACAGTTAGGATAAGCAAAAATATACCAATAAAAACATGAAACAAAACGTCCAATAAGCGGTCAAGTGTTGTCTATCACCTGAATTTAAGTGGTTTATCAGTTTTAATAAAAAACTAATTGTATGAATTTATGTAAGTAAAATGAACTAGGCAGATTAGACTTAAGAAAGTCTATTGAAACGTTAAAAACATATCCAACCTATGATCCGATAGCCGGCAAAACTGACCACTCCAACTAAATCCCTATAATCTAAGTGGCGATTTTTAAATGTTTTAGGCACTGAAAACGTGAAATGAAGTTCCTGATTACCTAATTGAAACGTTTAATTTATTTGAAACAAAATGTTATTTAATGATTATATAAAATCTGTCTACAGATGTGATAATATAATATGCACATAACCGTCATTAGAAATTTAATAGGTGTTAATTTTCACAAAAAGCTTATAATTTTTTATTTTATTTGACGTTTAAGAAGTTAATTATGATAATAACCTAAGTAACATACATTTAACTACGAGTAAGCTACTAATCAAGTAATCATCAGGTAGTAAAATATTGAAACTGGTATGGCGCAGTAATAATTGTACTAATAATTAGTAAACAATAATGTTGACCAAGAAGCCAACCACTTAAATATAAACGCGTACGACATATTCCCCGTCTTCAAGAAAAATATATCATTAGTTATTGTATTTAAATTCACTACCGTAAATATTATTTCATAAATTAAACCTACATAAATCTACCAAGTACGACATATAAAAAAGTTATGTGTGAAAGTGTTTCACAGCATCATGTGAGTTTAATTTAATGATTCAATTTGATTATTTTGTTTAGCTTTTTTGCTTTTTGTCTATAAATTATTCATGTACGAACGTATAATTTTTTCCGCTATGTGGATTTTTATTCTTAGTGTTGTACATACGCGTAATACATAGAAATATGTACACACAGATTATAATATACTCCGGTACATGTATGTCCGCTTATTCATACTCAAATTAAACAATAAACGTTTAATCCCGTGATTCTGATAAAGAAATATGTGTACATGTGTACGATACATAACATTATTTTATGTACTCTTGTATTAGGTGGTACAAAAAATGTTGGTCGTAACACTTGACATAAAGATTAAAAAAGTCTGAAAAGATTTTTTGGTACATAAGTATATGCAACTTTATAGTAGATTAATTGGTCATTGTTAAAAATTAGTACAAGTGTGCTGCTGAGCGCACATTAAAGTTTTATCTTTTAGGCTTTTCTTGAAATTTAAGAACACACATATAGACAAAAAAAATCAGAAAATAAGAAAGTGTAGCAGAATCAAGAGGGATCTCTAAGAATGTTATTATTGTGGGAAAAATCTATTACAATTCAATTCTTCTACTCGTTGGAAGCTGAAGCGTTTTATTTCACAAATACTTTGGAAAATAAAAAAGACAGAGTATGCATTGCACATAAATCTAATTTTCATCCGCAAATTCGTTTAGGAGCTTTTCGACAATCTTAGCAATTCTATAATGTTTCAGTTACTTGCAGAGCTAAGTCCTTCGATCGATTTTTCTACAACTTTGTGATCATCATAAACGGTTTTCTTTTCTCTTGCACATAGGATTTATGGATTTAAACTCGAATTTTTTTAGATTATAGCAGTCTTGTTTTTAAAGCAACATGTGTCGAATTTGTTGTGAATTGGTAAGTAGTTGTATGGTAAATCACCAACGAATGTTATAGAATTTAGCAACGTAGGCAAATCATCAAATTGTATTTTCAAAATTGAGAAACGTTCGACGATTTGACGTTTTGTGGACAATAGTCGAGTCAACCGGTTCGATAAATAATCAGCCAACACCCGTACGTCACCGAAACGTCGTCAAACGCCAAATGTCATCACCGGCCCTAATTAAACCACGATTACATTGGCGTCAACCATAGTAAACTATCATATTTCTACCCGGAATCCTTAAGAGAACCAATTCAATTAAGCAAGGATGAACTATTGCTATATTCTAATACTTTTTTGCAAGATTTAGAAAACTTTAGAAATCTATGATTCCGTGTAACAATTAACCAACTTTACTTTCTTTGGCGCGTTAAAAAGTAATCATGAAATTTTCGATTTCGAGATTTTGCAAATTTACCATTTGCTATAATGCCGAAGTAAAAATGGCGCTTTTAAAAAAACTACTCAAGTAGCAATTTTAGGTTACGAAACCCTTTTCAAAACTAAAAGCTTTTAAAATGCTTTCATATACGTTTTTCACAAGTAACAAAACTTAGCAGATACTGCTATTCTCCGCGTTTTTTGATACCATCTCATTTACTTTTACTATTGAGGAATCAATTTTAGTTAGTCTAAAAATTTCCAAATTTTTGAAACGGTTTTAAAGAAGTTGTAAATTTGTATTAAAACTACTTTAAAGTATTTTTGAAGCGGTGAAACCTTTTTTCGTTCTTGGTTTTGAAAACACCGTAACAAAAAAACCGCAAATAATCTGAAACACCGTAACAAAAAATCCGAAACAATCTGTTTTAACACGGCTTGTAAAACACTAAAAAACACAAAAAATTAGATTAGTTTCAGCTTCAAAAACAAACTAACTAATTGAAATCGGTTATTAACTGATTTTATAAAAATTTAAAATGAAAATCGTCTTAAAAAATATAGTTGGTCAACAAATACATAGTTGGGAATCTTACTCAGATTAGTTGTTTCACTTCGAAGTGAAATTATACCAATAAGTGACTTCAGTACTTTTGCTAAAAGCTCTATCTGCTGCGTTTTTCTTGAAATCAATTTGCTATGCAATTCTTTATATTACTAAAATTTTTCGCCGGCTACTTTAATCATTTTTTAAAAAAACAAACATAATTTATACCCCCTACTAAGGGAAAAATTCCGACTGGGGAAATCGATATCGAATTATTCGCTTAGGCCCTTTTCCAATTACCGACTTATTTCAGACTTATTGACTTATTTGACGCCATATTGAATAAGTCAGTTAATTTGTTCCAATTCATTGTACCGACTAATTTGTGACGTAATAACAAAAAAATAAAACGCAATTTCTATTATATGGAAGAAAATATTTTCTTGACATATTGGTCGTTGCTACTAGATTTGAAAAAAAACTGCATGTATTATATTTAGCACATTTTTCGAGACATTTCTGTGTAGACAAACTTATTCAAATAAGTCTCCTCGCGAGGTGACTTATTTGAATAAGTCGGTGTCCACAAATAAGTCGGTAATTGGAAAAGGGCTTTAGTAGGTAAATAAATAATAGAAATATCATACGAGTTTGAAAAAATGATTAAAGTAGCCGGCGAAAATTTTTAGTAATATAAAGAATTTCATAGCAAATTGTATTCCGATTACGGAAATTTCCACCGATTTCAAGAATAGGGTCCATGGTGTTCGAGACCACGATAACATATAGGGAAAATACAGGGAAACTAAAAAAAAATAGAACAACAACTTTAATTAACTTCAAGCCAATCATTTTGACATTTAATTTTTGGTTTGCAATTAAACACCAAAATATATCTAATATTAAAATAAATTAATTAATTTAGCCAGCAAATATTAAGAATTTCGTTTTTTTATTAAAATAAAATATATTTAAAAAAAACTTTTTAAAAAACCACGCTTATATTTAAAGGCTCTAAAAAGTAGATAATATAATAAAAGACTTTGAAAAGTAGAAAATAAAATTTTTCTTAATTACTTCTATCAAGATTTATAACAAGTAGAAATTTAAAATTAATATGACTAAAAATATAAGCGTATGGCGCTTCTTTGCGGCATTAGTAATTTAAGATTACTAAACACATGAAGTAAAGTCTTAGTAAAGTCTTTTAGTAACACTAATGGAACAGTCTATTCTAATGTATCCTAAGAATAGATTTTTTGCTGAAGCATTTCAATATTAACGTAAAAATGATATATTGAGAGGTAGTATATACATTCAGAATAAGCGCCCCACTCTTATATTTTTAGTCATATTAATTTTAAATTTCTACTTGTTATAAATATACGTTGATAGGAGAGTAAGGAAGAAAAATTTTATTTTCTACTTTTCAAAGCCTTTTATTATATTATCTACTTTTTAGAGCCTTTAAATATAGGCGTGGTTTTTTAAAAAGTTTTTTTTAAATATATTTTATTTTCTACTTTTTAGTCATCGAAATTGTTTAATGTCCAAAAATGTTAGAATCTTGTATTGTCAGAGTTAAGCCTGAACGTGTTAAAAACACGAAAAAGTTGTATGACTGCTATAGCAGTCATTTGCGCGAATGTGTTAACTCACCACTCAAGTACTTAGTGAAATGTAAGAAAAGTAAGACAACAAAAGGACATAAGCACCCAAAAACTGAAGCGATTTGTACCGATTCATAATTTTTGATGCTTACATTCACAGAGAACAAACAAACATAACCACAGAAAAATTACACATACTAATATAAAATTATAAACTATATACTCCTTAAAACTATACTCCTTATACGTATACGAAAACGTCATGTTTTTTCTATCGAATTTTGACCAAATCGACCCCCAGATTAATTAAGCATCGGAGTTCAATTTTTGAATCATCTATAAGTAAGTTCCGATAACATAGTTTTAAAAACACTTTTAGTCAGATTGGTTTTTTACTTCGAGATGAGTTTACCAAGTGACTTGACTACACTATAGTACACTCTTATTTTAAGATTCGCCATTCATCATATTTATTCGACGGTATTGTACAACTCAACTCATAAACTTACCACTAAATTATTTGTTAAACAAAATAAATACATAAAATGTCCGTAGCTTTTTTCTACTCGAGAAGGGTAATAGGTAGAAAGTTGATATTTGGCATGCTTTTAGGGTTCGTTCGGTGAGAAAAGTTTATAGCCGTTGGAATTACACCGATAGGTTCTTCCTGGGCTGAGCTGTGGCGGATCAACGTTTCAGAAACTTGCCATTGAAAATACATGGGATTGAAAAATTGATATTTTTAAATTTTGCAACATAAAAATACTACTTATTACAATGTTTAAAGGTATATTAATTTCTTTATTTTGCATATTTTTTTTATTTTTTTTAGTTCACCTTTTGCATTATTATTAAGATTACAAAACGGTTTTTATAAACCGTTTAAAATACGTTGCAATTGTTCAAAAATAAACCGTTTATGAATGGGGGTATTTAGACGCATCCATCACTACATCACATCATTCCACACTATTGCGTTCACACGTAAAATATCGAACCGTCATTACAATTGCAATTTACCTATGTATGTGTAGAATTATTTTCAATTATTTTCAAAAAACTTCGCGAAATCAAAAAAAAAATACGAACCGTAAACATACGTATTGTTTATTCAATGTATTAGTGTTTCATCAAATGTGAGGCAATACAATTTTTTGGTGAAAAATGCGCACAAAAATCCTCACTCCAAAACCAGTTCGTAGGCAAAGAAGTAAGAAACGAGGAAATGATGCGACATAGTGAGGCATCGTCTAAACTAGCTCAATGGATTCAAAATAAGCAGTACATTTTAAGGTATTTGGAAACAATTTAAAAACTTTTACACGTGTTAAATTGGGTTCATAAAACTCGTCCAAAAACGTTTAAATTGTTCGAAATTGAAGACATGTTGGAACAGTTTTAAAAAACTAGTTACATACAATCATAAATTAAACCTCGCTACTCTGGTTCTTTTGAAACTTTGTTTCATATTGCTACTTGGGATATTATAAGGATTTAAATTATCCAGAATTGTAGGTTTCTGAATTTTTTCGGTTGTAATGGAGGGAATAGAGATTTATGTTCGCTCGTGGTAAAAGAAATTCGGGTGTTGGCCAGAACATATACACCCCTATGTATACTTAAACACGCTTTCTTAGTAAATATTTTATAAATGGTTAATTGATTCATTTGATTATAAATTTGGCGCCCACTTCCGAAATAATATTTTTAAATTCGCTTGGTATGTAATCATTTTAGTATGTTGTTTTTAAAAGCTGGTCCTTTTACATCTTTTCTAGTAATTCGAGAAAACACACACGATTGGATTATCCAAATTTTTATCGTTCGCTACATATCCCAAACGATTGGTTTGTAGTAAGAATTGTAATTTCTCGCATAGAAGATAGTATTATTTGTTAAAGTGATAGTATTTAGGATGTCATCTTTTATCATACCTTTCACGTAACACAATTGTAGTTCATAATAAATTGTTGCTACTATAAATAGTGTGGCCTAGCCTGATGAAAAATCCGACTTGATAAAAATGAAACCACGGTTATCAGTTCGTATAAAATATTTCAAATTGGGAAATTTTCGATAGATTGTGATATACCAGACGTATAGAAATTTTATATGCAAAATAAGTGTATAATCTAAAGTTAGTAACCGTTTGTATTTATAAGCATGTGCGTCAAATATTTTACTACTGGCCAAGGTGAATAATAAAATTGAGGTTAGTGTGAAAAACGTAAAACTTAACTTTTTTTTACATAATGTCAAAAATTAAAATTCCGCAAGAATTCTAAAAAAAACTATTTTATTTAAATGTTTATAGAAGTACTACGGCATTGTAATTTAATATATACTAACGACGTAACGAAAAAATTGTATGTGATAAATCAATGTTGAACTGTATGCAACCGAATTATCTAGTATGAAGCATATTACAGCCAAATTATTTATTACAGAAATCGGGCACGTCCTTAATCGAGTTTTGGAAAATTATTGTTAAGAATATAATAAGAAGGAAATATTATCTAATATTGAAATACGCACGTTTTTTCTTCGTTCGATACTTTTGTGTAGGAGCAAAGTTGTAGGTTTATGATCTATATACAGAAACCTAAACACCAACTAGCAATTGATATTTGTAGGTCTTCTTAAGATGTCTACATTAAAATATTCATTTAAAATCTAAAAAAAAAATAATATTCTGATTAGGTATGCCGATACAGAATCACGTTCAAGGGTTTTCTTTTTAATCTTAAATCGAAATTTTTAATTTAATCTTCTTAAGAAGGGTGGCCACAAGTGAATTTATCAAAATAATATTATGTTAGGAAAACTTCTTTTGAAATATTTGCCAATAAATTAATTAAATTTTATGCACGACACAGTACGTCTCTCTATAGTATTTAGTCACAATTTTAAATGGATATATCACATGCGTATAATATGGTAATTGCAATAACTGCGACATTCCATTTTCTTACATATACACATAAGTGTATAAAATTTTTTGTGAGATATCTTGAATTTATATCTAAGAAAATATTTCTAGGGCTCGTCACCAAACAAACGATTATTATTGGTTGAATTTATATGAATACATATATCGATAATAGTTTCTTTTGTTTATATTTTTTATAACAATAAATGTTAATTATAAAAATACGCAAGCGATAAATAAAAGGCCATAAATTTTAATGACGTAATTTGTTTAAACGAGCGTGCATTTAAAAAAAATATGATTTTGTCAATTTGTAAGTCAATCAATTAGTGTTATGAATAAATGTCTTGTATCACATCTTAGCAGGACCCTAAAAAAGTCCCTTTCCATATCATTACTATAGTTACGGGGTTCCGAGTATTATGCAATACCAATCACTTGTTAAGTATTCGCAACCTTCTTTCACTTTACTATACTATTGCATTTCTCAAGTTCCAATTACAGAAAACAAGCAAAAAAACGGAATAAATTACTGAATTACAATAAAGTACGCGCGTGTATGCGAAGCCAAAAGAAAGTTAAATTGGTATTTTTCGTTTTATACAAGTTACACGTTATCCAGAAAATATATTGGCGGTGCGCGCACCAACATAACAACACACATGACATTTATAACATAAAATGAAATTGATTTATTTTATATAAAACAAAACTAAAACTTTTAATAAATCTTATAATCGAATAATTTTATGTATGGATGAATTGTTGCACATGAAATGTATCACGTATGTATATATTTTTATTTATGTACAATTACCTTTACATACATTACTATTCTAATTGATTTACAATTGAAATATGGAATTTCCAATAGGTGTGACATGTTGAATATGTTAAGAGGCAATTATTTTGCTATGGGTTAAAGGTTTTCGAACTTTAATTGGAGTGCATTTTGCATCTGCGATGATAACAACCTTATCCATAATTAAAACCAACTACATACTTTAGTTTACTTAGATTTAATTTTCGTTGGTGATTTACAGATCCTTAAATAAGAAAAGTTAATCACTTTGCTCGGTTGGCCTTCTGAACATTTATGATCAGAACCTTGAGATTACTAATATAACACAAAGTATCTTTAAAGATTGCCTGCGGAAAAGGATGTCTAACATTCGATTGGTCGAATAAGTGAAAATATAGTTGTTACCGCTTTATTTAAGTTAGTTGCGTATAAAGATAATAATTATTCAAAAACTTATATAATGTTTTGCCTAGTGTTACCAGTAAATTAATCTCCAAATCCGACCGAGCTTGTGAGATACAAAAGTTTCTACTCCCTCACCAACAATAAGGCTAATAATGCGTTTATTTGGAAATACCTGGTCAAAAAATTTCTAGGCCAATTTGTATTTTTCTTTTCTTCTTTTAATTATAATGTATCGCCTGATCAATTTTGACATTAAATGCAAAAGAAAAATTAAAAATAACTGTTGGCACTTTAACTACCTTAACAATGGTATTTTAATATTCCTAAATTTTAGAATAAAAATTGCCGAAACTGAATACACTCCGCGAAACTCAATTAAAGCCATCCTTAATTTTGAATGTAAATTACTAAATGACGAATTGTTTTGTTTAATTGAACTGTAAGGACGTGATAGACGGATTACGAAGCATAAATAAATAAAATTTTAGACTTACAGTAATCGAAATGTCATCATGCTTGAACGAGAAAAAAACAAAAGAAGTTCCGATACAACATCAATAAATGTGAAATTTAATTAAAACCGGTTAGTCTTGAGTGTATTTTTAAAAAATTTCCTAATTAGTGACATTATTAGTTATACGAGTATTTGGGCTATATTTAGGTATTTTATAAAATTTGGATAAAAATGGGCAAAGGAAGGTAGATCACGAACGGTTATCATTAATTTTATGAATGAAAAAGAAAATTATGGAAAAAATCAAAATAATCAAAAGCTTCAATGAATCAGTCACAAAAATTGCTTCGGAACTTGATCTGCCATTTGGTATCCGCCGCATACAACAAATTTTGCATCAGAGCAAGCGTGTTAAATTGGGCAAACGGTTAATAAACCAGAAGCACATAAATAAATCAATAGAGATAACTTTGCCAAAAAATACATGTCCGTGGTACCAATTTGGAAAAATGTTATCTTCTCGGACGAGAAGAAGTTTTATTTAGATGGACCTCATGGTTTCAGGTATTACTGGCATGATTTAAGATCGGATAAGAAAGTATCAATGAGCTGAAACTCATTTTTCTATTTTGGAAAACCCCTATGTGTAAAATTTCGACTCGGATGAAGTACAAAGATTATACATCGAGCTGTTAGATGAAATGTTGGTAGATTTTGGTGAAAAATCAATCTATGGGATAATTGTCAACCACATATAAAATTAATAAATCAATTTTCCAACATATAATAGCCTTGTCTTGACGATTAAACTAATTATAGTTCTAAAAATTAATTTTATGATCATAAATTGGATTTTTCGTCTTGACGGTGAATGTAAACTATTGATCTCCCTCCTTTCGTTGAATACGCGAACCAATTTGTTTTATATTCGATGTCAAATGATTTGGAAATTTGGCCCAGATTTACATACATCAAATTAATTGTTTATTAAATAATAAAAATAAAACTTTCGGATAAGCGTTTTTATTGAATATATAATGTACATATACTTAATATTGGAACATGTTCTTCGGTATAGAATACGAATTTGATTTTCTGGGATAGGGAACGTTATTTATTTGTATTAATTGAAGACAAGCGAATTTTTGCAGTTTTATAATTCTTACATGAAGAGCTTAAGGGACACAAAACACAAACAAAGACAAAATCAAAGGGTTCGACTCATGATAAACCAATGTTTGGAGCAGTGGTGTCATCCAGGCATAACATGAATAAAATCTGGGTGATGCCAGAGTTGCTGCCTCCAAAGCCAGATGGATACTAGGAAATGGTGGAACGAATTTTGCCAGACAACCGATTTCACTTTTTATTTTGTACGTGTGCACGTAGAAACATTCATTTAATTCACTTTTTTGACATATAGATTGCTGCGATGCACGCGCATTTTCCGAGAAGTAAAAGTATGTTCCAATTAATTATGGGTGTTTTGGATAATTAATTATAGTACTAAATTGTACTAAAAATGATCAAATTATGTCCGTATTTTATATTTACTGTGTAATATTACAATGATAATTCAAATTATGCTCCAATTAGTTATCGTGTCAAGACAAGGCTAATCTTATTTTATTTTTATGATTTATTTTATATTTTATAGTTTATTTATGTTTTAATTTACAACGTTGGCTTAGGATTTATTTCATATTTTAATTGACAATTTTTTATTATAATAATATTTAAACACACGTTTTACGTGTTGGGATAGAGGCAGCTAAAATCTAATTAATAAATTTCTCATTCTTACGGGTTTTGTTTTTCCAAGGGATTTCATGGCATCTCATTTTACCCATTCAATCCAATAATTTTAGAAACACACTTAGTTTAGGAATTGCTACTTTGATAAACACATATCGTTACATAAATTCACTAGTAGAATAAATTTGCTGATTGAACCGCCACACTATCCTTCCGCCAGTGATTGAATAAGAACGATACACATTATTTAAAACGAAATGGTTTTTTATAATTCGTCCTAACCATGATTTAAATTATTCAGTAACGTCCGGTGTGAAAGTTACTCATCGAATCAGAGTTACAGGTTGCGAAATTTTTGGTGATGAACTAGTATTCCGCGTATATTGTGTAATGGTGTTGATGTATCCGTTAAATTGTCGGTTTGTTGTGCTTCAATAAAACACGGTTTCAGTCGGTTTATTGAAACTGTTGATTCTAACACACTTGATTAATAGAGTAAAAAAAATTTCACCTCATTTGATTACCGGAAACGGTTCCTCATATGGGGGTTGTAAAAAGGACGTCGCGTAATTCATCCGTTTTTACTAAAACAGATTTTCGATATTGTTAAATTGATTTCGAAGTTGACTAACGAAATCAGATTGGCTGGTGTACTTGTTCAATATAATAAAATCTGCGGGCTAACGAAGATTCTGCCCATACATTAACTGCGCTGATGAGCTTTGAAAATCCTCTCTAAATGCAGTTCCCAATCCGAGTAAAATTATTGGAAGAAATTTTGTGCAGATTCGAAATGAGCACCTCTGTCGGTCGTGATGCTTAAAGGAACGCCAAATCGACTTATCCCATTGTTAAGTAGGGCACCGGCAATCGTTTCTGCTCGGATGTTTGCAATTGGAATTGCTTCAGACCATCGTGTATACCTATCACTCATCGTAAGGAAATCAATTTTGTCTTCAGACGGTGGTAGAGGTCCAATAATATCGATATGAACTTCTTCAAATCTATTACTGGTTGGTTGGGATGTACCAATTCTACTTTTAAAGATTTTGATAACTTTACATTTCTGACAAACAAAACAGTTCCTTACCCACGTGCGTATTTCTTTTGTCATTGATGGCCATATGAACTTTTTCGTAATTTATTTTATATTTGCTCTAACTCCGGGATGTGATAAACTATGATACGAACCGAAAATTTGCCGTCGGAATGGTTTTGAAACAAATGGACGTTGATTGCCATTCGAGATGTCACATAAAATGCATTTGTCCGATTCAAATATTGGAAATTTTTGAGAATTTAAATTTGTATTTGATTCGATCAATGCGGTAAGACAAAACATAATCAATTGTGGTTCCAATGTCCACTTGTCTAATCCGTGATAGTGGATCGCAACAACATTATAACTTTCCAAGATGTGATAACTTTCCAGGAAGTAAATTGTGCAATTAAATCTAAATGGCGTCGTTGTCTAGGTGAATAACGGTGGCTTTGTCCAAATTTTTGTGCAATGCAAATATTAGAGGATTATATGATCCGAAAATAAAATGAACTCTCTTCCCTCAATAAAATGTTTAAAGTGTTTGATTGCTGCATATGCTGCCAGTAATTCTCTGTCGTATGCAGCGTACTTCAGCCGCATGGTGTCTTACGTGAGAAGAAAAATGAAGATTCCCGACCTTCTTCTGTAAGCTGCTGTAATACTGCTTCTACAGCTAAATCAGACGCGCCAACAAATATTGCGAACTTCGCATTTTGAATCGGATATGCTAATTGAGTACATTTTGTCAATTTCGATTTGTACAATTCGAATGCTTTAGATGTTACATCAGTCCAGGGAATTTCTGATTTGTCCTTTTTTTCGACCTTTTAAAAATTCATATAATGGAAAAATTCTGTAATAATTAATCATTCCCAGGAATCTAAGACCGCTGATGGGTTTTGGTTGTGGAAATTTTTGAATTCATGAATTATTTTAACTCTTTGTTTGTCTGTTGATAAGCCCTGATTGGAGATTTCGAAACCTTATTTTTTCAAAATTGTAAATTAAAATATGAAATAAATTCAAATCACGTCGAAGGTACCAGTTTATGGGTAATAGGTAATTGTTAATGCCAGATAAAATTAGTAAAACACCGCTTACGTGTTGGAGTGTAAATTTAATTATTAAATTTTTCATTCTTACGGGTTTTGTTTGTCCAAGGGATTTCATGGCACCTCATTTTACCTATTCAATCCAATAATTCTAGAAACACACTTAGTTTAGGAATTGCTACTTTGATAAACACAAATCGTTACATAAATTCACTAGTAGAATAAAATTGAACCACCACAAATCAACATGATTATCAACATGAGCAGGATAATACTCCGACTCATAAATCGAAGGAAATGTTCGATAGGTTTAGAGAACGACAGATCGAAGTTTTGGGCTGGCCGGCACGGTCTCCTGATTTAAATCCTGATTAATTGCAAAAAATTTTATTTTTATTGATATTATTTCAAAGAAGAATATAGAATATCGCAGTGTAAAATATATTTTTATTATAAATTAACAAAAAACTACAATTAAAATTAATGTTTTCATTTTAAAACGTGTATATTGACATCCCAATTAAAACCTGATAATGGGGTCGGTTCCAAGATCTAAAATTTTATGTTGCGTTATTTTTGTTTTTCAATACAAATTCCAATAGGAGGCGGGGAAATCAAATGACATAACATAAAATTTTAAATCACGGAAACGGCCTCAATAGATCATGTTCAAACACTATGCCTTACTTTCATATCAAAAAAGTAAGGGTGACTTTAATTGAATTTCGCAGAGTGTATAGTTGATGGTCCTTAAACATTTTTATGATAAAAAAATATATTTTCAGTCTAGTTTAGCTTTATAATTATGTTCATGTAGGGGACCCTCATAAGTTGGGGCGAGAGAAATTTTAAAATTTTAAATGGGAATGCTCATTCGAAGTATTCGAATCTGAAATTAGGATACTACGCCTCAAAGTACTAGTTGAGGTTTCTGCATCTGTTTTATAGTTTTTTGATCTAACGTTTTTTCAGTTCTGAAGTATTGGACCCGAGTTTCCCTCGCTAGGATTACTTTCTTTCACAACCCTCGCTAATGCATTTATAACACCAGTTAATTAAATTTGTACAAACCATCAAAATAAAATTGTTTCTCCAGTTCTTCAAAATACTCTTCTCCAGAAGACAATACTGCACTGCCATTTGAAAATCTTAGCCCTCATATTCTACCTTTTGAAATTCTTATGGTGGATGCGGTATTTCATAGAACCCACAAGCTCATACTGCTTGATGTGCAAAGCAATAATTTTTGCTCGATTTCACCTCGATGTTTTTCCGTGACAGAATTTTTCTTTTCGGAAGGGTGAATCGTAAACTTTTGCGGACGTTTGCGGACGTTTCATCAGCGGTATCACTATCTGGTTTATAAATGTTACTAGATCGTCTTCGCTCATTTCTTAAATAGTCTTGGTATTTTCTATTCGACATTCTTTTGGTTTCATAGTCAACATTTGGGAAACCCATCTTGCAATAACTTTGACTGCCGCCAATAGATTTATTTAATATCATAATTCTGAAATGATCATTCGTTATTGTTTTATAAGAAGGGCAAGATTCTCTAGGGCAAGATGGTTTCCATTTTCTTGTTAGTATTGCCTGATGTCATTTTTTGTATTTTTCTTCGATCAAATATTATATGTGATATAAATAGATGAAAATTGGATGCCGACATTTCTATTTACCATATTCTTGTTGATCATTTATGGTATTGATATAAATCTGTACTAAAATATTAGAGCTATAATACATTTAAGATTTCATTTGACAATTACATTAGGACGATATCAGAAGTGCAATAAAACAACTAACATTGGTCCATAGTTCTAGGTCCTATCCGCAAAATTTAAGGTAAGAGGGGGATTCAATAAGTTTGGTAATTTTATATAAAATAACGGTACTGGAAACCAACAGAAAAACAGAACACAAGAAAAATAGAGAAAATTATCAAAACCTTACTAATTTCCCAAACTTACAGATAGCGTCAATCTCGACATATCCAGTATGATAGGAGAGACTTGGGAATTTTATGGTGATCATTCCCCATTATTACATTCGATCTGGTCGATCCTATTCCTACATTCGATCTGGTCGATCCTGAATACGAACAAGAACAACAAATTTACGAATTCGAATTTCGAATGGTTAGTATTTTTGAAAACGAATTCGTACCTGCTCGATATATGTTCTTAAATTTCCGTTATCTTGCAATACAATTTCGAAAATTTTGATACGTACATGAACGAATTTTTTTTCGATTTATATTTAGTTAACAACACCATAAAAAACCATAGAAAATTTTAAAATTATGGTCAGACTCTGAAAAAATTCTATAGCCGCAATTTTATAGAAATTGCTTATAGAGTAAAAGATACAGTGTGTACAGTTGTCAAACAACATATTAGTACAGTGACGTTCGATTGTATACATTAAGAACAATATTCTTATACGCTTGACAGACTAGGATTAGCTAAACGCGTTTAATCATTTTTTCGAGTTTATCTCTTAATGTGTCAACTTCGAGATTAACTAATCGAGTTTTGTTTTAGGTTTAGTAACTAAACCGGTTTAGTGCACAAATCTCTCAATATTTTGAAGTTTATCTCATAAAAATGGGTTTAGCGAGAGCGCCATCTAACAATGAAGGTGAAAATTTATAAATAGGACAATGCCATTTAGTACTGTGATACAATGATAGATGCCGCTTCGAGTTCAAAAAAGTTTTTTTGCGCCAATTTAAGTTCAAAATACACAAATGTGTATGTAAATAATGACAAGTCGTAATGTCTTCCGTATTTTAACGGGTCTTAGTTCAATGGGAATTCTTGAAAAAAACTTAATAATTTGATAACGCATCAATTAAATAACATATTAATTATTTCTTTTTCTTCTTCCAATAAGAATAGTCAGATGTACCATTTGATTTTCGTAGTTTTTCCCTTTATAAAACAGTATTACATAATGGTATAACTCGAGTTATGCCCTTTTGTATTATTGCCACAGAATATATTCATTTATATTGTTTACATTTCTATGTTGTATTTGTATTTAAATGGAATAGGAATTTTGGGATACAATTAAAACACAAAGTTTAGGTTTTATAAATTAAATTGCGTTTAATTAAAATATTTTTTTATTTGTACTACAATAACATTTGTTTAGTACCGATTCCGGACAAACATAGCGCTACCGTATTTTATTATTGAAACAGGGTTTGCTAAACTTCATAGTGTGTCAACCTAATTGGATTTGTAGTAGATTAACTAAACTAGTTTAACTAAACGCGTTTAGCTAAATCCTAGTCTGTCAAGGGTATTATTGTGTAAATCGCAGACACACTATTTGTTTCGACTGTAAGTGTATGTATTGCATTATCAACATTTAGGTGTATTTAAGAAAAGTTGACAAAAAAAATTATCTAGAGGCTCAAAAACTACAATTTGCAGTAACTTCAACTATTGTTGGTACAGACATGCTATTGGTAACAACATAAATATGCGAAAGCTGTTTCAGAAAATGACAATTTTTTCGCGTTATTCGCTATCGAAATCGAAATATGTAACTTTACGTCAACCAATTTGGTACTGCAAAGTTACAGAACAAAATTCCGTTTATAGAGCCGAGTTACATTTTATGAATACCATTTTAGGACATATCGGCATAAAATGTCAAGAGCATGTCAAAAGCAAAAGAAAAATTTATCATTAACCACAGAAAATCCATCTTTCGCTCTGAAGGAGAAATTGTAAGCTAATTTTGCATAATAAATGGCACCCATATAGTCCAATTTTAGAACACGTGAACTTGCGGGATTCAGCTCTGGGCAGTACAAAAATAACGAATTCCAATATGATCCAATCATTCCAAAGCATAGAACTACGAAGAATATTTATTGCAACCTGGTACATAATAAATGACATCGTGTATGGAGACCTGAAGGTTGATTTCGCCAGTAAATAAATAAGCAAACAGCAAACACTGTTAAGATACGTCGAATTTTTGATAACATAAACCCGTTAACATGGTTGCGAAGAAAGAACGCACTTGATCTAATATATTCTATCTGGATTGGCTAAATACAACAAAACTGCAAAGGAGACTTGCCAATGCCTAACAGACTACAACACCCCAAACGAGAACTTAAATTATGCAAGATAAATTAGTAGATGATTTATAAGTCAGTTGTAATAAATAAATATAATAACAAAAACAAGCTTCCATAGGAAGATATTAAGCTTGTCCTTAAGGTGGGCTGTATATAGAGCATCCTCACTATATGAGAATTTATCATTTTATCCTTAAATTATTTTCTAGTAAAGGCTAAACCAAGAACTACTCGAAAATCATATAGTGAAACCGATGGCTAATTTTCCAAAATCTTAACTTCCAGCAAAATATTAAGGCTGTTCTCGTAAAGACTAAAACCGGAACAATTTCAAAGTATAGTAAGAGCATAGTAAGAAAACTGAACAATCCAAAATCACAACTTCCGGCGAGATATTATGATTGTTCTAAGGGTGGTTACATACGGGCAATTCTCTTTATCACTACGTCGTCCGGAAACTTTTTACATGCAAAGGAGGAGCTACACGGATGGAGCTACAGGATCAGAACTACACGAAAATCATAGTGAGATCTATTACCAATACCGAAAAACTCAAATGGCTGTATGTATATGGGACATTCTCGATATGAAGATAGATCTCATCACATCGCCTTTAAACTGTTATTCGTTACCTTAATTCAGCAATATTTTTCTAAAAGTTTTCCAAAAGAGTACCAATAATTTTCCTTTTTTTTTAGAATCACTTTATTAAGCAATGTGATTATTTTCTAGAAAAATACATTATCACAAAAAATATTATCGAAATTATTTATTCATAATATATGTATATAAATCACTTATAGTGCACCTTAACCTTTGTGTCAACACGACATACCCGCGAGTATGTGTATTTTGGATTTTAAATGCATAATTGACCCAGACAGAAAAGTCCAAATAAAATTAACTTTTCAGTAGTCCTCCAGAAACGGGAAATAATAGTAAAAAATGCAAAATAGTAATTTATGAATATTGGAACTGTAGAATTCCATTAATTTTGCAGTTATATATTATAATAAACACGAACATATCCGGGTTGACGGAAGGAGAAAATACTCGTGTTGACACAAAGGTTAAAAATCTTTACTAAAGCTATGCACCGCAGGCCATACTTGTTTACACACAAGTTAGAATACGATGCATCGATAAATACAACAACACATAGTGAAGTAGCTTAAAGTTATAGCGTCTAACCGTCTACAGCAACAAGTTATTTACGATTAATATTAACTATGTCGATATATGATAAAATAAATGAAACAGTTTTGACACAGTACAGTTAAAATGATAATTAGTTAGCAAATTCTTCAATCCTGAGCCGCTTGATAAGCTATAAAGACAAAATATAATTAAAATGGAGATTCGATAGATAATTTATATCAACAAACCGACCTGAGGTAGATAACCGACATTTAAATTTCGTCTAATTTCTGTATATTGTATCAAAGATATATGGGACGAGTTACAATATTGTAGCCAATCTTGTAAACTTTATTAACGAGTCAAAGTCTAAATCCTTAAGTAAGCAGTTCCAAACTTTTTGGATTATCTGTAATTAATATATTGCGGTAATAAAGAGAGAATTACCAGAATCGACCTATCATTTGGACTTGGTCCTGTTTGCAATTACTCGTAAATACAAAATTGGTTGATTTTAATGTTGTAAATTATTTAAATAGCAAATAAATATCGCATTGCCGTTTTGTATATACCCTTTCGGCAATCGTATCTTGATCATTCTATCTTTTTAATTAACATTTATAGCTAAATTTATCTTTAAACAAGTCTCTACAAATATTGATTTTAATTTACTAAACATTTTACATTTTTCATATCATTTCAGGTGAGTGATTTCCAAAAGAAAATGTTAGAAGTACCGCAGTCAAGTAAGAAATATCACAAAAATTCACAACCATCAGTTGCAAAAAAAAAAAATGATATGTTTTGTCAACCCAACATTTATTTGTATACATAGATTAATTATTTATTTAACAACAAAATGGAAAAGTTTAAAATTTCTTGAAGTGTAAATAATAGGCTCGTAAAATATATATAAACAGCTGACCACAAAATTCTTTTCGCCAACACAATATGAGTAGGGTGTAAAATATCAATTTTCTGATTGCTCTTAGTGCTAGATCAATATAAAAAATGATTCTATCAAGAATGATAAAAAACCGTAGAATATTATTAAATATTCAAGATGTTTCATCGAAATTATTAATCACTTTAACATTAACAAAATTTGAGTATCTATTTTGAAAATTTTCAATTAGAGTTGTTTGTTTTAATATTAATCGAAATTTTTTAGGGTTATAATAAATTCAAGCAACGCTCGTTTCAATTTAATTTAATTTTCGATACCTAGGAACGCGTTTTTTGCTGCAAACGTTTTTATATTAGGTTTTTTTTTTGTAATCCTAGAATAGATAAAACATTGTTTGTTTTAATATAAATTTTGGATATCTTCAAATCCGGAAATTAAAAAATTCAATGTTTTCATTTTTCTATTATCCTTAATATGTATGTATGTATATATAAAAAAAGAAAACCCCGTCTCTGACGCATTTCAAAGATACTCAATATTTAAATGCTTTAAGCCTGTAGGCCGCTATTCTATATAAACTCATTAGACCAGATATGATTTAAACAAATAAAAAAATATGGCTAGTAACGAATCATGTTAAATATGCTCGTGCCAAGCCTAACAAATATACAGTTTTTGATTCCAGGAATTTCAAACGTAAAGGATAAATAAAATTTTTTAATTGTGCTGCAAATGACAAGGCAATAATTACGTCAAATTAATTGTACATCGTTCTTTTTCTGTACGTTAGTTCAGAAGAACGGGTCTTTTGGTCATTATACACCAAAGTGTGTAACATGATGATTCATTCAGATGCTAAATTGATTTGATAGCCTGATATTTAACGAAATGACGTCATGAATCAATATTTTCAATTTACGTTACGCTTTTATTGATCATTTAATTAAAATGTTAAATGTTCAATTACGTGTGCAGAATTTTTGCATGAAGCGCAGATTTGCAAAATCACCAAAAAAAAAAATTTACATTTTGCTCATTTATCAAAATTTAAATTATTCCTGCAACGAGTACCAAAAGTATACTATAAATTCAATGTGCAAATTATACAGCATTGACTAATAATTTTGCTGTATCATATTCAATCAAATACAAAAGCACAAAATCATGATTCATTCGAATTTTTGTCCGACGTGCCTCGTAGAGCATATACCACGCGACGTAACATAACATTTTTAAATGAAATAAGTACATATCAGATCAGGAAGAACACCGGTAATTTTTATCATAATCAAAATTCTGGTGTTTACAAATTATAGTTCCTAATTTATTAACGTCATGTCAATTGAAACAATTAAATTTCACTTTTAAAATATGTACATACGTATTCAAGGCACTGTGAAACGTCAACCATATTTCCAATCTTTTCAAATGCGAAAGAATTGGCAGAAAAAAATGTTTATGTACTCGTATGTATTTCGCTTTAAAATATAACTTCATTGAAAACATGTACATTTTATTTATAAATTTTCATTACACATCATTCCGAAGAATCTCAAATATTTATTTATTAATAAGAAAATGATTAAAATAAAATAATAAAATCAAAACAGCAGCAAATCAAATTTGTACACAATACTATTATTTGTGGAGACGATCAGAGCGCGCTTTTATATGTAACTCTACACGCGCACTCGATCATTCATCATCACAGTACAATCGCTTTAACCGCGATGAATGATTTTCAGTCACAAACTCACAAATTCGGCAGATCACTAAACCAAAATCTCTTGTTTTAATTTAAGATCTCTTTACTTTTATTTCTCCTCTCGCGAAACGAATGATAAATTTTATGTGTAATTGAATTCTTTAAGTCATTTCGCGTTTTTCTTTCAGCATTTTTGTTGTGATTAAAAATGTTGTTGTTGTTATATAAGTTCGCTTTGATTCAGTCTCTGATATGCATACATACATACGTAAATGTTTATATTTCTTATTTGGGTCTCTTTTTGTTTTATAAAATTATTTTCCTATTAAAGAGAGAAATCTTTAAGTGTTTGTTTTATATTTGTTAAGAAAAACGTTTTATATCGTGTAACCCTTAGTTTGAATGGTTCGGTGGTTTGGAATTCGATTATGCGATGACAGCGATTCGAGAAAAAAAATGGTTCTAATGATTAGGTATGAATATATTTCGATTACTCTGGTTACATTTGGTGTGGTTTCATTTCGAATTAATTTAAGACTTATCCTTGGAGCTGCATCAAATAAAGTGATTTGGTCGCCTAAATAGAATTGAGTCCTCAACAAAAATGACGAAGATTGGCTGCAGGTTTAATCCTATAACTAAGGTAACATATTCATAGGTTAGGTAAGGTTAGGTTAAAGTGGCTGCTATCGCACACTTAGGTCAATACTGGCCCATTGTGATACCACATGATCCTATTTCCCCTTTACTCCCGCTGAAACCATCCAGAGCTACTTATGTAGCGTAAAATATCTCGCGCTCCACAGTCCGCGAGTTCCTAAAGGCTGTCCAGTGTCCATACCGCACACACCAAAATTCTTATGCTTTCTGTATGATTTGTATGATAGTGCCGGCCTCGAGCATATAGGAACTGATCTAAAGTCTCTTCCTCCTCTTCGTCATTACAACTTCTACAAAAGTCATTCGTCTGTAGACCCAGCATTCTCGCATGTTCCCCAAAAAGCACCGTCCTGTCAGTATCCCTACCATCAATCCTACCTCTCGTTTTCCCAGGGATGCTAGTGCTTTGGAATGCCGCAAGTACAGTTTTGGCCAAACCTGTTTCGCTACCTTGCACGTGAGAGCGTTGGTCCACGTGTCATTTTTCAAGGTGATTACCTTTTTACTGAGCGCCTATATGAGCGCTGCTATAGGTCTCCCCAGACCTGCCCTTTCCGGCTGCATCTAGAGAGTCGTACCGTATCTTGCTAGTTCGTCTGCCCTTCAGATTCCCGTGTCGTCCGAGTGACAGGTATCCAGATTATCTGCATGCTGAAATACTCGCTCATCTCATTAAGAGATGATCGACAATCCAGCGCCACCCGTGACTTCAGACAAACTGCCTCTGGTGACCTAACTGTCCTCATAAATTGCGATACCCCTCACGGATACCACGTTATGCTTCAACCATGTCACGACTTCCCCTATCACCATCATATTTTGGCCCATTGTGATACCACTCATTCACGCCACATCATTAACCCATTCACCTACTCCCACAACTACAGTATACCACCTGTACGTTGCAAGCTCTATGTTAACCTGTACATTGACATGAACGGTGGGCCGGCGCTGAAAACACCTATAACTTTTTCAACAATTCACTATTTCACCATTTATCACTGCTTACTAATTTCACTCTTTACTTCTTAACTTGTACTGTTCATTGCTTAAATTACAACTTTGTTTGCATGCCAAATTGCTCGCTGTTCGAGATTGTGTCTCGCGATGTATACGTATTGCAATAGTAACCCTATAACCGAAAAATGCTCCACCGGAAAATGTTCATCGTATCTCTCAACCACATAGTCGTGAAAGTCAAGCAATTTATAAACATAAAAACATAAATGGTTCTCGATGATATTCTGGATCAAATGGTGTGTCGCAATGATGTATCTCTCTGAGAGAAATTGGCATAATACTTTGGACATCCTACTGAATAAATTAATGAATACGATCATAAAATTCTAACGGCAAAGTTCGGGTGTGCTCAAAGAAACAATACAGTTTTTGAAAGTTATGTAACTGTTATTGTAGTAAAATTTTTAGACGTAATCATGATTGAACATAAAATTTTAATTTCTTTTCGGTGATTGGTTAGTTTATTTATAAAATGTTATTTTAACGAGGTGGAACTCTAAATATAATTTAATATTTAGTAACATGTTTCAATATGTGTACTTACCCTAAAACTGACTTAAAGAATGTGCAGCGTCTTATGTGTATTACTTTAAATATAAATACATATGAATATGTCTCTTTAACAGAATGCAGAACACTATTTACATGGATTTGCTTTAGAACTGCTGTATTACTAAGTTTCGTGTGAGACTTCATTGAAAGATTCATGATGAACTCTTTGATGAGTTAATCGGTTACCTTCTAGTAGGATGTCCAATAGGCCTCAAAAACGTAAGGCAAAAACTCTCACAACCATATATGTACGAATTACAAAGATTTTTGATTTTTATTATTGAAAAATTTTCAGTTTTTATTTGATATTTGTGCCACTTTTGTGTAAGTCAAGCAATTGATGACAAGATAAGTGAAGTTCTGGATGATATTCTAGATCAAAAGGTATGTTGTAATAATTTTTCTGCCCGTGGGAAATTAACATTATACTTTGCCCATTCTGCTGCATAAATTAATGAATATATTCATAAGATTCATTAGTAATGTTGCTGTTATCGCTTTTCTAATCGTAAAATGTGGTTGCGCTCAAAGAAACAAATTATATTTTAAAGTTATAAGAACATGTTATTTTAGTAAAAATTCTTGAAGTGATTGGACCCAAAATTTATTTGCGATTGTTTAGCTTATTTATGAGACATTATTTGATGTCATGAAGGTGTGAGACATTATTTGAATGATCATGAAGGTTTAAAAGAAACCCAATTTTGACATAGCAACTATCTATTGAGCCAACAGCGATCGAAATATTGCGGTATTTGCCCTTGAGTTGAAATAAGCCTTGGATTTTGCGTAAACTTCAGGTTTTTTTTTGTTAATAAACTTTAGTTTGAAAAAAATCCAAGTTAAAACATACTTAGGTATAGATGTAGATTATTATTGCAACTACTGCGAGTTATTCATGACAGGTGTTCACGATCGATTTAACAAACGAATTAAAACAGTCGGCAATTTGTTCGAAAAAATCGAAGTCAGGCTGACCAAATTAATCGATTAAAACACACAACATTTAAGTGTATTTCTTTGGAAAATAATTGTGGTAAACTAAACTAAATTGCTGGTTCATACCAGTCATTCGTAATTTTCTTTTATTTTTCCGAACAAATTTACGTATCGCCTCGTTTTTACTAATAAAATTTGAAATTTAAAGGGTTCATCCCCTAAAATATTAACAATCAAGTACATACGACCCTGTAATCGTAAAAAAATAGACTTTTACTTCAATTTATCTGTACCAACCTCAGATATTATCGTTTTAAAAATGCAGGTATTAAAAATAATACATATATAGTAGTTTTACATAGAAGTGATAGTCTGCAATTAAAAAACTAATACTTGTTTTTGGATAGTTTCTGCTCGTAGCTATAAAGACAGTATACTCTGTAAAAGTTATGAACCCACTCACGTTAATGATGTTTGTTCGAAACTAGTTACTTACGGTACAATTTTATTCCTTACTAAATATTTTGTTTGTCATTCATACATAACTAATATTTATAATTAAAAAGGTTAATTTTAATTTGTATTAAAAATAAATTTGTGGTATACAGAATATACCATAAGGAATAGAAAGCAAACAAAATTTCCTTTTTATTAAAGCTTTTTTTCAATCCCCAATTTCCAAGAAGTGAAAATAAGAGTTACTGAAAGTTTGTGGAATTTTAATTCGGACAGTGCGTGCTCATTATGAGATTCAAAAAAAAAATTACCGTATAATTTATCGATAGATACAAAATCGCGTTCCATTCAAATCTTGGGTTATTATTTAATAAGCCGTGGATATAAGATGTTTTGATGTGTGAACGAGACATACAAATTTAATACTGTTACTTATTTGTGGATGTTAAGTGTACATTTTTATGATTTTTGTAAAAAAAAAAAACACAGAAAATTATAAGAAACCGACTTCATACTATACATGTATAAAATACACAATCACAAATTGTGTGGTGGGGATATTCAATTTTACTTCAACTTGTAATTTGTATTTCATATTTTTTTATTTTATTTTACTTTTTTTTTACATTCTCAAGTCGATCCAAAAAATAAAAAATCTCCAATGTATATAATTTTTACGTTATTTTAAGAAAACTTAGTCCTTTAAAACACTCCAAACGAGTTAGACAAAAATTAAAAGTTTATAAAATATAAATTAATAATATTAAAATCTGTATTTTGTTTAAAATATATAATATATACTGTTAAATAATTATTATTACTATATTTTAATTGTGTGCGATTGCAAAATAAAATATAAAGAAAAAAAAAATTTGATTAAGTGAAATAATAAATTTTGATTTTTTAAATCATTTTTCAAAATGTCTGTTATAAAGTAAAACCATTTTTAAAATAAAAACTATATTTTTTGTTATAAAGAAAATTGTTTATTAATTAATAATTTTATCTAGTGCGATAAATAAGAAAAATAAATTTGCAGATCGTGTTTCGTTTTAATTACTCATATTATTATTGTTAAATAATAATAACAAAAACAAAATTAAATTTAAACAAAATATTTTCGCGGTTCTTTTGTTTGTCTTTTGAAGTGTTTTGACTACACACCGCAAGTAAACAAAAAAGCTCTTTAAAGTTATAACTTAATAAGAATTGTGTTTTCTGTTTATTAAAATAATAATTTTAATTAAGTGACATTGTTTTATTTTCGTTATATTTTTTAATTATTATTACTATCACAATATTTTTTTCGTGTGGATATTACAATTTTTTTTACGTTGATTAAAGTAAATGTAAGTAAAATAGTTAATATTTTTTATTTCTCAGGTTAATTAAACAAAACGAACGAATTTAATTCTTGAATCATTTTTATTTTTAATTTAATTTAATGTCGCCGTGAGTACTGCAACGTTAGATTAAAACAAATAAAAATACAATAGAAATTGTCGTTATCTAAAAACTATTTTTTCTGTCTTTATATTACTGTTAATTTGTTATCTGTTTGTGTTATAAAGGTAGGCTGCAGAGTGACCAAAAATAATATTTAAATAAGTATTCCTACATACATTAGCATTTTTTTCCTGTGGAAATTTTTTCAAAACTAAAACTACTTATGTCTACATATTTTTGTTATTTAAAGTTAATGATGAAAACATACGAGTTTTGCCACCATAATTTTGCAGACATATGTGTAGAAGGTGCAACGTTTAGCGTATGAAATGAATGAGGTTAATCATAGCACTATATAACTGTAGAAATAAGGTAGGGAAATTGGGAAGTGAAACTAGTGGTTTGTAATTTTGGCAATTTGGAGTTAAATTTAGACTAATCTATACGTTATACTTACCGGCAACTAAAGGGTGTATGTTCAGTGTATTCCCATATTTATATTAAATTCGTATGTATGTAAATCGGAAGGAAATGTCCGGTTCACAGAATTTTTATTTTATCAACTACAGCGTAATGATAGTTTCAGTTCTATTTTTTTTTTAAATTTATACGATAAGATTATCCGAACATATGTAAATAATTTTATAACATATAACTTCACCCGATTTTAAGAAAACAGTTGTCCAAAAATACGTCATATTTTTTCTACATAAGTTACAGCACAGGAAAGTGCACGTCACTAGTTTGATAAAAAAACTGATTTCTTATCAAAATAACAAAAAATATGTACATACTTGGATATGCCAATTCACGTGATGTAACGAAATATTTGGCGCCCACAGATAAGAAAATTTATAAGGAAGTGGAATGTCTCGTCATGACTTTAAAAAAAATTAGATCAAATTAAACAAGAACAAAAATCAATATGCCGTTTGCATATTTATATGTACGATTAGGTTCAGTATTGTGTGTATTGGGATTTTAATTGAGTCTCAATTTTCAAAATCTGAAAAAACTCTATATTTTCTTGTCTCTAAGAAAAGAAAATTGTATATTTATGACAAACAATTTTCGTGACCTTAGATACTTTCCCATACATACATATATCGGCATATCTCGATATTTATTTAAGGTTTAACTTAGTTTTAAACTATAAACTTGACCACAAACTCAAGGCGTTTTACGGGGCTTGCGGTTACAAAATACCGATTTACTTTAAAAGAAACGATATTTTCTGATTTGGTTGGTTTATCTTGATTACCTAATCTCATCTATTAGTATTTTGTGCAACTATATACCAACGAAATTTAGTATGCGTGATCCGATAAATCTTCTTGTTATCATTGAATGCCATCGTTCATATCTTTTCATACCAATTTTATCAATTTAATTCTTTTTCAATATTATAGTACTAATTTACGTCACAGTTTTGTCCATATACATATTGTATTAAATTTAAAAAAAAATGTTTTTTTGCTTATTCTAATTAAAACAATAATATGCATGTTATACTTGCATGATAGCACGTGTCACAACAAATGATCATAGTAAAAATTAGGTGGAACAGTGACTAAGTGTTTCTTATTATTAGTTTATTTCTAACGGATTAGTGGTGGGGTTTTAATAGTTTCTTCAAACTCAGGTTTGAGAAAAGGTAGAATCTTGGTTTAAAATTTTAATGGCCTTAGGTTTTAATGGCTTTAATTTAACCAATTGTGGTTTACAGGGTACCTACACCTCAGCTAAGCATAAAATGTTCGTTTAGCAGCATAACTAAATTTTCAAGTTATTCCTGTTATTTATTCCACACCAACATGCTACAAAGGCGCATTCATAATGTAATACAGTCAAACCTGTTAAGTTGGACACCATTTTAAGTTGGGCAACTGGCTAAATTGGACGATTTTTTTTTGTACCAACTGCCTAAATTTGATGATTTTGTCTTGCATTTGTAATTATTCTTCAACAAAAAAATGATGGTTTGGCACTCTAAAGCTGTTAATATTGATTTTTGTTCAAAACCGTTTTATGTTGGACACCTTTGTACGACATTTTTTACGGCACCGTGAGTGTCCAACTTACACTGTTTCAACTGTATTATCAAACCACCAGATTATTAAATTTAGCGAAATTAAAGAAAATGTAATGAAATTTTGCGAAATTAAATGAGGTTTTTTTGCAACAGTTTTTTTTCTTAGAAGGTCCTCATCAGTCTTTTACTAGGCCTTTAGAAATAGGCTATCTAAGATTTTGGGATAGAACTACATTTTTAGAGTATCCCATGTTTTCATTAGTTACTGTTCTTCTTCTGTCTTTGAAACGTTTTCACACGCTCAAGAGCGTGGAAGTATCCACTCAATACAAATTTAATTATATTTTTAAATTAAACTCAGTTGCTTTTGCCTTACGGGGTCGGATTCATTAAAAGCGTTCTGTTGAAAGTTCTCTCGCTAGTGACAGAAACCCATAATTGCCAAGTCAAATGAGCGAGTGCGCACACAAGCGAGTGCGCTAAATACGAATCACCCATAGTTTGTTAGCTTGTTTCGAAATATGTAATATTAATTTGAGCACAATCTTTTAATAATTTTAGTTTCCTTCGTGCTGGTTAAAGTCATTCGCCTAGAACTTAAATAATTAAATTAATAACTCTTGTTACAGAGTTTTCGATAAATTGGTTGTAGAAGACCATCTACGAGCGAAAATTGACCAAGGAGCCTTTGAAATAGAGTTTCTTTAGGGATTTAGTTCATTTTTCATTTTATGCATTAATTAGAATGCATTCTCAATCAGCGCCTTCACACTTCACAATGTTTTGCAGCCATTGGCATGATTGAAATGTTCTGCAGCAATTGAATTAATATTTGACTTGTGCAATCCGCAATTCGTTTCTTTATATAATTCAGTGTGGTGTCGGCTGAGAGATGAAGCGATACGAGTGTTGGCGTTATCTATCAATCTAGCATTTTCGAGTATTTTCATTAGGTTTTCTAGCACTTCAATATTTATTAAATTCAGCATTTGTGATAAGTTTAGAGCTTAAAAGCTTTATTCGAGTTGCTGATATTTCACGGGAATACTGATCATGTCACGCCAAAGAACTCTAGAGTTGTGCTATCTAAATGGCACTTTAGTTTATACGAGTTTCTACTTTAATTTTTCTACTAAATTTTATTTCTAATATAAGAAGATTTAAAATACTTTACCACCGTTCGAACGGTGGCGTAATCTGATCGATGCTGATTCTTCTCAAAATTTACTTCTTCGGTTCCGAATATTTCAGCATCCAAATCATTAAGAGATCGTAATTAGTATCAATAATAGGCAATTGTGGTGGGTCAGGGTTGAGAATGGGGTACAGAATTCGTACCTGGTAGACACTGGATCGTAAAATCTAAGAATTAACCCAATTTAAGTACTCGGTTAGACTCGTAAGTCACAATACAAGTCAATGAGGTGTAAGTTGATACCGTCCCGCACTGCGCCGAATATTTAATTAGTTTTATGTGGATGGAAACTTAATACTTTATTAACTATTTATTCAACCGGCTTTAAAAATTAGTAAAATACACGAAATTTTCCAGGGCTACATAAATAGACCTCTACGTAAACTTTCATCATTGAATGTGAGGGTAAATTAGAGTACATAAACTTCTCGCGCAATGCCTAACAAGAATTGGAGGAAAATCACCGTGAACACTTTTAGTAATATCGATTTGGAGGATGCAATTGAGTTCTTGTGAACGGAATAAAGTTAAATTCTAAAGAGTGTTGCGGTAAGTAGATGGCGTCGAAACTGGTTGACAAACAAAAGCAAAAAATCTCTCAAACAAATGACAAATTTAGGATAGAGATGAGAACCGGCTGGGTTCTTTTTTCCTGGTAATCATAAAATTCCAGAAGTCTTTAGGAGATGATGTCAAGTCGTACTCAATTTGCACTACATGTATAATTCCTACACAGAAACCAATTTAGGCTTTCATCTTTATAGGCTCTATTAAAATCTGGATAATATTCTATTCTGTGTAGTTTGTACGTGTAACTTATTGAGACGTTTCAACAAATTCACTAATTCCTTATTATACCATGACGCCCGAAAGCCAGTTTTCTTTTTAATCAACGGAACGTGTCTTTTGATACCATATCCTTGTATATCGTTACCGATTAAAACTATTTCGTTTAAACTTCTCTTCTTGTATTAAAGCATTAGGCATATAATTGGGTACTGGTTATATACCTGCTACCGCAGTACGAGACAACGATATATTTTAGATTATTTGCCTTATACAATATACCTACCTACTAGATAGTCGAGCAAAAATACTACGAAAGATTTTTTCTTGTTTTCAATATTGTGTAACAAGGCAAATAATTCAAAATATGTCGTTGTCTCGTACTGCGGTAGCAGGTATATAACCAGTACCCAATTATATGCCTAATGCCAGTGTGATACAAGCAAATTATCATTCTTACATTCTACGCTTCTATCAAGTAGAATAAAGTTCCAATTGCTATTGCTGAGTGTTCAAACATGCTTAGTCTAGTCTGTTTTTCTGAAATTAAAATAAGAATAATATAAAAGCTAAGTTATAAATTTTTCAAGAAAAATATTTATAGCGATCATTAGAAAATATCAGATCGAGGAATTTTCATCGGTTCAAACCTCGATCCAGTCTATGTCGGATAATTTTAAATCATCAGTACAGTGGTAAGCTAGTCGCCTAGCAACAACTGATGTGCAAGACCATAAACGCGGATGGCAGTGACGTCAATACAAGGGTGATGTGCCATCACCATTTAAGAGTGAACCTTTTGCGTCAAAATCCATAACGTTTGGTATCAAAATTATAACTGCCCTGAACGACATTGTCAGATAGAAAGTACTCCGCAAAGTGCCTATTATCAATAAGCCAAGCCTTACAGATTATGCTTATCTCTTAATTAGATAAAAACTTTTGGCTTTGCCTTTGATGCTGAATGATTTATATTGAAGTAAGACTGATGTTAGTGATTGGTTTGTTGATTGAATATGGCGCGAAAGATGCTGTCGAAATGTTTTATTATTGAATGTTCTCCCACACTTATTTTGGGCTAATTTCCGTGGGCTCTCTTCAAGCGTTGACTCCCAGATATATTCCATATCAACAACTATGCGTCTATTCGGAATCAGCTTAATTACTACAACGACAATAAACTCCAAATAGTAAGTACCCACATACTAAAATTGCAAAAAATTGGTTTTGATTAATTTGTTTTAAGCCGTAAAGAAAACGGCCATCTCTAAAAATGTTAAAGTTAACAAAGTAAACTTTTCTTCATTTACATTTAAACTTTCGGTAAGTTTGTTCTTTAAATCCATTTCCATTTTCTAAATTTATAGTAGTCTCAAAAAATTTTCAAACCCCCTTTTTGCCGATATCATAGAAATTCTGTCTATACTTTAATGATACCAAATATCGATCGTGAACCTTTATCTTACTTGTGAAAACAATTGTACAATCGTAAGTGGTCAGGGTTTGACTCGATTCTGCGGAAATTAGTACAGATTTTCTAAGCGCTTTGTAAAGTGAAGAGATGAAGAGTAGTTTAAAATGTAATAATTGGCCCGATGTAAGTTAGTAAATCCTTTGAAGTGACTTAACGGTCAGCACTTTGATAGTTGCGATCTTCTGGTAGTTCTTCTTTATCTAAAATCTAGACAAATTGATCGGTGATATCAAACACAACAATTTTACTACCTTGTTTTCATGTTTCTGCGAGGCCCCGACTAACTGCCTTGCTACTAGTAAACTTATATGCCTTTTTCGTGTCGAATTCATGTTTCAAACTAAATAAGCAAATGTCCAAATTAACAACATAAACTATTTTCAAATAAAATTAATACAAATCTTCAAATCATAATAAAATTTATTTTATCAAGTTAAAATTGTATGCAATTAAATTCAGCAAAATTTAATTTCCTTCATTTCCACCACAAAAATAACGAAACAGTCGCCGCCAGAGCTCATTTTTAACATCATTTTCATTATAAAATTAAAATTTGAACCATAACTGAGTTAAAAGGTAATCGTATTATCTATAGCTACTCCAAATAAAATTATTATACATATGTCAGCTTAATAAGAGTTTTGAGGAAATGCAGAATGAGCTTGAAACCCAACGTAAATTTGAGTTGAGAGATTTGGGAATTAAAAACGGTTTGATTGGCGCCAACATTGATTAGCAAACAATTCACGTCAATTCATTCCCGTTAAAACGCTAAATCGTTGCCCAACTAACTAAAGCTACGAGATCAGACTAAAACTAATTCCATAGCGAAAAAGGACAACTCAAGCTGATTAAAAATGTTCCAAATTTGTCAAATGCCAACAGAATTTGTGTGATGCAAATTGTATTTACGGGTCATCTCACATCCATTAAAGAAAATTTTAATAAATTTTATTGAGTATATATGGAAATATTTTTCAATCCGTTTCAAATTTTCTAGGCGTATTTCATGATCCCGCCCCTGTGATTTGAGCACCACTGAACTAATAAGCCAGTACTATAAGCGTTTTGCGGTGAGGATTGTAAAATATTGTGCACTAAATTTGATAATTTGCACTCGATTTGATTAATTACGATCGAACTGAATAAAACAACCGTATATTCTGGAAAAATGCTCATACGGATCTGCGTACAATAAAATATTTCTCCGCCACTGTTTAATTTTTAATTTGTCGCAAATTGTAATTGTTCACATCGTATATTAATTTTTTATAATCTTTTCATCTCATGCACAAAATGTGAAAATATAAAAATGAATATTATTTAACATAATAAAAAGTTGTCTAACACTATTAAAATATTTTTTTTATATTATTTTTATGTAATCAACACATAGAGCTAAGTACAATTTTTTTTTTATTATTTCACCAAAGTGTAAGAAGTATAGTAAAGTAATTTATTTTTTTAAAACATTTGAAAAAATAAATGTTTATGAATTAATTTTATTTTATTAACGATTTAAATAGGTCATCTTTCTTCGAAGATAACTATCATATTAATAATATTTTTAAATATCTCATTTAGTTATTTAATTAAATATTTTTTTAAAATTTGCCTTACTGTTTGCTGTTTAAAATGATCGTTCATTTTTAAAAGTAGTTCAAAAGTTGGAAATAGGTAATTTTTCGTTTAATTAGTCAATTAAATAAAAGGTAAAGTTATCATCTGTATATATAAAACGTTTTTGATATGATCTTGAATGATGATCATGCGACGATGGTCGCGTATTTTTATGGTACGATGACAAGAAAACCCGCACAGAAAATCAAAGAACAAGCTAAAATAAAAAATTAACAACACCAATTATTATATTTTTCTTATTGTAAAAATTCTAAGAAATTCTCGAGTCGGAATTCATTCTAGTATAAGATCAGAACATGAAGATGAGAAGATTTATAAATAGGTAGTTCATTTTTTGCTTCATATACATATATATGTATATATATATATATATATATATATATATATATATATATATATATATATATATATATATATATATATATATATATATATATATATATATATATATATATATATATATATATATATATATATATATATATATATATATATTTATATTTCAACAAGATATCTGTTTTTTTTTTTCAAAAACACGCAAAAATGAACATATATATAATAATAAAATATAAATGGATGATCCAAATTAGCAACAAAGTTATAAATTCTTGTTTCCCTAATTCTTATATATAAGTTTCTTTTTTGTTTTGTTTAAAAGTTTATTTATAGACGCGCAGAATACGACATAATATTCTGAGATAATTTCCTGTCCAAATGAACATGCAAGATAATATTTGATACCATGATTGGTTTTATAATGATCGGAAAAGTCATCCTTTTGAAACACTGTTTGCGTAAATAAATCATCATATTTCCGTAAAATAAAATGGAATAATATAAAAGCAATAAAAAAGTCACATAAATCCGTACACTTTCAATTTCATCGAACTTCCGTACAATGCCAAATGGAAATTTGCCAACTGGATGTCGTCTGTATGATCAAACTTGTGAAAATTATTTGATCACATTCATTTTCCAGAATACGAGTATATAAATTATACGCTAGTAATTTTATCGTTTATATATGAAGGTACACTCACTACACACACTTAAACATCTTAACGATCGTCGCAGCTCGTGTCTCAAAAACACATTATAATTTATTGTTTATTTAAGCAAAATAAAAATAAAAAATTCTAAACAAAATAATAAATAAGATAAATGATACAAATTAATATTTAAATAAATAATAAACACTTATAATTTTTACCTCGTGTCTAGCAGACACTTTTCTTTCATCAATGAAATTAAATTGTTTGCTTATATAAGTTTTTCATTTTCATGTGGAAAAACGACTTAAAAAATAACTGAATGAATGAATTGTGTTGTAAAATGGTTGCCAAATAATATTATTTTAAAGATCAAATAGAGGTATATAAAATAAGATTCATCGGCGGCATGTGCTGCATGAAAATTTATTTTAATTTCATTGAGTAGAGATTTGCATTTCGTTGTAGACTTTAATAGTATAAAGTACGGTTATTAGTAATATTAATAATTCTAGTAAAAACTGAAATAATAATAATAATAATAATAATGTTACTATAGTATACGACCATTTCATAAATTTTATAGAGGCAGACTGGCAGACACGCTTTTAGACTTTTAATTATTTCATAAATCAATGGTGATGGTATAATGTTTGCAAAACTGTGTGTAATATATATTTGAATTTGGGTTCAAAGCTTAATTTTTGAACTTAATAACAGTGATGTGAGTTAGCATTTCATTGATAACGAGATAAACCAATTTTTTTGCTTTTCAACGTACACTAAGCTTTGGACTGTAACTTTTCTATATTTTCCTCGAGCAATTCTCCCAAGCAGCCTGTTTCATTGTAATGCCTATGGAACTAATAGGAGTTGTAGTTTCTAATAATTTTAGTAATTATTAAGAAAAATGCTATAAAATAGAAGTCGTTGTTCTTATGATTTAGAAAAAACAAGGAAAAGGCCTTTTTAGTAAATGTCAGAAAAACCGAAAAATCAAAAATTATTATTCCTAATTAGTTTTGTGACGGATACAAAAATCGATATTAATCTAACACTTTCCATTGAATTTAAAGTAAAATGCTAATATTCCAAAAATGACATACGTCATTTTCTACAAAGAAAAAAACAAACGCCAAATTGCCATTTTTCATTTCTCAGTATTAGTAAGGGGGGGGGGGGGGGGGGGGGGGGGTAAAATTTACGAAAACATTACTATTCCCAAAAATTGATGTACAACAAACAAAATTATTATTTTTTCGTCAAAACAACAATGAAATGTCAATTTTTTTGATGTACATCAACAATACATTGATTTTTCGCGTCTAAAAACATTACATAAACTTCAATATATCTACACACTTACCCAGCGAACTAAAGGTTCCGCTCCGGTCCGTTCATTTCGTTTCCGCTCCATTCGTTTGATTTCCTAAAACACAACATATCCGTTCGGCTTGTCAAAAATAGATATTAATTATATATTATATTTTTTTAAATTTTAATTTGTGGGAGATTATTAGAAGAGATTAATAGAATTAATACAATTTAGTACGTCTGTTATTACAAAAACTTCTCGTTTAAGATTTTTTCTGATATGTCAAATACTATGTAAGGTTATGTCGTCCGCAAAAATTTGAAATTGGTTTTAGTGTCCGCCCCGTTTTTTTCTCCGTTCATTGTGTTCATATCTTCGTTTTTTCATATAAATTGACAGTTCTCATAAAATGTAGCGGACGGAACGGATACATTCTGTTTGAACCTTAATTCTTTTCAGATATAGATGGGTTCTATTTTCAAATGTTGTTGTAATCAAATCAAATTTGAAGTACAGTGTTCCTGAAATCATAAATTATCATAAAACATCAGATAATTTATACATTCTTCAAAAAAAAAATAATAAACTAATCTATGTCGACAATTTGTTTAATTGCAGCTAAAATTGAAACCAATACTTATTGTTTCAAATTCAAAAATAAATGAGATACAAGGTTTTTTTATTTTAGGCATTTTAGGTTATCATGACTGCGATTTGTTGATGTTATTCAACTCGTACACATATTTAATTTGTCTCGACACTCGTGCTCGTTTGCATAATTGACCCCGTTATTAAAAACAACAAGCCTCAACTACGATGACAGAATCGATGGTGGGGTTTATAAACATTGCTAGTTCCGTGATAAATTAATTTCAACAAATTTTGCTAAAAAAAACTACTTAAGCATTACGATTTGTATCTCAAATCTATACATGTGTTTAAAACAACAACACTTAATCGAAACTACGGCAACTCAAAGTACCATAAGTAAAAGGGCCTTTTGGAGTCATTTCTTAAATCTGTTAATTCATACCCTGATCCTATATAGAAATGCTTTAAAGAAAAGCCCTCAGTTCGAAAATGGTAATGGCATGGCGTATTATTTCTCGAGAAATTTTAGTTTATCATGAAAATGAACTACTGCATTGCTATAAGTTTAAACTTTAAGCCTTCGTATGATATTAAAAACTAAACCACAAATCAAAAGCACGCAAAATTAACGCACGTTTAAGAAAATTTTATATATGTGTTTGCCACTAAAATACTAAACTCCACTGTGGTGAACAAACACTTTTGCTGAAACTTAAGTTTGATATATTTAATAATAATTACCCGGTTGTTACTCCTCCTGTGGCACTATCCTGGGTTTCCTTGGGTATTGGGAATTGGGAAAAATATTTTCATACCATTTTTGTCGAAATTTTCTGGCTTACTGAAGAAATGAAGTTAGTGCAAAAGTTTTCAAAACAAAGTTAATTGGGAAACTTTTGTTCCACAAAATTTTTATAGAGAAAAATATTTTCCCATATAATTTTGTTTCCAAAATATTTACACCAAACTTATTCCTTTAGTAGGCTAGAAAAATACAATTTCGACAAAAATGCTATGAAAATATTTTTCCCAATTCCGTATTTCCAGGAAAAGCCAGAATAGTGCCACTGGCTTGTATTCTAAATCCGCTCAGAAACTGCCTAAATTGAGGCTAACCATTATAGCTACAATTTCGCAGTGCCAAAAATATCCGCAAATTTGACTTCATATTCAATATTAAAACGCGTTAGCGAAACTAAAGTTGTTCCAAATGATTAAATAAAATCAATTAAGAATCTCAAATTACGAAAAACCACACTAAAAGGCCTTTTTATTTAGGGCGATTTGGCGTAGTTGCTTTGAGTTGTCGTAGTTGCGATGGATTGGTTCTGTTTTTGAATTATTTTATTCATTATTAATATAAAATGGGGGTTTAGCTTTTCATGCCAGGTGCGTGGTTGATGTCTTTAAGGATCTATCATGGGGCATTTGTAGGACAATTTTACGTGAAATAATTCACATTTAGAAGTTCTCAACTACGAAACAGTTTCCCTACACCAAAATCATTTGTAACCAAAACAAATATAACATTTACCGTTGATTACCATTTGATTTGGAAACGGAATTTTGTTTCGGAAACATTTTGAGATTGTTTTGATCACGTGTGATTGATTTATAATTATTTCAATTTTAATTTGCAGAAGGTTCATTTAATTCGAAGTCCGAGAAGATAACATTTTAGCTACGTCTTTTATGTAGTTTTAATCCTGCAGATGTTTGCGGAAGTATAGTCCAACGTGGCAGTTATATTTGATTGTTTGGGAGAAATTATGTGGCTAAGGGACAAAGAATTCAATGTAGTATCAAAATAGGGGCGGTCAATTGTATTGAGTTTTCTCTATAAACAAAAGAACACAATGATTTCAAATCACGTTCAACCTTTCTTCTGAAAAAATCACAAAACACCTTCTATAAATATTACATAAAAAGTAATCGATTGCATATAAATATTACATAAAATTTACGGCCCATTACTAGATTGGTTGAATTCTAATATCAACTTGATTTAAATATTAAAAATTACTTTGTGAATATCGAGAATTTGCATTTGGGCATAACATAAAAAAATGTGGGAATCATAAACATTAGCAGTTGTGTAGATATACGCTAGATCTTTCAACGAAACCCTTATTCATAACAAACCACTTAAAGTTATTTTCTACATCATTAGGTGTAACATGCTCGAAAATACAAGTAGGAACTAGTGTCTACTTTATTAGCCTTCTTAACTTCCTTTCCCACTTTTAGAGTAGCATAAATAAAATAAAAAAGTTTACCAATTACAATTTATTCTAGTGAGATCACATATTTTTATCGCCATCAAGCATCCACCCCATTTCATTTTCACGTTGAATGAACACACCAATTTAACCCCATATCCATTTTTTTTGGCACGTGGAAATTTGATGGACATTAACACTATAATTATATCACTTTTCTTAGGTACCAAAAAATATATAAAAACGTAATATCTTGTAGTTAAGATTGATCTACAGTTTATGCTGGAGTTTGTAGGTCGTGAATATTTCATATAGGAGATATTTAGAGACAAGAATAGCGATTTAAATTTATGTACAGTTTAATACTTCAAAAAGGAATTTAATTAGAAGTTTACAAAAATATATGAAAATTACCACATCATTTGCATAACCAAAACACTTCAAAAATTTTTAGTGGTCTGAGACCAGTTAAAAATTTTGAGGTGAATAAGCGTCAAGATTTTAAGTTTTTATTTTTTTATGCTACATATATTTTTTGGTTTGGCACGCACGCTAGGCCCGTATTCATAGGCGTAACTATTGCTATATAGCTTCCATTTTTGGAAATCGTTAGATTTTGTGAATTTTTATGGAGTTCCTTCCTTTATTCTTTAAAAATCACAATATTAATTGATTTTGGTCAATAAAACCCAAATTTCACCCTTTAGGAAATCTTGTAGTGAGATTTTTTAATACGATATTTTTTACTATAGCATGACTTATATGCGGTCTTACTTTGAGAAATTTACAACAACAATCCCATATATGTAATTCCAAATTGGAATTGTTTTAAACCAACTTTTTTGCTGGTATAGAATAATTCTATTCTACCGGTTGTAAATTAGTTACGATTTGTAATAATATTCAATACTATTCGGTCATATTACTATTTAATCAGATATATTTAGTTGTGTTTTCACGTTTTGTTTAACTTCAAAATGTAATTGTTCTCAACTAATAAAAATAAGTAAATACAATTTTTGGTTGTTACTTTGAGCACAATATTTATTCTATTCCAGCATGGATTTAACCGGTACCAAAGTAAGACCGTAATAGTTGTAGTACTTAACGACTATAAATACGGCCCTAAGTGTGTTTAACTTGCGGTTAAAAAACCACATAAAATTTAAACAGTTTATAATTGAGGTGAATAAAATTGTCGAACTGTTTATCTGCTTGAAGAGCGGGTTTTATATATGAGAAATATTTGGCTGACACAAAATATTTCTTTGTAAACGTATTAATTTTAAATAATTTCAATATTTAATTTTTCTTTACGCTCACAATTACATATAGCTAATATATGTCGAAACTGAATATTTCAATACTTTTCAATTCGATCCATCCTAGAAGACGCAACTCGGATAACTCTTAAAATGACTCGACTCCGTGTGCATCAACTCAACACGAAAAAACGAAATAAAATAAGCGCCTCTCAAAATCCGCGCCCCTCTCCATTTAGTAAAAACCACACAAATAATAAAGTGTCCAATATAAATATTTTCGGAACGTGTACACCTAGCCCTAGGATTAGTCATTTTTATTTTTTTACAAACTAGTTTATTATGTATATTTAAAACAATCACAATTACACAAATTTATGAAAATAATGTTACAACTTACATTAAAATATATTAAGCCCGCGGTGCTTACTACTTTAAACAAGCACAAATTTAAATTAAAAATAAATAGTCATTTGTAATTCCCAAATAAATAACGTCCATTATACGCACGGAAAATAAACGAACATCTCTCAAAATCTCAAAATGAAAAAGTCAAATTTATTATGTTGGATTCTAATGTATCCTCTCGCTGGGATTCCAGTATAAAATTTAAAAATTTTGTGCGTTCGTTATTTTGATTGATTTTTCTTAAGTTTAGTTAGTACTTTTTTATACCCCGTATATTGTGTAATAAACATAAAGTGTGCATGCATAATTCGAAGGTCAATAAAAACGAATTTTATATTATTTATTTTATTTTATTTTAAAGTAACTTAATAATGTTGTTGCAGCAGTTTCCGACATTTTTTGCGCAGCCTTCAAAGTTGACATCTAAATTAGCGGTTTTCGTAATTAAATAATTAATTTAAACGATTTGTTTACATAATGATCTTGAATTGTTTAGATTGATGATTTATATATATTATGTACATATAAAAAACATACATACCAAAAAATACAAATAGTATGCAAAAATATGTATATATGTAACCAAACATACATAAAATATACATACAATTATTAATAATATCGTTTCCAAACTAGTATTTCTCGATATTTATGTACTCTAGAAATAGATCATATTACCTTCTTATTACTTCCTGAATTAAATTGAACCTCCATTGTGTTATTATATTAACAATAATAAACCGCAAATCTTTTATTTATAGTTATGTGTACGATATATAAACTATTAATAATGCAAATAAATAAAAATTTTAAAAAAATGTTTTTTTTAATGCAACTTTCATTTTATTGGAGTAAAAATCTTGATTATTCTTGTGCCTGTCGTACAAGAAATTTTATTATATATTAAGAGATAAAATTAGAAATAAAAACTTAAAATGTTTAAAAATGGAAAATGTGTGTGAAATTTTTTTTTATAACCCATTAGCGCCGGTTTGTTTTGTATAAGCAATGTGACGGTTTAAATGTCATTCGAAATAGACCAACCTGTTATCGTGTGCGGTAGTATATGGAAGTTATGGTCGCATATATAAATTTTTACAATTGTTTTGTTTTGATTTAATTAATGTTTACACAGCCAAAACAAATTAATATGTCAATTATATTTTAAATAACACATAAATAAAATTTAAAAAAATATCATGCCTTTGCTTCACATGTTATGTGCTATATATTCTCTCAAACATTGAACGTATATTTTTGGTACCAAACTGTCTGTTACAGACGTTCACTATATGTATGTATATTGTATAAATTCTATTTATATAACAGTTTGCTGTCTCATAATATGTTGTTTTATTATTATTTTAAATACACTTATTTTATATGATAAAACTAGTATTAGTAACTATTTTGATTTAATAAATGTATAAAATAATATTTTTTTTAATTGCGTGTCATTAACCCTAATACTTTTTAATGACATGTTTGTTGTTATATGTATCAGGATTTTACACAGTACTTATATTATGTGATCGTATCACATACAATATGAGTGTACTTGGTTTGGGTGGTCTTGAAACGTTTGTCGACACAATTCGATGAGATCAAGAGAAAAATATTGATAACACCTAATAACATTATAAAAGTGACGGGTTTGGCGGCGCAGAATACTTTTATATTTATATTTTTTTTATTTTTTAAAACGACGAAACATGTTAGTAATTTTTTGGGGAAAAAGTTGATCTCACGATTAATGGCAATATGCCCATTTTTATATAATTTTTATCGCAAAATTCGCCATTTTATATCACCACACGTTTGAATTAAAAACAAAGTGCGTATTATGGGATCAAATAGAAATTTGAGAAGGTAGAATCAAGGTTATACGCATGTCACTTAAAAACAGTTAAATGCGCCTGGAGGTAGGCTATATATATATATACATTATCAGTTTTAGTAGGCATTATAGTGGTTTAAATCTTTTGTTGGAATATCATGTCGTATATAAATGATCTCTTTAATATATAAAATATTAACCTTAAATAATAATACATTTTTGTAAAGGTTACATAAAAAAAATAATTTCCAATAATGCCCCATGGCAGAATTTTATACATATTTAAATCCCTATTGCATAACATATTCCATTGAATATAAGGGATATTTTATATGACAAGAATAAACATTATTATAAATTTTATGTAACATAAATTACAATTAAATATCAGATATACTTTCATTATTTTCAAGGCTTAAAATGCTTTCACTATTTTATAATCAAAATCAAACCACCACCACCACCACCACCGAAATGATTGTCTTTACAATAATAATAATGTATGATGAATGTGTGCACGTACTTATATTATATTTGACCGCTTTGAAGATGCTTAAAGAAAGTAAATTACTCTTTATTTATACTTTATATTATATGTATTTATTTATTTTTTAAATTATTTATATATTCTAGAAAATTAAAAAAATATAAAAATAAAAGCGCAACAAGTTTTCTTCGTCATTCTGTCTAGTTTTTCTTGTTAATATTTCGTTGTTGTTTGTGTGTATATATTTCACTCCTCCTTACATCGTTTCCATTATTTTTAGTAGTATTTCTTATAAATAAATAATCAAGTTTTTTTCTTTAAATTTTAATTATTGCTTTTATTATATTATTATAATAAAAATACCTGAAGGATTGAAAAACAACAATAATATTATCTGTTGAATTATAATCATATATCGTCTGTGGTGGTCATGCATAATTTATGTATAACACAATTAGCTTTATAAATGGCAAGGCATTTTTCTTATATACATTTTTTTTTAAAAACATAAAGACATACAAAACAAGCCAAATTAAATCTAAAAATAAACTTTTTTCTGCAACAAAATTGAGGAGAAATTTGCAGCACAAGAACCAGAGATGATAACAAAACATTAATCAAGAATTTTTATTTTATTTTATTTAATTGCAGATGTGTTCCCGAAACATAGTAATTTCGTTGGGACTAATTTTTTTATTGGTACCTTATATTGCATCACTACCTCAAAACAGTTTAGCTAGACGGAGTACATTTTTTGATATAGAATGCAAAGGAATTTTCAATAAATCAGTATTCTTCCGCTTGGATCGTATTTGTGAAGATTGTTATTCATTATTTAGAGAACCTCAAGTACATTCATCGTGCAAGTAAGTAAACATTCCTGTTTTATAGACTCTTGGCAATTGCTAAATAACATTACTTAACAACAAAAAATAATTGGAATTGAATTTCATTGCAAAATGATGTTTGGTCTAAATTACTTATAATCGTATCAAAGAAATATTAAAAGCATTTTACTGCATGTGCGATGTATATTAACAATTTAATTCAAAAATTAATTAATTTAAATTGAAAATGGATGAGATTGTATGCTAAGATTGTTCTGTACTAACATAGAATTATAAAAGTTTGCGATTGTATTGGTATGCTCCATATATAAATAAACTAATAATACCTAATAATTATTATATATAGTGCCGTATTCAGAGAGTGGATGCAAAAAAGTACTAACAATATTTTTCGAATATTCACAACACATTTTTTAAACAAACAAACATTTAAAATTATTTTTATAGGGAACGCTGTTTTACCTCACAGTTCTTTAAAGCATGTGCGGAAGCGTTACAGCTGCAAGATGAGATGGAAGATTTAAAATCCGATATAAAACTATTAAATGGCGCTGATCCATTAGTTTAATATATAATTTTCAAAAAATATAGATATTTTTTATTTAATTTACTATATTAATATTTATATTATGTATACAACCATAAAATTAAACCAGGAGATCCACACAAATCAAACCAATAATAATCACTACATATTATAATTTTTATAATTTATAATTATAATTTTTATTTTATATTATTTAAAAATTTTAAAACGGTATGTTTAATTTTATTTTATTTATTTTGATTTTTGAATTGTTTTTTGAAACAAAAGAGTTTTTTTTTGTATTTTTGAAACGCAAAATTTTTGAATTTTGGAAACAAACTCAACATTTTATTTTTATTATATAATACTAATATATTTTTTTTTTCTCTTTCTATTTCTCTTAAAAAATTACAGAGCAAACTGTTTTGGAACGGAATATTTCGATGCTTGCGTCGAAGCACTATTGCTAAAGGATGAAATAGAAGATATACAAAAATGGCGTGAACTTGTTGGAAGAAAATAATAGTTTTTTTTATAAAAAATAATAATATTTTATTTGCATTTAAACTTTATTAAAAAATACGAAAACATCTTTTAAATAATATAAAAATTATGTCAATTAAACAAACACATTAAGAAAAAAAATTAAAAATATATATATTTTTCGGTTTTTTTTATCATCATATTTAATACACTGATATAATTTATTAATATAAAAAAGTCTTGTTTTTCTAGTCGTTTATAATAATGCTATTATTATAATATAATTATTTTGTACATGTATATTTAATTTTTAATTTATTATTACACTATTTTCCCCTTAATGTTATTAATTATTAACTAAAATATTTTGCGGCTGGTTTTTTATTTATTTATTTTTTTTTTTAATTTGTTTAATAAGAAAAAGTTAATAACATATTTAAAATAATATTTAAAAAAAATACACAAAAAAATGAAAAAAAAGAAAAAGAAATATTATATTACAAAAAAATTGTAAAAGTTACATTCCTTTTTTATTTATAAAATTAAATATATTAACTTTTAATATATTATTATGAATATTATATATTTTTTTAATTAATTTATTTTAAAGAAATAAGACAACAGTATTTTGTTTATTTTTTGGTTGGAACATAAAAATCAAAGCAAAAATAGTAATATAATATATTTATATTTAAATAATAGTTATATTTAATTTTGTTTTATGTTAATTAATTTATTTTAAAAATAAAATTTAATACAAAAAAATAATATTTGTATATGATATTAATTTATTTATTTTTTAAGATTTTTTTATATAAATATATTATTTTATTTTGTATATAAAATTTGTTTATATTAATTTTCATATTTTATAATTTTTTATATTTTATTTAAAACATATTTCTCTGTATCTCAACTAAAATAAAAAAATATATTTATATATATATGTTATTTATATTATTAGGGATATTGTTCCTTTTTTGTTTGTTTGGCTTTTAAATTGTTAATTTTAACTTATCATACTATATCTTAAAAAAAAAAAAAAAATATTTGAAGTTTAAAGTTTGATTTGTTTTTAAGAAATTTTATAATTGTTTAATTTAAATTTTATTATTACAAATTTTGAATTTTTGTAAATATCAATTTGAAAAATAATACGGGGAATAAATTTAAAAGAAAAACTGAAAAATTATAATATATCTATGAGCATTAAAAAAGAAAATAATGGAGTTTTATTTTTGACAAAATAAAAAATGAACAGTTTGAAAGTGCCTCTTGTGACAATAGACGATCAAGTCCAACATTATGTTAGCTAACGAATTTTTATTTAATTTAGTAATATTTCAATTCACAACAATGAGACTAACTTTATCGTATAGCGTAGTAATAAATATAAATTTCAATAGGTTACTTAAAATTAACACATGCAAAAATTAGTCACATTAAAATTTAGTTAACATCAGCAAAATGCTACCGTTTTCCTTTTCTAGCGTACGTAAACCACTTCATGCTTAAATAATTTAACATTCAATGCTATATTCATGTTTCTACAATAATTTATTGAACGCAAAAAAATTTTCCTTCTTTTAACTGATATGTAACGAAAGATACAATGTTAGGCTATATGAATTTTCCGAACTGATTTTCCTTACCACACTTAATTGTTTCGCCAAGTTTGATTTATAAAAACATCACTCCGAACAGCTACTCATTTGCTTTATGAGTTAATTTATTATCTTGAACACGGGTACTTAGAATAAAATACCGCTCCTGTTGAAAACGACAACGGCATTCGTAGGTTAGTAACTTTTTCTGTTTTCGAAAATGGTCCCGATAGCCTCCTAGCCGTAGAGAGAATTCACCAATCCGAAGTATATCTAAAGACACGCAGGCAAATTCGAAGTCAGTATATGGTAAGATGGATATACGTTCTGACGAAGCATTGATAATTCAACCAGGCCAACATAACTGATAATTCTGAGCCTGTACTACTGAGATAAAGTAGTAGCATTGTTTATTTAAAGTAGATGCAGACTAAAAGACTAGTGCAAGGCAAAGAAAATAGAAAGGCGGTGCCCCTATGGGTAGAAAAAAGAGGTAAGTAATTCCCAAAACTGTATCGATCAAAATTCCAAACCCGAATAGTTTATGGGTTAAGAGCTCCGCACTCCAACGAAGCATTAATCTCTCCTAATGCTCGGAGCTGATTGAATTTTCTCGATTCTAATCAAATCTAAAAAACCTTACACCCAGTACCAAATGTTGAAATATTATCCTTTGCAATTTGTTATCCAGTTTGCGCTATAACATTAAAATGAATTTTTGTAAAATCAATTTTTGAAATGAGTATAGATCGAATGATATATTAACGAGGTTGTCATGGAATGAGAATTGAATTTGAATCCATACTGAAAAGTCCAACGATTTCTTTTCTAGGATCGTTTTATAGGCAAGAACATTCATGGCCTATTGCTTGTAGCAAAAAAATATTGCGTCAACATTTCAACACAAATGAAAAACTGAACAGTTACTTAGGAAATTTACCAAAATAAAGTGGAAACAAATTAAATGTGGAAAACTGGAAAGAGATGAGAAAATTCCCCGAACTGCCAGCCCAGTATGTCTTATTAGCAGTCCAACAATCAATCTTGAATCCAAAAAATCACATAGTTATAGAAAGTCCAGAGAGACGGCTAAATTACCCCATAAGAGAATAGAACAAAAAATCTTACAATTTGCAAAAATGGATCTAAAACAAAACTACACTATCTAAAAATAAACCTCTCCAATAAAAAAAACAAAAGACGCGTATAAGTTAGGTTAGTTTGGAGTGTCTGCTATTGCACACTTAGGTCAGTAGTGGCCCATTGTGATGCCATAGGATCCTATTTCCCCTTTACTCCCGTTGAAACCATCCAGAACTACTTATGTAGCGTAAAATATCTCGCATTCCACATTCCGCGAATTCCGAAAGGCTGTCCATGTCGTACACACCTAAGTACTTATGCCTTCTGTATGATAGTGCTGGACACCAGCTAGGAAGTGATCTAAAGTCCATTTCTCCTCTTCGTCAAAACAACTTCTACAAAAGTCATTCGTCTGTAGACCCAGTATTCGCGCATATTCCCCTGTCAGTATCCCTACCATCAATCTTATACCTCTCGTTTTCTTAGGGATGCTAGTGCTTTGGAGTGCCGCAAGAAAATTTTTTTTCCAAACCTGTTTCGCTACCCTTCATCTGCCCTGCAGTTCCCGTGACTTACGAGTAACCACTGACCAGGGAGATTATCAGGAAGCTGAAATACTCGCTCATCTCATTAAGAGATGGTTGGGAATCCAGCGCAACCCGTGACTTCAGACAAACCGCTCTGGTGATCTGACCGCTGCCTGACTGTCCACATAAATTGCGATATCCCTCACGGATACCACGTTATGCTTTAACCATGGCACGACTTCCACTGTCGCCACCACTCCACCCTGGTGCACGCTGAAGTAGTCAGGGAGACAAAGAGAAATATTAACATTAGCTCCTCACAGAAGACTCCAGCTCCTACCTTGCCTTCTAGCTTAGAGCCGACCGTGCAAAATTGCACTGCCTCGTTTTCCTGTATTGATCCGTTCCTCCAGGGTTCCTTCGAAGGACAGATGGTCCGGAAACCTTTATCGAGGCACATCGTTGGTTTAATATAATCTAGATTCGCCAGTACTTCCCTTATTTGCGATCTAACTATCACTGAGTGTCCCGCCTGAAGGCACTTCCACTGATAGACAGCCGAGAGTCTTGTAGCCACATTGGCTGCCGTCTGTTTATCAAGAAAAATCGATTGGGATAAAGAACATAACCTCTAAATTCCGGGTGTGTAACGAAATCTCGGTGGCCAAAATCTCGGTTTGTCAAAATCGCGGTTTTTTCGGTTTTCAAAATCGCGGTGGAAAAACGGGACTGTTAAATGCTTTTTTGACAAAATTCAAAAATTAGTTTGCGATAAAGTTCTAGGAAATGGCTAATAGGGATGAAATTTGGCCATTCCTAACCGATTTTGTTGAAATTCTACACGCGCGATGGAAATGAATTTCTAAAATGATTTTTTGATAAAGTTCTAAAATATGGCCATCGCTATGAAACTAGGCCACTTTTAACCGATTTAGTTGAAATTCGGCATGATAAAATTCTGGATTAAGGCGGATAGGGATGAAACCTGGCAATTTCTTAATCGATTATGTTGAATTTCGTCACGTGAATCCCATTTGCCCACATGCCCAATTTTAAAAATTCAAACCGGGATTTCCTAAAAATCGCGATTTTTTATACAAACCCGGGATTTTGTAAAGAGAGAAACCATTGCTCTTTGCCAAGTTTAATTGACAAAATAGACCGTTCCTATCTATCTACAGAGATCTTCGTAAAATTAGGTGGAAATAGGTATATCGGAAGTGACATGTTCCACGGGAGCTTTGTCGTTTTTGCATATATTTAAAAAAGATTTAACAATTACGAAAAAATCGTTTAAAACATATAAAAAATAAACTTGTGTTATAAGGGACAAAAAGATTACAAATTAAATTGGCAAAAAAATTGACACATATTTCTTCCTAAATTTTAAGCAACGGGAAAACGACTTTTGGCAAAAAAAATTGTGTTTTTTTTACTAAAATTCAACTAAAGTGCTTAAATATTTAGAAAAGTTTGTTTTCGAACAAATTTTTCCTAACAAACCTGTATTTTTTACCGGTCACTTTTCTGCCAAATAACAAAAAATATGCATGTAGGCGAAATAGTATACATTTAGGCGGAATACTGGCAAAAATGTTGCATGGTTAAACAAAATTAAAAATTAAAATTAATTAAGTAAATAATCCAATACATAAATACATGGTTTTTAATGATTGCCTTGGACTTTAATACAAAAAGGCCAAATGGTCGGTCCATGGGTTCGGTCATATGAATAAAAAGCAATAACTGCAACAGTTGTTGCACGAAACTGCAATGAAAAATGTTGTTCTACAGAAATCAAAAGACCCATATACAGAGCGTTTAGCGCGTGAATTGTGGTTTTTTGTTAAGTATTTGATAGGTTCTTGGTTAACACGATCTTCTTGTGCGTATTTCAATTGTGTCACACTTTCAGCTTTTTGTTCGCCAATTTTCGTTTGATTTTCAAATTGTAAATATTTCATTTGCTGAACAATATGTTTCAATTCAACTTCAAGTTCTTCTTGGCGCACTTCAATTACACGCTCTACATGATGCGTTCACACCATCGATCATGGTAACCAATTCCATCTTTCCTTGCCCAATCATTTCTTTTCGGATCTAATCTGTCTTGCCATCTTCTAAGTTTACATCCTCAGTAATTTATCAGCTTTGCTGTCCGCCAACTTAATATAAAGTCTTATCGCACGACCATTTTTGTCATTTTTACCATGCACGTTGGAGTTGCTACTCTACTATCGCGGATTCCACTTTGATGAACCGTTTCAGCCTCACTAACTTGTGCTGCTATGTGATATATGGAATATTTCGGTAGAACTATATCCTCTGCTAATTAGATTTCCCTCGTAACCCCTTCTTTCTATAATTCTATATAGGTAGTTTCGACGTTAGTTATGTGAAATCCTCACTAGCCTCACTAGCACACGTTACTCCGTTTGACATTGGACTACTTTTATTAACTACACTATTTTGTTTTTGTCACCTTGCTTTCTATGGACTATTATAATTCTTGCATTCGAAAAGTACCACGGAAGGATGTACCAACGATTTTTATTAAACTTTTATTACAATCTGGGCCGACATGTTGTAACTATCACTATTTTCGCTTCGATGCATTTTCGATAGAATAACGGTATTTTGGAAGTAAACATTTTTTTCTTTCAAGCCGTATACATACGTCGGATGGAAATCCGGGATTTTTAGATCCGAGATTTGTTTTCAATTTTTTTCAACTCTTTTGTATGAAAAGAGGCGTGTCTGTTGTATAATTTACGTGATGTAATTGGTTAAACCGATGGGATAGAAAAATCCCAGATTTTTGTCCGACGTATGTATACGGCTTCAAATAAATTTTTAAATTTTCATCAAAGTAGAACGGTTTTTTCGTCGAAGCGAAAATAGTGGTAGTTACAACATGTCGGCCCAGACCATTAATTTACAAGTTACAGTTGCAACTTTTGTTATTTTAAAAATAATGGAAATAAATTTATTTCGTTATTTACTTACATGTGAGTGTGACTCACATTTTCCTTCAGCAAAATGATAGGGATGTAACATTGACATTTTGCATGTGAGGGAGAAGAAAAAAATTGCTACCATAAAATATATTCGATCCAAGTATTATCATGGTAACAAAATCAAAGTTGAAAAAAAAATCTTTTATATTTATAAATGATAAGGATCATAATAAAAACAGACGCCATAGATAAAAATGTAAATTTCGCTTTTGAATTAAAGTAAAAGAAAAATAAATTTATAATAAATCAATAAAAAAATTATGACATTCTGCCATTCCACACAGGGTTTTTTGTATTTTGGTATTTTTTTCAAGGCAAACTAGTTTTATTTTGTTTTGTTCTGCTCTCTCCTAAATAAAATTTAATCTAAAATGAGTCGAAAATGTCCTTGAAATATTTTTTATTTAATTTACGTTTGAGTTGTGTGATTGCACGTGTGCCATCAGCAGTACGTGTGCCATCAGCCATTGACCCATTCCACACTATACTTCTTTTAAAGTTACTTCTTTTTTGTCTCTTTCCCCGTTTACCTATAAAACCGGTTTTAATTGAGACTCATTTTTCAACTAAATTTATTTAGTAAAGGAGCTTGAACATAAATAAAAATGAAATAAAAAAAATTTAATGCCATTTTTGAGATGCAGATTTTAGTTAAAACAATACAAAAAAATTTGTGGCTGAATATAAAATAAAGTTTTAAATTAGCAATAAAAAATCTATTACGACTTAGAAAGTTTAGTTTGAAAAAAGCAGTAACTTCAAAAGAAGTATATAGTGTGGAACGGGCCATTTGATGTATTTTCTTGGCAAGCATACAACTCGCGGTTCCACACTTTGACTCTTTCGTCGTGATCCATTTCTCGTTTCCTTCCCCTTCACATCAAACTAATTTTTTGGCGGGGAAATTTTTGATTCTTTTTTCAGCAACAATTTTTTTTTGAATAAACTGATTGAGCCTCGCTACACTTTGATTCTTTCGTCGTGATTCAATGATTTCAAAAAATCAATCGCCGTCTACATTTGATTTCTTTGCGCGTTTCTTTTTTATGTATGTGCGTAAAATTATGTTTCTTGAATTATTCGAATTGTAAAAAATGTTTATTATTTGCTGTGACAAGTGCTTCCTTGGTTTAAAAAATATATGTTTTGCACTCGAAACAAAAATTAAACTAAAATTGTACAATAGTTGTGCGTAAATCATAAAAAAAATAAAAAAAAAGAATCAAAAATTTCCCCGCCAAAAAATTAGTTTGTGGGTGAAGGGGAAGGAAACGAGGAAAGAATCACGACCAAAGAATCAAAGTGTGGAACTACTTATTCTCGCACTGCACTACTGCAAAGATAAATAATTTTATTTATTTTGTTTATTTGTCGTTAATTTTATTTTGTTTATTTGTCGTTTTAGGGTTAATTTTAAGTTAATTTCTATTTCGAGAGGAAAAATATTATTTTTCAAACAAAGAAGCAGTTTCCCAGCAAATAATAAACTTTTATTACAATAAGAATAAATCAAAAAATATAATTTTACACACATAAATAAACAAATAAATGCGCAAAGAAAAGTGCAAAAAATCGCGCAAAGAATCAACTGACAGCGCATCCCCAATAGAATTCCTGCTTTTTCCTTACAGAAAAGTATGAAAAAAAATTTGAGAATTTTTTTTTCAAGTTTTTTTAAGGAAAAAGTTAAAGGAATTCTATTGGGAATGTGCTGTGATCTTTTCAAATAATAGAATCATGACGAAATAATCAAAGTGTGGAGTGGCTCTGAATATAAAGGAGAAAAACTTTAGCTGAATATTCACTAGATGTGAAAATATATTTTCTTCATCCATAATTATGAATAATATATAAATTTGTATAATTATAAAGTGTTTAAATATAATTTTTTTAATATGCAATATGATTATTGTATAATATGAATACACAAATATAATTTTATAAAATTACTCAATAGAGTTTGCTGCGCTAAATTTATCCAGCGCCAGATAAAGCTAAAGCAATAAAGATTTATTTCTCAACAAAATACGCCAAATTCGCCACTCCACACTCTGATTCTTTCGTCGTGATTCTTTCATTTCAAAATATCAGTTGAGTTTTTGTGCGTTTCCTTGCGCATTCGTATTTATTATTTGCTGCGAAAAATGCTTCTTTTGCAACGTTTATTCCACATCTAAATTGGCAATGCTACAAATGTCATTTTCATATAAAATGGAAATTTTAGCTGGCTGAGCTATGAAAATTTCGAGTGTATACCGTTGCTCCAGCTGCCATTTGCGTTTAGCATTGATGTTTTAGCTGGGGTAAAAACGCAACATTTTTTTGGAAAATAATATTTTTCCTCTCGAAACAGAAATTAACCCAAAAAAGACAAATAAACAAGGTGTTCTTGAAATATTTATGTTCGTAGTAGTGCGAGAATCAGTTGAATCAAAAAAAAAATGTTGCTGAAAAAAGAATCAACAAAAAATTAGTTTGCGGGTGCAGGGGAAAGAAACGAAGAAAGAATCGCGATTAAAGAATCAAAGTATGGAACTTCGGATTGGTATGTTTCTTTCTTTCTCGAAAAGAAAACAATTTTCGACGTGTAAATGCCCCATTCCGCCATTCGACACTTTGATTCTTTAGTCGTGATTCTTTTCCCGTTTCCTTCCTCTTCACCAACAAGTTGTTGTTAGTTTTTTGGCCAAGGGGAAGGAAACGAGGAAATAATCACGACGAAAGAATTAAAGTGTGAAAGGCGGATTGAGCCTTGCCAACCTTCGACTCTTTTGTCGTGATGCAATGATTTCAAAAAATCAATCGCCATTAACATTTGATTTCTTTCCACATTTCTTTGTTTATGTATGTGCGTAAAATTATGTTTTTTGATTTATTCGCATAGTAAAAAACGTTTATTATTTGCTGCGAAAACTGCTTCCTCGGTTGAAAAAATATATTTTTTGCACTCGAAGCAAAAATTAAACTAAAATTAACCCGAAAACGACAAATTAAAAAGGTGTCCTTGAAATATTTATCTTTGTAGTAGAGCGAGAATTATTTGAATAAAAAAAAAAAAAAAAACGTTGCTGAAAAAAGAATCAAAAATTTCAAAGCCATAAAATTAGTTTGTGGGTGAATGTGCGATGGTTTGCGTTCATTTCATTTCCGCCCCGTCCGTACGATTTCCTAAAACACAATTATACATCCGCTCCAGTCGTCAGAAATAGAATTAATATAATTTAGTAATTAGTACGTCTTTTACTGCAAACAATATTTTGAAAACTTAATTATTAATTAATTTTAATTTGTGTGTGAGATTTATAGAATTAATACGTTTATGATATTGTGTATGCTCTGACAAATAATATGTGTGGTTATGTCGTCCGCAAAAATTTGAATTTAGGTTTAGTGTCCGCTCCGTTTTTTTCTCCTCCGTTCATTGTGTTCACATTTTCGTTTTTTCATATAAATTGACAGCTCTCATAAAACGGAGCGAGCGGAGCGGATACATTCTGTTTGAAACTTTAAACAAATTTTCTGTGCAACCACATTAACTCAAACATAAATTAAATAAAAAATATTTCAAGAACATTTTTGACTCATTTTAGTTTAAATTTTACTTAAGAGAGCAGAAAAAAACAAAATAAAATACACATACATTTATGCATTATCTATTACGACTAGTTGGCCTTGAAAAAAAAATACCAAATACCAAAAACCATGTGTGGAATGGAGCAATTGGGAGGAAACAAGGAAATAACCACATCGAAAGAATAATGCCCGGTTTACATGAGAAAATTGTTTTCTTCTGCAAGTTTTTGCAGGTAAATAAGAAAGAATCCGCTATATAAAAATATTCAATATGCCAGAAAGAAATAAACATATATAGTAATGGCGTAATTTTTTTTATAGGATCATTATTAATTTATTTTTAATGAATTAAAAAACGAAATTTACATTTTTATCTATGGCGTCTGTTTTTATAATGAATCCTCAACATTTATAAATACGAAATATTTTTTTTTCTTGTTAATTTTAAAAATGTTGCCATAAAAATACTCGGATCGAATTTATTTTATGGCAACATTTTCATTTTTATGGTCATTTTTGCTCAAAAATCTTACTGCAAAATTTTGTTGGGATATATTGCTTTTCTTGTCTCTTATGTGCAAAAAATTAATGTTATATCTTATTCATTTTGCAGAAGAAAAATGTTGGTGTTATGTAAACCGGGCATAAAAGTGTACAAAAAAATATTAGAGCCTTACAAATTCGTAATTGTTCCTGTAGTGCTCAGTGCAAACTACAATAAAATCTAGTACTACTTTGTTTTAAGCAGCTTATCATCGTTTTTATTTATTTTTTGACATTTCTCATATGACGATATGACGATTTTACGAAACGAAATGTGTCGATAAAGTAAAGCAATTTGGAAAAATAAAGTTAAATAAAACCATAACAATAGATACGCCGTGATAATATTTACTTGTCTTATCATACAAAACATAAATACCAAAATACCCGAGTGAAGTTTATTCAATTTCAATTTAGTAAAATCAGCAAAATGACATCAATATTGAGTAATGAAAATGGTGAGTTAATTTCGTTCCTAAATAACATTGGGTAATAGCTTTGTAATTAATTAATTACAGTTTTTAATTTGTCAATATTCTTAAATATTTAGCCAAAAACCTTTTAAATATGTTCTTTGTGGTTCTTTCACTTGGAATGGTTCGGTTTACATAGTTGGGTACATCCCATTATACTACGTCGTTTTATTTACGTTATGATGCCATTATATATTTTCAGATTCCTTACTAGAGTCATTCGATATAATAAGGATATCACCGAGCCCAGAGGATGACGAGAAATATCGCAATTCAATCGACCATAGCAGTGTTATTAGCGTTGATGCTCAATCTATTAACATCACAGACAGTTTGTTAGGCAATTATACGCCTAAAAATTCACTGCCTTCTGAAAATGAGGCATCATCGTTTGTGTCGAGTACAAGCCAAGAGAGTGTTATAGTAAATAATATGAGCAGCTTAAATTTGTCAGCGGTACCAAATAGTATACCGTCAAAAAATTCAACTGGACTGGAAGCACAACGAACAAGTTTAACAAATTCCAAAATAAACAGTTTGAATGATATTGGCCCTGAAATTATAATGGGCAATATGCAAATTTCAAACATTGCTGATTATTCGTATATAAGTGAACCTAAAAATGACAACTCTAAAGTACTAGAACTCCAAGCTCGTTTCAAAAATACTGAAGAAATTCTAAAAATAAATAACATTAAACTCCGCCAACAGTATGCAAAATTACAAAAATTTCAAAATGAAGTTCAGGAGGCTGCTGAACTATCGGCAAAACGTATCGAGGAACGAGATTGTGAAATTTCGTCTCTCAAAGCGATTATAAATGATTTAGAAATCAAATTGGATAATTTAAAAGCACAAAGCGAATGGTCACAAGACAATTTCCGCGTTAATTTGAATTTTTTGGAGACGGAAAATTTCGAATTTAAAAAAACTATTTCCGAGAAGCTAGCAATTATTAGTAATATGTCAGCTGAAATGAAAAAACTTCAAGATCAAAATATTTATCTAGGAAATAATTCGAAGACTAATACAACAGCGGCTGCTACAATTCCACTCAACGAACACCATACTAAATTAAAGCAGCTGGAGCGTTCTAATTCGGCATTGCTAGCAGAAAATTTAGAGCTCAAAGATTTAATAACGAAATTCAAAAATGAGATACACGCAAGAGAAGTTCATTTGGCTCAAGTCCAAGAACGGAGTCAGTATAAACTTGCTGAAATCGAGAGGCTCAATTCTGATTTGGGCGCGGAGAAGTTAAAAACAAACGAACTAGCTAACCGCGTTAGTGTGCTTGAAATTTATTTGCACGATTGTAAATCAGATTTTGAAAAGGAAAGACAAGAACGGACAAGAATAGCCGGAAATCGAGAAGAATTATTGACGGAATTGAAAATATCACAGAAACGAAATCAGAAATTACTCGATGACATCAAAAAACTTAAGTATTTCAATTTGTCTTATTTATTTATTTCGTATGGTTTAATGTTTTTTTTTTATTATTTTTAGCGAGGCTGGTTCATCAAATAAAATTCAGGCATCACCGCCAAGGACCACACCGCCAAGGACCACACCGCCTAAAGACCAAGGAGGTTTTCAATTTTCAACAAAACCATCGTTTATTTGTCCGATTTGCTCCCGTAATTTTATAAATTATAACTCACTCGAACATCACGTGCAGCAATGTATTGAATGACAGTGGTAATCAGAAATCACTCTGGATCATAAAGTGGTTTACTACATTTTGAGCTTGATTTGTTTGGTTTGAATTTTATATGAGTGGGTTGATTCAGATGTGATATGAAAAATTATTTTAGATTGCATAAGAAAATATTTTTATTACTAATCGTTTTATATTTTTGATTATTTTTATCTGTTCTACTAAATCGTTGGTAATATGTAAAATTAATTAGAAAAATAATACATATGTAGATAATCAAGAGTTAAAGTTTTGTTTATATTTTTTGTTTGGCGATATCAAACAATTTTGTTCCGTCTAGTATGTGTAATTATTTAGTCGAGGCGCAATCAAACCAAGTAATAGTTTCAATAATCATCATTAAGGCGGTAAACATGTTACCGGTAACCTCAATTGTATGCATTGAGGGGCTGTTGTATTATTATAAAATGATTGGAGCATTTCAAGCAAGTGCGGTAAAGAACTTCAATTTAAAGTTGGATCGTTGTCACACTACGTGACTATTTTTCTAGTTATCAAAGAACTGAGGGGTGGATTGCCATTTGTCAGAAATTGTAATGCTTCTAGAGAAAACTGTATTCAGTGAAATTTTGCAGAAATATTTTTTTGTGTAAACGGTCATCCCATCACTGAAGAATTTAAAATAATTTTTTTGGGCTATTCTGGGTGATAGACTGATAGGATGAAGTCTGATCACAGAATAATCATTCCGATTAAATTAGAGTGACTTGAATGATTGATACCTCTTTTGGAAATTAGGTTTACATGTTTATTAAAACATTAATGTTATTTAGGAGTTTTAGAATTATCTTTTATTGAATCCCGAGACGGTGTGTTCGGTCTGACATCCATTACAAACTATTTTATAATAATGTTCTCTTTACCCGCTATGCATAGTTCTCATTTTAGTAAGAATAATATTCAACATAGTAAGTTGAAATGCGATTTGCTGTCCAACATCTCCCTCCTGATTCGCAGACGAAATCGTATGATGAATGCCCCCAGTATTAAATGATGTATGTATACACCTATTAAATGATGTATATACCTCTCTTTCACATCACATCACATCACGCTATAGCATTTCAACATTACCGTAACTCAGGACCACTCGTCCAACATCCAAGACAAAGTCATTTGTTCTTGTAAAGTCAATACCAAGAATTACCTTATCGACAGTGTCGGAGACAAGTCCATCGTACTGAAAACAAGTATTCCGAATTCTTATTTTCACTACTTTTTTACGTAGGATGAATGTACTGTCTGTTGTCGCTTTTTCAATTACATTTATTGGCTGGTTGTGTGCTTCCACTGATACGATTTTTACGAACCCTCCTCTGTCTAAAGTAATCACACAACTTTTCCCATCAATATAACCTCTTATTGTTAATTTTAATGTTAATGGCACCACTTCGTGCAAATTGGAAATAGAGATGGGGGTTATAGGGAAGTCAGTTGTGAGAGCCGCTTATGCCCCTTTAAGTTGACGCGATAGAGTTTAACGACCGTTAACTTGCGTCAGTATTTAAAAGGACACAATGGCTTGTGCTGTCTCATTAATTAAAGCATAAGCACTGGTTTCAGCAAAAGTTGCGTTCGGTGACAAAATCACCGCTGTTAATGTCTCCGGATCCCAAATGAAATAATCAATTTTGGCTCTCTCCAAATAATCGGCGGACATATATTTGATGCTCTTAAAGAGCTTCTCCAATCTTCTGGTAGCGTTTCTTTTGATGCGATACAGTTCTCGCTTGTGGTCACTTCCGTATTTTCGAAATTGTATATATATACGCTACTAAGTGAACCAGAAAAAAATTTGACTATACCCTTGTTGAATGTAAAAAGGTTCAGTGCACAATTTTCACACATAACATAATCAACCCTTTTCCATATAAATCAAGGATAAAATAACGGTCGAAATTTTTAATCGGGTTATGTCCCTTCTGTTTGTATTCTGTTGTATTCTACTTCATCTCATGCATTTCGGTTAGTAGCCGTTTCAAATTGGAATTTGAAAATCCCAAACGAAGTTATTCCATTAAATGTCGGTGGCTTCAGTTTATTCGAGTGTACTAGTCTGGACTACGAGTGTACTAGCCTCCACATTAATTTTCAGTTCAGCCTCCTGAACATCCGAATCCACCTGTTGAACACCACCTTCGTTTTAAACTTTCTCCACTTTGATGCATACATCTAGAAACTTTACGTCCATTTCGTTTTCACTTTACGTTTTCTTGAATCTTTCGTTGCCTAATTTGATTTCTTTAACTACTTGTTTCATTTAGCGCATCAAATTTTATATTGTCTGTTGCATCTTCTTACTTTCTTGACTAACTTTTTGTTTTTTTTTAATCAGATCTTGTATTGTTTGTTGCGTCTCTTTAGTTCGTTAATCAAAATTTTAAGTTTAAACAGCCATATCGAAGGTTCTAGGTAACCCGGGAACTGCCTCTACCCATAAGATGGTAGGCTAGTTATATAGACGAAAACGAAACGTTTCGCGGGGTTTCAGTTTATTCGAGGCTAATTCTTCTATAATCTGCTATAACATCAAAACTGTCGCAAAACTACCTCTAATACTACTACTTAAACCTACTAGATGTCACTAATTTCACAAAAAATATTCATTAATTTCTTAAACCTCAAATGTGAAATTTTGTCTGATTGAATGTCTTGCACACACACTGAATCGATTGCCCATCAAACCAATATGCGATATCATAACAATATATTCGCCATATATATGTTACGGTTAAAGTCCGAAATGCGGCGAATGTCCACATTTACCGGGAAATGTACACATTTACCTATCCGTTTGGTAAATGTATGTTCAATCTACTTCTACCTGCAAATTTAGACTATTTCCACATTTACCAGCACATTTTGGTAAATGTTCGATTAATTTTAATATTAGAAAATTTATACCAGTGTACTATTTAATTTCTTTTACATATTACATTTATGGCTTCCACAGTTAAGAATAGTTGAATTAAAAAAGGTTATTTTCTAAATTTAAATACGAATATGAAATAAGTTTTTATTTCATTTTAAAAATGTAAAATTTTCATATTATTAAATTGAATTTATGTGAGTATACAATCTAAAAATTATGGTGCACTTTATAATTTATCAATTACACCATAATTTTTTTAGTAGGTGTCATTAACAGATTAGATTCTATATAATCCGCTCCTACGTGCGGCACGCAGTGCGACATGTTTGCTTATCCCGGCTCCTACGCCCCCCGAAATTAAAATAAAAAGACCTCTGGAGGGCTAAGCGGGCGAGAGTGCAGCCGTTAGCCTCTACAATAATATTATCATTTCAAAATGTTGCATTGTAAAATATTGTTTTTTTTTAATCTTGCAGCTACACAATGTAGCAATTACAAAATGTTGCAAGTACCTAATCTTGCGGATATCCAATTGTACCACTATTTCCTTCCCTTCCCACTCTTAATTTGATTTATTCGTAAATAAATATTAAATTTGAGTTATTTTTAAATCAAATTAAATATTTTTTGAATAAAAATTATTTTACAACCGATTAACGAATAAAATTTTAAATTTTAGTTCATTTGTATTCAAATAGATGTCCCTAGTTTGATATTCCGAAAAAATCTTAGCATGGGCACTTTTGTTTTACTTCTAAATATATCCGCATTTGATCAAAGTGGCGCCACAATCGTTTAACTGTCAAAAAATTTGCGATGCGATACTAAAGCTGTTCCAAAAAAAAGTATGTCGTAATTTTAGAACGATGATTTTATTAATATAAATTTTTATTTTTTAATTACATTTTTTTTGATATGATTGCACTCTAGAAAACCACATGGGCCCTTAATGATGGAGGCCCGGAAATGCAATCAACAAAATAGATTTTAATTCTCGAATTTTATAACAGCTGTTGTTTGGTATTTTGAAGTTTAAGAAAGTAGGTGAACGTTAACCAAGTATACCACGACCGTAGTTTCACTGTACAATTGAATTCTCATAGGTTTTTATGTATTTTCAGTTTATATAGATGTCTATTCTTAAAGTAAATCCCCTTTATAATAACGATAATGTGCCTTCATCAAATTAACAAATTTACATTTTCATTTTCTCGTTAAAAATGCATTGTAAAAATTTAATCTATCTATTATTCTAGGTAAGCGGATCTAGAACAGCTTTAGTATCGCAGTCAAATTTTTTCAAAGAATTTAATGTAGAGAATGGAAATAAGCATCTGTCAAGCGTCACAAATTCGGAGGGTAAAAGAGAAAGCGAATAAACAATGGGATTACAAAAACAAAAAACGAAATAAGAACCCCACGCCACAGAATATTATAGAACCAAAATTGTTTTCTTAATTTTTTCTGATTTATAAATTAAATTAAGAATAAATTTACCACAAATCACTAGCTTCTTAACATAATATACATTTTATTTTATATAAACACGTGGTAAATTTACTGATGGCAAGATATTCGATTCTGTATTTTCTTAGGCGTATTTTGGCATTTTTTCACAATACACTTCATTTTATATAAAAAATTGTAATTTTTATTATCAAATAATTGCACTAACAGTATATACTACACAAACCACTAACTATTTGACATTGTTTCTATTATTTAAATGTATTTTAATTAATAATTTTAAAAATTTATAATTTATAATTTTACTACGCAAAATTAAGACGTCACTTCGTACAACAACAAAAGCTTGTTTGACGGGTTCTTATTTCTAAGATATGAGTAAACTATATGCATTTTTTATATAACCATCCTGTACTGGCTTGTGACAGATGAAATAGCAAATTTTATATGGGGAAAAAATAAATTTCTACTCTGTAGTTGTTAGTGTAACTCTATGATTTTTTTTGAGTCTGAGCGATGGTAGCGCCACTTTGACCAAAATCGGAATTTTTTATAACTAAAATGTGGATTTGCTTAGCATTTTGGACCTAACGCCATCTATTGGAATAAAAACGAACTAAAATTTTTAAAAAGTACGTTAAGACGTGCTAAAAAAATTTTAAGAAAAAATATTGAATCTCAAAAATAAATGAAATTTAATATTTTTTTATGAATATATTAAATTGAGAGTGGGAGTCGCACTGCGTGCCGCACGTAGGAGTGGATTATATAGAATCTATTAATGACACCTACGCTCCTCCCCGTAGCCCTGCGGGGCTCTTTAGATTTTAATTTCGGGGGGCGTAGGAGCCGGGATCTTCCAACATGTCGTACTGCGTGCCGCACGTAGGAGCGGAATATATAGAATCTATTAATGACGCCTACGCTCCTCCCCGTAGCCCTGCGGGGCTCTTTAGATTTTAATTTCTGGGGGCGTAGGATCCGGGATCTTCAAACATGTCGCACTGCGTGCCCCACATAGGAGCGGATTATATAGAATCTATTAATGACAAAAAATATTAAATATTAAATTTTGTTTTTTTATCTATAACTTGTCACAAAAAAAAAAATAAATGAAAATGTCATAATTTTCCCGGAAAATGTGATAATTTTTCCGGAATTATACGCTTCGAATTTTGTCCACATTTGATTTCTTTGAGTGTTTCTTTGTTTATGTATGTTATATGTGTAAAATTATGTTTTTTGATTTATTCGTATAGCAACAAAAGTTTATTATTTACTACGAAAACTGCTTCTTTGTTTTAAAAAAAAACATTTTTCGTCTGGAAACAAAAATTAACCTAAAATTAACCCAAAACGACAATTAAACTAGGACACCTACCCTTGAAATATTTATCTATGTAGTAGTGCATATCAGAATCAGTTGAATCAAAAAAAAATGTTCCTGAAAAAAGAATCAAAAATTTTCCCACAAAATTAGTTTGTTGGTGAAGCGGAAGGAAACGAGGAAAGAATCAGGACGAAAGAATCAAAGTGTGGAACCGCGGATTTTTTGTGTAGTTCAAATGTTCACCTCGAGACTAAAAATATAAGTAATCATAAGTAGTGTTGCTTTCACTAATCCGATTAGCTTAGCTAAGAAATGTGAAAGCAACAACTTTTGGCTTTAATTTTTAATGTGTTTTAATTTTTCTGTGTTGGTTCATTTTATTAATATTTATTTTAGTTTTTTTTATTTTATCAAATAGAACAAATTAAATTCGGTATTTTGCTATCAAAAAAGAAATGCCAAATTTTATTACAAGTTAGTTTTTCGAAAAAAATAGAAAAAATAACGCCTTGCGGTAAACACCATAACCATACATACATTGGTTTTATTTCCCCTAATCCTATTTTTTTTTTCTTAACATTAAAGAAAATCGGCTGAGAAAATGATACAATGCAATTGTTGGTGTAATATTTTGAAAGCAACACAGCTATGATGTAGAATTTTAAAATTCTTAAAATTTTCCTCATTTACGTTCGAAAACAAGTTCCTTAGTCTATGATTTCAAACTCGTGTCTTTGCTGATAATTTGTGTCAGCTGATATGTTTGTGTAATTTCGTACTGTTATAATCAAAAGCACTACATACATATCTACATATTTGTCGTCTTACTTTGGCAAAAGTTAAAACCATTCTGGAATAGAATTAATTTGTGCTCAAGTAACAACCAAAGATATTTTTTAATTTAATTTTATTAGTTGGTAACAATTACATTTTGAATTTGAAAACAACGTAAAAATGCAACTAAATACATTCAATTAAATAGTAATGTGCTAGAACATTATTGAATATTATTACAAATCGTAACTAATTGCTCGTGTTGTTTAGAAAAATGCGATGTCAAAATAACAAAAATCACTTTTATATTTTTAATGCCAACATTTAAAAATAAAAGTATTCAATACAATTGCCCTGGTGGTGAACATTAAGACTACAGGTAGAATAGAATAGTTCTATACCAGCAGAAAAGTTTGTCTAAAATAATTCCAATTTGGAATTATATATATGGGATTGTTGTTGTAAATTTCTCAAAGTAAGACAGCAATTAAGTTGAAATCATATAATAACAATCCCAAATATTAATTTCTTATAGGAATACAAGCTAAAGTTTTATTGGTGGAGCTCAAGGGCTGGTTGGAAACTTAAAAACTTAGCAAACAAATTTATAAAAAAATGCTAACCACAACATTTAAAGTCTAGTGTAATTATTACATGTTGATATGTTTCTAACAAAATTTAATTTGCACATGGATGTTGGTAAACGTATTTAGTTATCATGTCTAGCATTCAATTTACGTTATGCTTATTACCTAATTTTTTTCAAAATTTACTGCCCTTGCCGAACAAAATTCCTTCTAAATTAATTTTATTTAATCGAAATTCATCGAAAGTAAATCTTGAGTCTTTACAATCTTTACTGTTATTCTAACAATATAATTTTTTATGTGACAGACTATATTGGCACGTCTTTTGAAGTTTTGAGATGTGTCGCGTTACTACGTGAAATATCCTTTTTATTTCGCTTATGTTGTACTTACGACATTAAAAGAAATTGTATCTATCTCATCTAACTGATTTTATTTACTTTTAATTTAAAATAAATCGTATTAAAAATCTGCACATTACACCATCAATTTTAGAATGTACACTCGCATAAATTCAATTTAATAAAACAAAACTGTTGGGAAATGTTTACATTTACCAAAATGTAATATAAATGTGTACATATACTGGGAAATGTACGGATTATCAAATATTTTTAATTTTATCTTCACATTTACCTAGCATTTTGGTAAATTTGCACATTTCCCGGTAAATGTGGACATTCGCCGATTTCGGACTTTAACCGTAACATATATACTGCAGAACTAAATTGCATGCGATATTTTAAGATTTCTTCATTTTATGGCAAATAGCATCTTCCTAACCTAATATTTTATTACGTTTCATTAAGAATTTATTACTGCGTTTTATAGGAAATTTTCCATCGCTATACATCTACCGGAAGCATTAATTACTAAATTCCACTTAACACTTAAAACACAACAAAAATAATTTCCGCAATTATTTGCTAATTAACTTTTCACGATTAACTTACAAATGTTTGTTTCACTAACTCGTTGCGTTCATCATTCTACTGGTTCTACTACTTATATACAAAGGGACCATTCTAGATACTGTTAAAGTTAGCCGAAAGTTTCCAGCCGAAAGATAATGCAGATAGTGTCTTGAATACAGCAAAAATCAGTCATGAACTGGAATTTAGGAGAATTTAGGATCGAATTACATCATTCGGGTGAAGGAGAAATTATTTCAGTTTATAGGAATTTAAAAATCGATAGGGGCGAGAGTATAAAGAGAGTTTAAAAATAGTCAAGACACTATCTGCATTATCTTTCGGCTAACTTTAACAAGGTCCATTCTAGATTTGTCTAAATTTGTATAGTAGGAAATGATTTCGATTCTCAAACATTGTTTACGATTATTATATATGAACACAGATGTCACTAATAACCCAAGTGACCAATTTATGATTAATTGACGTATTAAGCCCATTTGACCAATTTCGGTCACATTTCTCAGTAGACAAAATCAAAACAATATACTTAACCTTTTATTAGTTTCAGCTATTGTGTCGCAGGTATAAGTCAAGTGTATAGTGCATACCTGAATTTTTATAGAAAAATAAGAAAGTTTACATAATGATATCAACCGTACACACACTAATATTTAAACTAAGATAAAACATGTTACACCGACAGATTGGGTGCATCAAAACCTTAGACAAGAACATCGCGTGTACTTTACTCATGTTACTAATCTAAAAATAAAATGCCATTTAATCACGGTACAGACACTTTGGAATTCGAATCGTACTGTTTCGTCGATGAAAATGACATTGAAAAGTCCATTGATTGTAGCTGCTCGGCTGGCGGTGATTACATCGTTGATAGCACAAATATAACGTTTAATTCTGCTTTTGGACAAGTTTTAGTTGGTAATTATTTTAATAAAATTGGAACCTGTATCATAATATCTACAGAACATTTTATAATCCTTTCTAGAACAAATCAATCAGCTGCAACGAAACAACAAAAATTTAATGGAAATCGAACAACGATATAGATTATTGATCGATAGTTTAATTGAAACGATTCGAAAGAGAGATCGTACCGTAACTGAATTGGAATCGAAATTGAGTAAAAATACATCGAATTTTGAAAAATTACAAAATTTTTTGAAAAACAAACTTAACGAGATGGAAATTTATAAACAGAAATTTATGCGGGAAAAATATATAAATGAACAGTTGCGACGTGCTGATGTATCAGAGGCGCCCAGTTCACTATATACGAATGAAATCGATGAGATAGACGACGAACTAATTAATATTTGTTTAGTTTGTGAGCATAAATTTTCGTTGTCATCGAATCAAATTTTGGATGAAAATTGTTGTGGCATCGTAATTGATGAATGTGATGATGATTTGTGATAAAAAAAAATGTATTTAACTAAACCCCAAAAACAGTAAAATATATTTCACATTAACATACAATCATTCGGTCTGTTTCTACCACCGGGATGATTACGATAATTTTCCATGTCGCCACTCCTCGATTGCGCATATTTTAATTGTGTTAATATAGTATCACGATCGCTGGCGAGGGCCGAGCGATCTTCGCGTTCCTTTTCAAAATCAATTTGCCAATTGGCCAACTGAATTTGCATTACAGAAATTTGATCGTTCAGCTCCTCGTTTGTGCCCCGCAAACGTCTCAACTCTAATTTTAATCGTTCTACTTCCTGTGCATGATAGTACATTTCTTCCTTTATATCGGACGCTTGCACATCGTATGATAAATTTTCGGCCAGCAGCGTAGAATTTTGATCTTCTAACTCTTTTAATCGGGTCGCATACTCGGTTATTGGTTTGGTTTCGGGTGTCATTTTTTCTAATGCCTCGATTTCCGCCGTCAACTCGTTGATGGTTTGAACTCGCTGCGTTAAATTATATCGCAGCTCGGCATTTTGATTTTCTAGATATGTCACATTCATTTCCGAATATTTAACTAAAGATTGTTCGTGAGTTTTTCTTAAATTGGCCAATTGCATTTCTAGTTCGACTATTCTCGACTTCAACATGGGAATTTCATTGTCGTCCGCTTTTTTTTCCAAAATTTCTGTGTTAATTTCATCGGTATGATGTGGAAGTTGTGGATTAATTTTTACTAATGGCGGTGAACTTGTAGACTGTGGTCTTAGTGGTTGCGGAAGCTTAAATTCGTCCGTTGGTTGATCGAACGTGTCTTTTATGCTACCTAGAATGTCATCGATGTTATCTGAAAATAAAAATTTTATTATTCGTAAAATATTAAAGTTAAAAGTTGTTAAATTTATTTAATTATCCGAACTCAGTACTTAAATCGTCACTTCAAAGTTGAAGCGTCGTATTACATACATATTTTATTTTATGACGAATGAATCAGAATAGTTTGATGTTCGGTATACAAAGCGAATAGCAAAATAATCGTTATCATCATTGCCATTGATCAATGCTAATAAAACCAATATTTACGTCTCGTAATAATTAAAAATCACTCAAAACATAATTGTGACGATGAATTTCAACCTTCTGAACAATTTAAGCGTTAACAAAAAAATCACGTTTCGAGATTATTTGTGTGATGTGTATCATCAAAAAAACATATTACAAAAATCGTTTGAAGGTCGTTCGATGAGGCCCGTGGTCATATTCTTAATTGGTTTCTGCTTGATCTGCTTGGCCAATTTTAGATAGCAGCTCGGATTTTAGCAGCTGGGTCAAAATAGATTCGAAGATGGCGGAGAAATCGTGATTTGTTGTACTTCATTGTTGTGGCTGCCTTCATATGCAGATTGTTGAGAGCGTGTGAATGCTAAGCCGCCAAAAACAGAGACTCCGACAGCGAAGTCTGCGTGTCTCATTGAATATGAAAGAATATTTTCAAAAAGAATATTTTGATTGTAAGCAGCTCGGTGAAAGGCAGGTTATTGTGAGTCAGTTGAATCAACATAATGCCTCCGTAGAGGATGACGGAACTTCAATCCACGTCAAAGCCTTGCTGTGGACGTTCTTTATCTATCTGGACCCGAAAGTTTCTTGAGTGAACAATCGACAGCACGAAATTGAAATTGTAACTTGAATTTGGATCTGAATCGACAATTATCTGAAAGAGCAATGCATGCTACTAGAATCGCCGGTATAGGCCGTATGCGAGAAGCAAGAATTGGATGCTTCAGGAAATCCAATTAATTTGCTTAGGAAATTTACGGTTGGTATAAGTGTTAAGTAGCAAATTCAAATTTGAATGTGCTCGGAAGCGATTGGATGGAAGCTCTGGAATTTTGGAGCGTGTCCATTGCGAGCGATAAATTTGACCAAAAGGTAATCACAAAATTGGATGAAAAAATTTCCGCTCTCTTCATTGATTTGTACAACACTGGGTTTGTGTAACAACATTTAACACTGAAGGTGGGAACAAAGCCAATCTTTTACAATAGACGCCCGGTGTATTTGCGCCAATTATTCAACAATATTGAGCGGTGCACTGGAACCATAAAAGTATTCAACGCCGAAAGAAATATTCTCGAAGCTGAGTCAATACCGAGTGTTCAGCAACATCGATCTGTTCGACACCTTCTTGCAGGTGGAGATGGATGACGAATCTTATGACGATAAACATCCATTGCGACTCAAAATAGAGTAAACTGCCTGCAATTAATCGATACAATGAGGAGATTAGCAAAAGTACTTTTCCATCATGAAAAACCATCGCATGACAGTCTTTTCGAGGCATTCTAAGAGTACAATTTACCGCTCAAATTTCGGTTTAAAGTATTCATTTGGCCAGAAAATGTTGGAGTTTCTGGGCGTCGACGGCTAAGCGAACGATACGTACTAATTTTGCTCACTTACGACTTCACCAACGATTACGTGGACCCAAGTGCAAACTAATCTCTTATTGTGACGATCGAATCGTCCACAAAATCTTTTCGAGACCACCGAGGAGTCGCCCGCATGACACTGTTGGCACAAAGCAAAGTGTATTGGCCATCAATCGACGAAAACATCGATAAACTGCTAACGCTCTGTGTAATCTGCGCTATATAAACGCAAAAGCCCCAACGAAGTGAACGTTGCAGCCATGGTCAATGCCAAAAGGACCGTGGTCGTAAATGGTTTTTGGTGAAAATAGAATACTATTTTTCCCGTCATCGACTCTGCGACCTCTCGCCTACTCGTTAGAGACTGGATTAAAGAAGCTAGAAGGAAAAAGAAATGCCGATTAAAATGTACACAAATTTTTAATGTGCAATCGTTACACACTTTTATTTGCTCTTGGTATGACGTCACCCTTTGAAATAATAATGCGGGTCGGCCGATGTAATCGAGGTTGAATTTGTGTAATCTAGATTCAATTAGCGCAACTATGGCGCAAAATGGAAAGAGTTCGAGTATATTGAAAACGTGTTGGCCAAAATTGTCATCAATAATAAGTGGAAATGGTCACCCGGGGATATTATGAAGATATACGTGTCAATAAACTATCTTGTCTCTGCTAACCGAGACACAATTGGGCAAGAGAGAAATTAAAATCCATGCGAACCAATTGAAGTATTTTGCAATACTTCTTACGTGAGAATGATAGTATAAGTTGGATTGCTCCATGATTCTCTGTATTGGGGAGAACAAATGGTTTAATCAGCCAGTGTTCGGCGCAGTCACATTGAAGATTTATAAGAAAGATGAGGGTTACATCTTGACGGCGGCGATACCGGTAGAGGCCGCAGCTGGCAACCTGATCATCATGGAAATGAGTAAGGATGTAGAAACACTCGCTATAGACATGAAGATGTTCACTTCGAGGAATTACAGTCAGAGGAGGGCTTTAATGCAACTGTGGTAGAGGTGGCAGAAAAGGAGCAAATATAATGTTGAGTTTTCTGCAGATTTACTTCCATCACACGAAGGCAGCTTCGGCTGCGCTAATGTTCAAACTAGTTCAGGAGTCTTGGAACAAATATCAGCTTGCTTTCACACGAGGAAGATGATATGTCACCTGTCATTTTTGCCGGAAACACATTAAAGGGCACTCAAAAACAAAAAACTAGTCTCTCTGGGAAGCGATGCAAATCACAACGTTTATAACTAAAGAACTGCTTCAGTTACCATTATGGTTAGTTTAGTGAATTGAACGATATCGGAAGATCATTCCTTTTCTGATCATTGTTATCTCCATTTTGAATTGGAGGCAAAACCCATCTAGCTATACAGAAACTGGAGGGAACCCGGTTGGGGACAATTATAAGTTGTACCCACACCGGTTCGAAACTCGCCTGATTCAACACATGAGCTTGATGTCCTAGTGTGCCAACTATCCGACGTCTTTAGTAAGTCCATATTAGGTGCGTGTTCTTCTAGTAGACCTCAGGGTAAACCTCGACCACCGTGGTTATAACATGCTTTGAGTCTTATAAGTCTGCGGGGTCCGATGACATTATACCGGCGGATGTCCAACAAGCGACTGATTTGACCTCACCGTGGAAGTTACCTTCAAGGACAACATAGAACTCTGTCACATTCCTAGTTAAACGACCGAGTTACTCATTTAAAATGAGTGCAGCAAAAAAAAAAACCGGATGCGTACACAGTGTATAATACACAATAATGTCTTTGTATTTGTATTTTTCTTGTTGTATTTGTCTTAATTGTGTCATTTGTATGATGAACAGTACCAAAATAACGCGATCTGGGCAAATCGGTTTAATTGTCATGCTGCTTATTTCCTTTTCTCAGCACATTACGTCTGCTCTTGAGCTGTGGAGTGTCATTATTTAACATGCTAATTATATTTAACATTTTTTTTTTCATTAATTAGTTTTATATCTTCTTAATATATAAAAACGTTGGTGCGTATGTATGACCGACAATTACGCCTGAACCGCTTCAGACATCGAATATTACACACATTTGAAAATTTCAATTAGTTAGGATAGAGAATTATAATGCACTCATTGGCACGCTCTGAAAATTAAAAGTGAAACCACACAGATGTGTTGTTCATCAGACAAAGTGGTTTTACTTACATTGAACCCACCACCAGAGCCACTGAAAACGCTAATGGATAGCAACAGCACAGAGTCCAAATTATTTTTGTAAATTTAATAGATGTTTTCAAATGGCTCCCTTCGCTGCCATTATCATTACTAATACGGATGGGCAAGGACGCACATTTAATTCAACATTCAAGATACAGAGCCAGGTTTATCACAAAATTGGCTCTTTGCATCCTTTACCCACGGAAACACCAAAATTTCTCCGTTGCGAGTACAATCAAATTCAAGTAATACAGGAACGAGCTATCGTGGCGGATGTGGAAACATTTTTTGCAGAAAAAACAACCTCATCCTATTGTTTAAGCAAGTTTCCAATCAATTACAAAACGATAATTATATGATCGTTAAAGCCGATAAAGTGACTATTGGCGAACATGCGCAGCATTTTAATGCTCCAACAGTGACTGAAGTAGGAATAGTAATGATTGGCGATACATTCGAACAACGCGATATACGCATTATGCGCCGCAACAACACCACACAAGTCATTGCAAATATACACATCGTTCTTACGACGCACTACATTCCCCTCGGGGATAAGTTAATAGTGCTGCCTATAACTTATCAAAGCGATTAAAATTCAATAAAACGAGTTAATATTAAAGGAGTGATAAAATATATATATATAGTATAAAAAGTCTTTTTAAAGACTAAATATCAAACTACTAAGTCTACTAATACCTCTTTGTGGTCCGAGGGGAGGAAACGAAGGAGTGGTTCCACCGTAAAGGTGCAATAAAAATCCACTGCACGGCTAAAATTAGTGCAGAGATTTATGTAGATTTGAGTGTATTAAGTGGAGTGAATCAAATATTTAAAGTTAATTTAAATATCAAAACAAGCGTAGCTAAATTTATTTAGCGGATTACCCAGAGATATGGGTAAGGGGTCAAGGCGTGATCCGGGTCAATCTTCGCAAGAAGATGACTTCCAAAGAGCCTCTAAGAAGGCTAAACTAGACGAGAATCTGAATGATTCAACCTCGGATGCCGAGCTTGTCGGCAATGATGAGACGACGACTGAAGTTGAAAACACTTCGTCAAACAGTAGTGGTCAAGTAGCAAAAAGCGAACGACCCCATGAGAACCTCATGATTGAAATCGTTTCTCTTGAAACGATGCTTGAGCAAGTCAAAAACACGAAACTTACCGAACCTAAGTTTCGTGATCTAACCATGAAAATAAAAAACATGAAAATCCATATCCTCGAGGTGGTTGCGGAAACGAATCTGGTTGTTGGCAAACTGGAGGAAGCACGCAACCATAGGTGTACTTGCAGCCGGGAACCAAAAATGGTTACGGCGGAAAAGGCACCAAAGGTGGCTGCACGGGATTCAGTTCCCAGTGCTAATTCAGGCAAAACCGGAAACGTGGAAACCGATCCGAACGGAAACGGAGGAAACTTGCAAGTGGTCGGTAAAAAGCGAAAGAAACGGAGAAACAGAAAACGCTGGCCAAAATAGACAACAAAACGGATAATTATCTCAGCAAGGGATAATGAATCCAGCCTTACGACCACCAAGATAACAAAGAAAATCAAAGAAGTTATCCGACCTAGCGAATCGAACGTAAAGATTCACTATGTAACGAACGCCGGCCCGAACGGTGTCGCGGTTACTGTCGATGCTTCCTCCGATTTGAAAGTTTTCACGGAAAACAAAGATCTGGAAGGCGTGGGTCTAGTAGCCACCGAACCAGCGCCTATAAAGAGATTACCGAAGGTAATTATCTTTGACGTCAGCTCTGATCTTGATGGAGACATGGTAACTAACTGTCTTATTAAACAAAACTGCCTGGATCAAAACGATTTTAAGGTTCTATTTAGAACTGGTGCGAAAAACCAAGAGACCGCTCACTGGGTGGTAGAAGTAGAACCAGCAACCAATAACATGTTGCTAAAGTGTGGTAGACTGCACGTGGACTGGGTTCGATGCCATGTGAGAGATTACGTGACTCCAACTAGGTGCTTTAGGTGCCAGCGATACGGTCATATTGCAAAGAATTGTAGGGCCCGCACAGAGACCTGCTCTCACTGTGCACATCATGGTCATGGCTTCAAGGGATGTCCTAACAAAGACAAACCTGCCAGCTGCGCAAGCTGCAAAGAAATGCAAAAACCAAATGACCACCAAGTAGGTCGCGTGTCATGTAACGCACACAAAAGCGCTGTGCAACGCCTAAGATTTAATACTAAGCATGATGATTAGTCACAATCAAAGGAATTGTAACAGCAACCTACTAATCGCCCACCTCAACATGCAAGGTGCCAAGATAGTCGGATCCGAAATATGTGAAAGCATTTCCACCCACGACATAGATATTCTATGTATGCAAGAGCCACACTCTGTCAATGGTCAAATCAGCGGCATGCCTTCTACAGCCAGAGTAGCAACAGGATGCTCTGAGAATCCCAAGACTGCAATTAGCATTCATAGTGTAGGCATGGACATGATGAAGCTAACTCAGGCTTGTGATAGCCACTGCACATGTGTTGAAATATCATCGGAAGCTGGTTCATTCTACCTGCTTTCAATATACGCCCAATATAGTGAACCGATCGAGTACCATCTGTGCAAAATCGAAACGATCCTAGGCTCTTTATCGGGTCAACAAAAAAAGATAATGATCGTCGGAGACTTCAATGCCAGAAGTAAAATGTGGCATGACCGTTTAACCGATGAAAACGGAAGAAAAGTAGAGGACTTCGTGTCTAGAAATGACCTCTTCATAATGAACTTGCAGGGACACCCAACGACGTTCTCGTCTAATGGGAACTCCAACATTGACCTAACAATAGTCAACGGAGCCTTGCAAGGCTCGATAGTTGGGTGGTGTGTAAGAGAAAATTGGACCTCTAGTGACCATAGAGTCATCACGTTCGAACTATCGAATGCACCACAGAATAGTCCTCTTGCAAGTAGCAAAACTCCAAGATTTGCCATAAAGATAGCTGATTGGGGTCTATTTGCTAGACAACTGGTCGTCTCTTGGGACAGTGTAGAAGCACTTCCTGAAATTAATTCGATTGATGAAATTGATGATCGTGTGGAGCTGATCACAACGCAGTTAACCAGTATCTGCAACAACTCAATTCCAAAGAAGAGAGTGGCAAAGAGACAAAATAGTTGGTGGAACTCTAATCTAAGGAAACTTAGATCCTCGATGCACAAGCTCAGAAGAGCAAAGGCAACCCAGAAGGAAAGAAACCAAATAGCAAAAGAGTTGAAATTGTCTCTCTTTAGAGCGGCAAGGAATAAATACTTCTATGAAGTATTTATAGCTAAGCAAAGTAGTTTCCAAAGGTACGTCACGGAACATAGCAACAATGACCCATGGGGACTTGTTTATAAATTTGCCGCCGGCAAAGCAAGACCACCTGAAGTCTTAAACACCATCAGGAAGACAAGTGAAGTCGTCACTGATACGTGGCATGACAAACGCTTGGAGTTATTAAACTCGCTTCTGCCGGACGAAACACCTGACGTTACTGGGCCTCAAGCAGAAATGCGCGAGATCGCCACCAACAATAGTTGGATATCTGATGCTGAAGACCCCCCATTTACGTGGGAGGAGGTCAACAGTGCCCTTACTTGCTTTAAGCGTAACAAGTCTCTCGGACTTGATAACTTGAACGCTGAAATAATCCAACTGTATTGGCCCATAATAGGGGCTTCCATAGTAAGATTATTAAACAGCTGCTTAAAATTTGGCTACTTTCCGAAGGCGTGGAAAAAGGGTGAAATGATTATAATCAGGAAACCTGGGGATCCACTTTCTCCTAAGTCTTATAGACCAATCATGCTGCTACCTGTTATGGGGAAACTATTGGAAAGGCTACTAGCGGTTCGTATCTCTCCAAGAATCGAACAGAGCGGACTATTCTCGGACAAACAATTCGGTTTCCGACGTAGCATGTCTACTGAGGACGCGATAGTCCGCCTAACAAACACTGTCAAAACCCAAAGTTCGAAATATGTTATGGGTATTTTCTTGGATATAGCTGGAGCATTTGATAACTTAACGTGGCCTAGTGTCATTGCAAGTTTATCAGTTTACAATCTACCTGGAAACATCATAAATGTTTTCAAGAGTTACTTCAGCAACCGAACCGCAGAAATCAGAGACAAATATGGTTCAGTAACAAAACAAGTTACAAAAGGATGTCCTCAGGGCTCAATCCTAGGACCCCTGATCTGGAATATCGTATTTAATATGAGTATGATGAATGACCAGGATGAAATAGCATTCGCAGATGACAAAGTCATCCTGGTGCACGGCAACTCGAGGTTTGAACTTCAACGCCAGGGTCAAACCGCCATAAATAACACGATACAATGGTGCGAAACGAATAAAATGTCACTATCTGTGGAAAAAACAGTGATGCTGCAACTAAAAGGCAAATTTGACTCTAGTCGACCACCAACAATATCACTAAACGGTCGAAACATGAAAATGGTCAAGTGCGTTCGGTATTTAGGAGTTGACCTAGATGAACGAATGGGAGTAACATCTCACGTTGTTAGAGTCTGTGAAAACGCTAAGAAACTATTCCACTCATTGGCGAGAGTGTCAAGAGAGGGATGGGGACTGAATCACAAAACACTTGTAATAATATACAAAGGTGTGGCGGAGGCGCAATTCACGTATGCCGCAGCTGGTTGGTATGACAGGTTAAACTGTCACCACATCAGATCACTAGAAAGTGCTCAGAGGAATATACTGCTAGGAGTAACAAAGGCCTACCGAACGGTGTCTAAAGACGCTGTTGTAGTTCTGGCCGGCGTGCTCCCAGTGGATATTCTAATCAAAAAACGAGCGCTCATGTATCACCTTAGAAGAAGCGCTATGAATGAATCAGGTGACCATATACATGTCGCAGATAGTGAACAAATTCAATATAGCAACAAAAATGAAATCGCGCAAATGGCGGTTGACCTGTGGCAAAGAAGATGGAATGAATCAGCAAATGGAAGACACACATTTGCATTCATTCCAGACGTAAAAGTTCGTCTAAAAATGAAGCTACAAATAACAAGCTCGGTTAGTCAAGTAATCTCTGGGCATGGTAAGTTTAAGGCCTATAGGTATAAGAATTAATGTAAATTTTACGGAAATGTTGACCACGACGGATAATGACGCACTACAGTGTCCTTTAATTTTTTGGGAGGGCGAGTATCTTTTAACAAGTTAATATAACAATTACAAATTCAATAAACAAATGTACATTTACAATACATTTTTTTTAATTTTTTAGGCGAAGAAATTAATAAAAAAGTTAGCGCCATGAATTTCTATGCACACAAGCTTATGATTCGGACCAATATGGACAATCACATATTAAAATTCAGACATTTATACCACCAATTTATTGTCGATATGTTCGCTAAAACTGAAAGTGAACGTTTCCATTATATTCGATTAAACAATAATGTAGATGGCAATGTAAACCCTAATGAAATTGGTCAAATGTGCATCCTACCTTCGTCATATACTGGAAGTCCTCGGCATATGTAGGAATATATTCAAGATGCAATGGCTTACGTACGTGCATACGGTAAACCAGATTTATTCATCACATTTACATGTGACCCGCAGTAGAACGAAATCAAAAAATATTTATTGTCAGGCCAATCAGCTAAAGATCGATATGACATAAGTACGGCACGGGTTTTCAAACAAAAACTAAAATCTTTAATCGATTTTATAGTAAAAGACCACTTATTTAGAGAAACGCGATTCTGGATGTATTCAATTATTCATATTTTAATTTCGTTGATTAACAAAAGTAGACCAGAAGAAATCGATCAGATTATATCAGCAGAAATCCCAGATGGAACAGTAGATCCAGAATTGTTCCAGATTGTAACAACAAACATGGTACATGGTCCATGTGGTGCCATCAACCTCAATTCACCATGTAAGGATGATGATGAAAGTACTAAGCGCTTCCCCAAGAACTTATTATCGGATACTATTACAGGAATTGATGGATATCCACTATATCGTCGCCGATCTACTGAAAATGGTGGCTATTCCTTTGTAATAAATTCAAACAATAACCAGGAGGGTATTGAAATAGATAACAGATGGGTTGTACCGGTATGATATCAAAGGGCCGAATGTCGAAGGGCCGAATTTCAAGGGGCCGAATGTCGAAGGGCCGAGTGTCAAAAAAAGCCAAAAATTTCGCTTGTGTGGAAGTACAACCAACACAATTGTGTATATACTTATATTGTTTTTTTCGGACAAAAATAATTTTAAAAGGAATGCACAAATGCGTAAGTTGGGTCAAAACACATACACAAATAAACTTTTGACATGGTACTTTTAGAGTACCCACACAATTGTGTTAACGGGTAGGAAAAGGGATATACCTATTGGTGGCGCATGACAAAATTTTCCTTCACCAAAATGTATCGCTGACTGGATGGGTGATGAAAAATAGTAAAATACATAAATACATAAAAAATTCATTTATGTTTAATAAAAAAAAATTACAAAATATTCAATAAAACAACAAATTTGAAAAATTATATTTCTAAAAACAAAAAAAAAAATCGGCCCTTCGACCCATTCGGCAATACGACATTCGGCCCTTCGACACATTCGGCCCTTGACACATTCGGCCCTTCGACATTCGGCCCTTCGACATTCGGCCCTTTGTACCCATTCCGTTGTACCTTATTGTCCTCTTCTATCGAAAACCTACAAAGCACATATAAATATAGAATTTTGCAGCTCTGTTATATATGTATCTGTAAACATGTGCACAAGGGCCGCGACATGACCGTTTTTGCGGTCCAAAATGTTAATGAAAATGACGAAGTTTCGCGTTACCAAATGGGCAGGTATATAAGCAGTAATGAAGCGGTCTGGCGAATACTATCCTTTCCTATTCACGAAAGAAATAAAGCTGTCATTTATTTTGCCATGCATCTTGAAAATGGGCAACGTCTTTACTTCACAGAAGCAAATGCAGTTAGTCGAGCGGAAGCACCGCCAAAAACAACGTTAACGGAATTTTTCAAATTATGCCAACAACAAAATGGACGTTTCGCAAAAACCATTCTTTATTCAGACGTACCAACTTATTTTACATGGAATACGTCTAAAAAGACTTTGGTAACCCCGTAAAAGAGGTAAACCGCTTGTTACGACTGTGTGGTCGCAACTACCATTCTGTGTTTTTTTATATTTTCTATTGATCGGTGTCTTTACTGCAATATTTTATATTCACCTCGGTTGTTGTCTTCGCTTTCATAGTTGTTTGTTAATTGTGCGCTGAACGCACTCGCGACGTTTTGTTTTGTGCCTCATCGTGAGGTGGCGCAGGGGTGAGAAGAATGACGAGAGAGCGAGACCAATGTGCATCGAGTGTGTGTAAAGCAAAACATTCCATAAGAATGTTTTTCTTATACGCCTAACTCCATAAGAATGCCTACGCTCCATAAGAATGTTTTTCTTATACGAGAAACAGAGAAGAACGACAATTCTTCTGGAATGTTTTGCGCGTCGTATTCGGCGAAAGAATTTTTTTTTTGGTAAAATCAGTCTTGTGTGGAATTTTGGATAAGTCTAGTTTGGAATTTCAACAAGTCGAGTTAAATTTTTTTAAGTAGTCGATTGAAGAATTTCACAGAGTTAAGTTTTGTATTTATTAAAAATAACCTACGTGGTCAAATAAAAATAATAATTTATATGAACTATATTAGTTTTAGTATTATAGTTGAAAGTACAAGAAAAACTTGTAATTAGTGAAAGCAATTAATAAAATTCTGTGTAAAAGAAAATTAATCTAATATCGTCTAGTTTTTTTTTATTACTAATCCAGTTTTGTATTGATTGGGGGATTACGAATATAAAATAAAATAAAAAAAGTGATAATCATAATTTTGACGAAGTACCGTTTTCCGTGAAGGGAGCTTAATAAACGGTTTAGTTTTTTTCGTATGAAATGAAAAACCATTGCGAATGGAATTGATGTTTGTAAAATAATCGCTAAGTTTCCTTTAAAGAGACAATTATATTATTATATAAAAGGAGGCGAGTGTTATTTTAAAAGCCATTCTACGATTTTTGGCGAGACAACGCCCAACATTCTTCAGCTTTCGGCGGATGTCCAACGTAGCATACAGGTGGCATACCGGTCATTTATAAGTTACTTTTGGTATCGGGGAGAGGCCCCGCAACATTGTGCCCAACCAGGCACGTGCTCGAGCGCAAAGGCGGGGAATCGCCCAACGCCGGCACCAAGGGCGCAACGGTGGGGTAACGGCACAATCAAGCCGCAACGGTCCGGGTGCGGTACCACCTGAGGCATGACGACCGCCCAAGGTCGCACCGGTAATTGTTCTTGTATTAGTTAAGGTACGATTTTTTTTTTATATATATCTATTTAATTTTAATTTATTTTTAATTTTTTATATATTTTAATTTTTTTTTAAATTTTGAAATTTTTGTAATCGAGCGCCGGATAACGGTCGTAAGTCGCGCGCACGGTGCACATTGCTCTCTCTCTCTCGTTTCTCTCTCTTGCTCTTTTTCCTTTTTGGTTTCGCGTGGGAAGTTGGTTTTTGTTGTTGGGTCTAAATAATAAATAAAATGAATTATTAATTTTTCCGGGTTGGGTATGATGAGGGGGGAATTCCCATCCTGTGTCGGTGTAGGGTAAGTGGTCCCTTGGTGCCCGCATCCGGATTCGAAACCGGTGTTTACCACTGTGCGAGTTCGGGCGGATACGCGCACCAGGGCACCTCTCTACCGTTATGATTTTTATTTTGCTTTTTGGTTCGTTCCTCAGGTTCTGGCCGACGAATTTCGGTGGAACTCGGGTTATTATTATTTGCGTTTTATTTTTTTTTTAAATTCCTGTATCATCACAGTGTAAGCCAGGAGCCATGCATGCCTCAATCCCCACGGCCCTTCGCACTTCTCGCTGAGAACGTAGCCGGCAAAATATCACCGTAGAGGCCTCTGCATGCGCTTAGTGAAATCTGCAGGTTGGCAGTAGCCAGCCTGTAACACGCTCACCGAATATCCAGGCATCTTTTCTACGAATACATTAGGCAGGCTATACACTGTGCACCCAAGACAACGTGAATGCTTCTACTTACGATTGCTATTAATTAATGTTCCAGAAGCAACATCATTTGAATATTTAAAAACAGTCAACGGTCAAATATATGCCACAAATCATGATGCATGTCACGCATTACAATTATTAGAAGGAGATTCTCATTGGGATTTCAGTGTTACCGTCTTACCGATGCTGTTCTCGTTCCCTCATCAAATTCGTGCTTTATTTACAATTATATTGACAATATGCTTTCCAAAAAACCCAAACTTATTATGGGAGAAATTTAAGGACGCCATGAGTGCGAATATTTTATATGCTCACCGTACAATTCATGGAAATGCATTTTTAGATTATACGCTGGCAATGTATAATGAAGCATTAATAAGATTGGAATACTTATGCCTGATTATTTCAAATAAATCACTCATTACATTGGGACTACCATCACTCAATCGTCCGTCAAGTGATTTAATTAATCGAGATTTACAACCAAAACAATCATACATTATTGATGATTTAAATAAGTACATTGAACACACATGAACCACAATTATTGGCAGAACAAAAATTGGGTTTTGATTCGGTAACTGCAAAAGAAGGCGGATGCTTCTTTTTGGATGCTCCAGGTGGCACTGGCAAAACATTTTTGATTTCCCTCATCTTGGCTAAAATACGTTCTCAAGGTGAGATTGCTTTGGCGATATCGCTTCTTCAGGTATTGCTGCTACTTTATTGGATGGCGGAAGAACTGCTCATTCTGCACTTAAATTGCCGTTAAATATACAGACAAAAGAAAACACAGTATGCAATATTAAATCGCATTCAGGTATGGCTAAAGTACTTAAAAGATGCCAGAAGCTTTAAATCGTATACGTTGTACGATTTGAAAGCAACGACAGAATCTTTGGCGGTACTCTCATATTGTTATCACGAGATTTTTGACAAACACTTCCGGTTATTCCACGTTCCACCTATGCAGATGAAATAAATGCTTGTTTCAAAGATTCATCACTTTGGAGCAGTGTCCAGAAATTGAAGTTAACAACATATATACGTGTCCAACTTCAAAATGATCCACCTGCTGTGCTATTCTCAAAGCAATTGCTTGATATTGGCGAAGGCAAAATTAATGTATATCAAATGAGCCAAACAATCAAGTTACCAGGTAATTTTTGCAAGATTGTGACATCTAGAGACGCATTAATTCAAAATGTGTTTCCAAACGTTCGAGATAATATCAACAATCACCGATGGCTGAGCGAAAGGGCAATTTAATTTTAGCAGCAATAATTATTGATGTCGATACCATAAATATCTACATTCAAAACATGTTGGAGTCTCCCTTATTTTCATTCAAATCAATTGATACTGTGGTAGAAGAAGATGAAAGAGTGAATTTTCCAACTGAATTTGTAAATTTACTTGATTTGCCAGGTCTTCCACCACATAATTTAATTTTGAAAGTTGGATCACCAATCATACTACGAATGCACCAACCTAAATGCACCAAAATTATGCAACGGAACGCGGTTTGTTGTCAAAAAATATTGCGTAACATTATTGAATCGACATTTATCAATGGCACGTTTAAAGGAGAGCGTGTTTTATTGCCAAGAATCTCGATGATCCCAACAGATTCTCCAATTGCATTTAAACGCTTACAATTCCCAATTCGTCTGGCATATGCAATAACAATCAACAAATCTCAAGGCCAGTCGATCCAAGTCTGCGGCTTGGATTTGGAAAATTCATGCTTCGCTCATGGTCAATTATATGTAGCCTGCTCCAGAGTTGGTAAGCCCAACAATTTGTATGTATGCGCCGAAAATGGAGAAACAAGAATTATTGTCCACACGTTGGCTATACAATAAATTATTATTTACTAAGATCAGACGAATATTGTATTATATAAACATTGTATTTGAACAGAAAATTGAATTTATTAAATCGAAAATAAAATTTGCATTTAAAATAACATAAAAAAATCCCTACCATATACACAGTTAAAGTACATATCAAAACAAACCTTGGAATAAAATAATTATTTTAGGCAGGACAACGTTTGCCGAGTCAGCTAGTGTATTAATAAAATTTTATAAGAAAATACATAAACAACACAAAATATGGCATTTACAATGGTTGGCACAACCCTTTGAGTGCCAAGAAGCGCGATCGTGCTCCTCAATACACTAGCCGAAATTATGTTGGCACTGAAAGGGTTAATATGAATAAACAAAATAAAGAATGACACGTGATTTGCATGTGCAGTAAACCAATCATACGCACGAAACTAACACAAACACAAATGCTACTACTATATCGTTCCGGTTACACTCATTTCGTTTCACACATTTCGGGACAAAATTGGTATAGTGGGTTTCATTCTGGACAGCAAACTAAGCTGGAAACCTAACATATTACAACGTGTAAAGTAAGCTACAAGAGCGGTTTACTCCTGTAAAAATGACACTGGAAAAAGATGGGGTTTGGAGTCCCACAATGAACATTAGCTTTATATTTCTACTGTTAGGCGCACTTTATTATATATGGGGTTTCTGTTTGGTGGTTAGCTTTAGACATTCTGACGAACCTAACATTTTTGGTGAAAGTACAGCCTCGTGTATTATAGAGGCCCTTAGGATCACATCGGGTTCAAGTACTGGAGAATATCCTTCATCTCATACCCATTTATATCCTAAATACTACCGACTACACCATCTCATCACTATCTTTTGATCAGAGGTTGAGGACTGATATTTCCACAAGAGAGGACTGGTTAGTAGAAGTGTTGAAATACTGAACGTGTCAAAGGAAGTGCTGCAGCGTTTTTCAAGCTGAACTAATCGGGATAAGGGAAGCCGTTGACTGAAATCACATTTGCTTACGTCGAAAGTTCAGAACTCTCTCTTCATGTAAAAAATAGACCTGTCAAGAACCAGTTTACAAAAACCGACCAACTATAAGGTTCTAATAAATTTAAAGATTACATTTTCTAGTCGGGTGTCATGGCAAGTTTTCAAGATTTTTGCTCAAACAAGGCAGTTATGCACATTCGTGGTAAAACAAAGTCGGGTTTTGGCCTCAGCGCGTATATTCCTTTCCGTTTTTCTGTCAAATAAAAAATGAATTGAATTTCTAAAATTGGCGTATGTCCTACCTAACAAGCAACTTGAAATTTTATGTTGATTAAATATAGCATTATTTGTTGCCCCATTCCTCAATTTTCATACATTCTACCCAGTTTGCTTATTTGCAGTTGTTCTACATGCAAATTTTTATTTTATTTTATTATTTACATCGCAATAAAAATCCTACCAAATATTTTATTACCAAAGGAGCAATTACACCAAGGTCATCTAGTAGTGTTGTTAATCGATAACGCTAAGAAAGATAAAAATACAGGTGAAACCCTGTTCGCTGTCTCTAGAAAAAAGCTGTGAAAAGTTAAATTGAGGTTTGGCCTGAGGCCATGACTAAAGGTTAGTCGCAATAGAGGACACTCTCCCCCGACCCCATAGGCACGAGAGTGGATCTTAGAGAAATCTAGCGACCAAAGGAAGATACTAGAAATATTACAGATGAGCAATCCAAACCCTACAACATTCTGCAGGGAAATTGTAGTTGAATATGTAGAGGGTCATTCCAGTACAACATTCTATGTATTACAAGTTTTGTATATTTAAAACTCATACACGAAAATAAAATAAAGAAAATATAGGGGTTTCCGGCCATTTGTAATATGTCATGATCTGTCATTTTACAATTTCATGTTTACAATTTCATGTTTACAATTTCATGTTTACAATGTCATGTTTACAATGTCATGTTTACAATTTCATCATGGTGAGATATACGCAAGAACAACGTTTACAAATTATTCAGTTTTATTATCAAAATAATCGTTCTCCAATCGTTCTCCAATTGGTCCTCCAATTGGTTTTCGTGCGCTTTTGCCATTTTATAGTCGTTAATAATCGTCCGATATTCGTCGAATTGTTGAAAATTTTGAGCGTACATTTTCTCTACATAATGTTCAAGTGCCAACAAGACAAAGAAATGCTCGAAGTAATGCAAATATTGCTGCCGTTCAAGCAAGTGTTGCTGAAGACCGCAATTTGTTGATTCCAAGACGGAAGGATTTGGGTTTGCATCCATATAAAATTGTTCTCACGCAAGAACTGAAGCCATTGGACTACCGTAAACGTCGTGAATTTGCTGACTTTGCCTTGGAACAACTTGAAAACGATAACGATTTTTTTAAGAAAATCATCTTCTCCGATAAGGCTCACTTTCATCTGAGTGGTGCGGTAAATAAACAAAACTGTCGATTCTGGTGCGAATAAAATCCACAAACTATTCATGAAAAACCATTACATTCACCTAAATTGACAGTTTGGTGTGGTTTTTGGTCTGGTGGAATCATGGGTCCGTATTTTTTTCGAAATGAAGCTGGTAACACCGTTGCTGTCAATGGAGATCGGTATAGATTATCATCGACCAACTTTTTATGGCCGAAATTGGAAGAAGTTGATCTTAACAATATTTGGTTCCAACAAGACGGGGCTACGTGCCACACAGCAAGTGTAACAATTGAATTATTGCGAGAAAAGTTTGGAGATTCGATTATTTCAAGAAATTGTGATATTGACTGGCCTCCAAGTAGTTGTGATTTAACACCATTAGACTATTTATTGTGGGGTTATTTGAAGTCATTGTCTTTAGCAATAAACCAAACTCTCTTCAAGCTTTACAAGTCAATATTGAACGTGCTATTCATGACATTCGACTTGATTTAGTGGAAAAAGTGCTCGAAAATTGGGTTCATCGAATTCGTTCCTGCAGAAGAATTCGTGGGGACTATTTAAATGACGTTTTATTAAGAACTTAATTGTATCGATTGTACTTCGCATTAAATAAAAAAAATTTCAATTTCCTTAACAATTAGTGTATTTTTTTTTGAGAAATCATATTACTCTTATTGGAAAACCCTATATGTCATCAACAACAACAACAACAAATGCATGTTAAAATTTTGTATATACACTGACAAAATTAAATGAATAATTTGCGAACATGAACATAACCAGATATTCGCCTATTAACCATGACGAATCTGCAGTAACGTAGAGACACTTTCATGATACAACAATAGAATGCTGGCCAGGCAGCAAACTACGTTACGCAAATCATATCAAACAACACCAAACCGCGTGAGGAACGTTCATTTTTAACAATATTAGGGGCGAATTTTTAGTTTTCTTCATTTTCGGAATTTAAAGTCTGAGTTTTTAATATGTACGATCCAACCACTGGCGTAGAAACCACTTAAATTCCTTCAAATCGTCCATTATGAAGAATCAACTCTGTTTGATTCTTATTTTTCAAAATCACACTTGGAACTATACTAAGGGAATACAATTTTCATCACAGTTACCATGTGTGTCACACAAATCTAGACGATAAATGGCATGCCTTCAATAAAATTTCCAGTTATTCATAATCATACTTTTAACTCATATGAAAATCCAATTATCATCAGTGAAACCGAGTTTCAAATCGGGTTGCGAAATGGATTAGTTCTAATAAAATTGGTCATTTTCCAGGCCCTTCACCGAGAGTTACATTCGAATTCAATTTTTAGCAAACAAACCGAGGTTTAATAATACGTTATACGTAAATATGGCAAGCCCCTTTCCGAACCTGCTCCATTCCTTATCAGTTTGATCATTAATTCGTGACAAAAGTTTTATGAATGTGATCAAGAAACTTTTTTGAGAATAAGTGGAATTTTTAAATTTTATAAGTGATAAACAACTCAAAACTATAACTTAATCAAAACAATATATTTTGAATATTTACCTATCTTATCGTCAGTTTTTGTTAAAGAGGTCATCGTTTGCGTTGGCGGAGCTCCAACTGTATAAATTAATCGTTATCGCTACAAACAGAATAATCCCCGTCCAAAACAAAAATATTCCCCCAACTGTATGAGTAAGTACAGTACACAGTAGCACTTTATGTAACTAATACGTTCTTAGACAAGACACTAACACTGATATATCCTTTCGTTTGTAAACACTTGGTGCAATCGCAAACAGTTCGTGCGAATGTAATATAGTTTAACACTTCTGACAAAATGTCTGACAGTATTGTCAGTTTTCCAAAATTAATATATAAATAAAATACACTTGACATTTATTAATTCACCAAACGTTTTGCAAGTAAACTGTTGACTGTTGATTATTTATACGAACGTCAAGGTGCGGCGTTGAATTAATCAATTTAATTGATAAAATAATTATGTATTTTTGTTAAGATAACGCGGTATATTTAGTACACATTGTGACTTATTTTAATATTAATAATTAAGTAACAGAGAATTTTTGTTAGTTTATAAGTTAACACTGTATCGGTAACGACTATTTCACAGAACCGGAAGTGGAATAAATTTTTGAATAAGCCGGCGATGAGTGATATTTTTGTTCGAACAGTAGATTCAGCCCGAACACATCGCATTGCTGTTATTTCTGTACCCTACCGTATTGTTAGGTACGTTCATTTGTTGAAACGAATAAACTAATAAGCGGCCACTTATTCCCAAGTAATCGAAATCAACTATGATCAACAAAGTGTTAAATTATACCAGCAATGAGAAACGCTAGAGCAATAAAGGGACTGAATTAAGCAGGCCTACGATCTAAAGAGTACGGCATCTTGTGGTTCGTTTTTTAACTAGCGGTTTTTTCACCGCTCATAGCTCTACGTTATCTGTATCTGTTTCAGTATTATATTCCCAGTGAACGAAATGAATACGCTTGATCAACGTTGACAAATATTTAAAACCTATTTACAAAGTAGTGAGTCAGTTGTCCAAACTTGCCGAGAATTACGTACAAAATTCGATAGAAATGAACAGCCAACTGAGAATAGTGTGAGGAAATGTGTGAAAAAGTTCGTTCGTCTGGCATATTAATACGTTCCGCATCGCCGTCCAGTTTGTTCGATGGAACATAGTGTTGCTGTAGCGAAAGTATAAGTGAACATCCGAGCACTTCAACCCTCCACCATACACAAGAATTAAACATCAGGGATAGTATTTATACAAATAGTTTTGCACAAAGAAATGGCCATGATGGTCTACAAAGACCAATTGCTTCAAGAATTGAAGGCAGTTGCGGGTCACTTCGCGGTTGTAAGAAGCAGAGCATTTTTTTTTACCAAAAAATCAGCTTTTCGGAAGTGGCTCATTTTCACCTCGACGATTATGTGAACAAGGAAAATTGTCATATTTCGGTCACAAAAAATTCACACGTGAGACGTGACAATTCATAAGCCAATACACCCAAAACGAGTGACTGTTTGGTGACAAATATGGTCCAAAGGCTTCCTTCGCAAATGAGCAAGGCTCTGCACTAACAATCAATGGCGAGTATCGTGCCATGAAGAGTAAGGTTTTGTTCCTTAAGATTGAAGAGGAAGACTTGGCCAACATTTGGCGGTGCCATTGCCACAGGCACACAGCCAACGATACATTATCAGCCGCAACGGCAATGTCAACTGGCTGCAATTTGACTTCGATGAACTGTTATTTGTGAGAAGCCGTCAAGGTTAAACGTTGTGCTAATCAGCCAGAGATAATTGAAGCTTTGTAAGACGTAATTAAACTGACTAATGTTGAAATAGAAGCTGAAACGATTGAAAATTCACTTAAAAATTGGGTCGACGACCACAATTTTGATAGCATAACATCATAAAATCATATACAAGTAGAAGTAAAAGCCCGAATTGCTGCCGAATACCGAGTTCTCTACTCACAGTCAAGATCATGTCACCCCTTCCAACTGCGAGTAGTCTCTGGCTACCCGAATTAAGAAAATTGTTTTTTCTGAATTTAAATAAAAGTGTTTTTAATTCATTATGAAAATGATTTAAGAAAAGTTGATAGAAATGAAATAATAAAAGTTGATTTAATATGTGCACTTCTTAATTCACTTTCAAAATATTTTAAGGAAAGTAAAAAAAACTGAAATAAAATATGTTTTTTTAAAAATTATTTAGGAAATGTTTTTAGAAAAGTATTCAAAAAATATGTAATTAAAATTTTCCCGGAATATTTTGAATTTTTTTTTACTTAGTTTAAAATTATAAATAAGTCATTTTGAAAATGAAATAAAATGTGTATTTAAAATCGAATTAAAGCGTAAAATTGTACTATGTATAGTAAAAACCCGAGTATCTGGCATTCAGTTAACCGGAAATTTAATTTTCAGGAAGGTTTTTTTTGTTTTTTTCTCTTTTATATTCATTTTTTAATTCATTTTGAAATTAGCAATTGTTTCTTGCACATTTTCATTAATGAAAGCTTTAGTTGAAAATTTTGAACGGCTTTAATTTTTATGTTACATTAAAAGCCCGATTATCTGGCATCCAATTAACTGGAATTTTTCTGCTTCTCTCTCTTTCTTTTGCCTTTCATTTACATTTTTTAATTCATTTTCAAATTTGCAATTGTTTTTTGCACATTTTTATTAATGAAAGTATTAGTTGAAAATTGTAAATGGTTTTATTTTTATATTACAAGCCCGATTAACCGGAACACTTTCACTAGGGATTTTTTTTTTATTATTCGGGATTCACAGAAAATATACTTCCCTTTACTTTTTTTTCTGTTTTATGCATTATTCTATTTGAATTGAATATGTAAAGTCGTAGTACAATTAGGTTAGTGAAATATTTGAATATAATCTTAAATTTTGGGTACTCTTATGGGTCTACTCATATACATAATTATGTATGCATTTATTATTATTTGCAATAAATTTAATGAACTGATGTATAAAAAAATGGGCTTCTGGCTTTTAGTAAAGTATATTTTCTGTGAAGTCCCGAATAATAAAAAAAAATAATTTACCTTGTGAAAGAGAATTTCCCTTGCAATAAAAAATTCCTAAAAATTAAAAATCCGGTTAACTGAGTGTTATGGTTAATTTAATGAAGAATAATCGGGCTTTTACTGTAATATGAAAATTACCGGGCTAACGGACAAGTAGCGTAGTGGTTAAAGCTTCGGCACTTGAACCGGGAGGTACTGGGTTCGAATCCCACCAGAGGAAGGATGCAAAGCGAATTTTCGTCATCGATTACTTTCGGTGATGTTAATAAACACAACTATGACCCTCTGTTGGAGTGCAGAATTCAGCGCCGACCCACTGTCCATGTCAGTGTGCAGGTTGACATGGAGTATACTGTAATTGTGTGAAGGTTATGTGTGCGTGAATGAAAAGGGAGGTATTTATTGACCTTAAAAGGACATTAAATCCAATGACAATTAATACTTTCGTTTATTTCTAAAAAAAAAGCCATTCAAAATTTTCAACTACTCCTCCCGTCATTAATAAAATGTTCAAAAACACAAATTTCTAAATGAATTAAAAAATGTATATTTTAATTCACAATTAATACACAAATAATAATTCACAAATGAAGTGCATGTTTTTTATCTTTCTCTACAATACAACAAAAAAAACTGTAAGGTTGAAACATTTTGTTAAAAACATTAAACTTCGCATAAAACAAAAAAAATATTGAAAACATAAAAAAACTAAAAATTTTCTGGAAAATCATACACAAGATAAATTTTCTAAAAAATGAAGTAAGATGTGCATTTTTTAATTCATTTTGAATTGAGTTTTTTTTATTGTAATAACTTTTACTCAGGAAATTTGTTCAAAATACGAATTAAAATAAGTGGAAATTTTTCAACTCACAAATACCACTCTTTTTAATTCTTAATTTAACTCTTCTTAATTCGGGTAGCCGTACTCTCTATCTGTATTATTATTGTTTTTTTTGTAAACCTCATTCTCTGCCTCCATATGGTATTTAATGTTTGTCAAATGTATTCAGTAAGGTTTGTGGTCGTGTATCTTGGTTTGAGAAAAACATGCCTGATTGTTCTCGCACAACTACGGGTTACAATAAAAGTACAGTGAATCATACACAATTTTAAACAGGTTAGGAATACAAATTGTAAAATTGTCTTTACAATTGGTCTGTAATTACAAATGTGTGACTTGTAACCGTTCTTATGGATCCATGGGGCAGTCACTTTTGGAAAAACGCAGTCAGTGACTGGGCAAGAATGTCACTGTAGTTTTTAAGCCGATAGATTGTAGATCGCAAAGACCGGATAATTCATGTATATGAAGTAATCTACATCGGGTTCAAAATCTCTGCTTGTATAAAAGCCAGACTGAAAAAGTTATCAAAATGATTTATTATTGATGTTGGAAGAATGACGTCAGATTGCGGAAGGGTATTCGTAGGATTTTTTCAAATTAACAAATCGCCAGAAGCTTACGATATACGTAAGATTCGATTGCATGAGTCTGTCTGATACAATTCCTTTAAAGTTTGTCCGATAAACTACTGAGATCAATGTAACTGTTTAAATAGTTAGAGTAATCAGAGTCTAATTTAGTTTTTAGAAATCTTTGCCAACGTTTGTTTCTATACGGTTATGCAACTTTTGTAATCCACTATATACCGTGGAGGGTTTGTAACGGAACTAATACGAGTATTGGCCCGTTAGCAGAATTTTACCCACTCAGAGGTCTCGGGGCGGTCAACAGAGGCCGGCTAGGACTCAGGGGATGGCGTGGGGTTTCCCGAAACATGAGTGAGTCATGATAGACCGCAGGAAAAGGAAAGAAAAGGAATAGGAGGAATAGGAAATATTGGAGGAGGAAGGGGATGAGACATGGAACAACCTACCGTGCGAAATCCCATTGTGATCTATTGTCAACTTACCCTATCATTAAGAAACCGTTTATTTTCTCATTCTGAAAAGCTATAACCCAATTGAGTGGAGCGGAAATAAAGCCAAAAAAAAAAATTTATAAAAAAAATTAAAATAAATAACAAAATGAATTCCGAATCATTACAAATAATTATTTTATTTTTTAATTTCCAAAAACATATGGATATCGATTCATTAATTCCACGAGAAGACAAAAATAAAATGAATTGTGAAAATTTCAAAATAAATTTTATACAAAACTAAATTACCTATGGTATGACGTCATTAACCAACCTAATGAAAAATACAAAAATATTATAACTAATCTACTAATCCTAGGTAAAATTGGAGCATAAATTGAAAAGCAAAAAATATAGGTTTATATACAAATATAAAGTTTAAAATATAATATAATAGAAAAAAAAAATGTATCGGTACTTAAATTATGTTATATGGCCGCGGCCGATGTCCCACGATGCGTATTATCTTTAACATAACATTTTATTATATAAGTATAATTCTCTAGTTATTATTTTTACTATGATTATTTTTGTAATGTCCATATTAACTTTTAAATTTAGTAATGTTTTACTACACAAACGAGAAATTGTTTTGACACTGTGCACTTAATATTTTGGCCTTTACATGTGGTCACCATATTCTATACTACACTAATAGTTTCTCAGTTTTTATAAAATTTTCTTGATTTACCGTAGAATATTTTTAAAACGAGACCACAGTAACACTTTTAGTTTTTAAGACATAAAAGAAATTAACGTTTTTGTCACTAGATATTTTTATTCACTAATTATTATTATTAAGGATATATGTATTTGTATTTGTATTAAGAATTTGTGTTTATTTATTAAAGAGTTTGTTTATTTATATGATTTATTATAGAATATATTTATTAAAGATTATTATTATTATTAGGTATCGATTAATTTTATTAACAATAAATTATCCGATAGAAAATTCACTTATAATATGTGAAAAGTTTTCTTATAATTAATGTACACTATATGTATAAAACAGAATGAAAATTCACTTTTCATGTATTATTTTTCTTTGAATATTCGACATTTTGAATCAGAATATTACGATAACGTTCAATTTGTTATTTTATAATCTTTTTATTGTCTACAATTTTATGTAGATAATTACAAAAATAACTATATATTTTAATTCGCGTTCACGGCTTTAATAATTATAAAAACAAAAAAATATAAACTTTTAGTTTTCCACTTTTCAGAAATATATACATATATACACAATTTTAATTCCGCATAAATGCAGAATATAACAACAAGAAAAAAATTCAATCAAAATGATCGCAAATAAGCAGATCATACGATATTTATTTACCGTCTCACGAATATTTTTATTAAAAATTAACTATTGACTGCCTCGAGCATCAACAATTTTTTCTTTTTATACCCCACATCTGCAGTTCTAACGGGACAATCAAGTACATATAATTTCTCCTAAACAACAAATTCCATTATTTCATCATTTCGCGCGTTTTTATAATTGCATATAATATTAACGATAATAAACAAAATTCGGGGGTATTAAACCTTGGAACGATGTACTAAGGTAATCGTTGCAGGTTTTTGGCTAGTTTATGGTATGGACTATTCATAACATTCAAAAACTGCAGAGTAAAAGTTAACAGGGTTTATATATGGTAGTGGATTAACAGAGTTGACATTAACACTAACTTGTTTGAGACAAAAGGTTATTAAAATGGGAGCAACGCTGTCGTTGATAACAGAGGAAAACGCCAAATCGAGCTGCCCGTTCAACATAATTATCAGTGAATAAAGTTTCTTTGGCGGTTAGTGCGTTCGAAGCAACATAATGAGTGTTATCATCTGAATAATCCCATTTCAGGCCGGGGAGATGAAAATCACAACAAAAATGTCGTATATAGCAGCATATATTTTCTTCAAGGCGTATATAGCAGCATATATTTTCTTCAATTAGAATAAAAACATTCTTTCTATTATTTTTAATTTTTACGCATATTAGCTCGATATTTTCAGTGCTGGGAATGGTGAAAAAAAAAACATCTTTTCGGAAGACGTTGAGATCGGAAGTAAAAAACCGGTTACTGTTTTTTAAAAATCACTTTCGGAAACTAGAGCTGGTCCGAAAAAGAAGGTCATTCGTTCCATCTTTGGACCAATTAAAGTTGTGAACAACGAAAATCGGATTCGTATGAACTACGAGATAAAGCAACTTCTCCATCCAATCGAGTTAAATGGATGTCTCACGTTGCTAGGTCCCTTCAACAACGCACGATAAATAAAGTGTTTCTACAACAGCCAGCGGTGTATGTCGTAGAGGAAGACTCCAACTGAGCTGGCACGACAACATCGAACAAGACCTACGCATAATAAGATGTTGAATTCGGAGGGCGAGGGTATTGTATCGAGCCGGATGATGGGCCACTATGCGGACGGCAAAATCTTTTCATGGGATGTGAAAGCTAGAGAGAAAGAAAATCATTCGAATCTATGAAAGAGAACTCATATGAACCGTAATCGTAAAAATGTCTCTAGACAAGTGAACAATCATCATAATTAGATCCCGTACGTTCACCATACTCATAGGGTTTTAACTAATCTATCTGACCATGGAGGGTTTATGTGAAGATAGCCCAAGTGCCATTCCCGAAAAATACGATGGCAACACAATAATTGCTATCATGACATTTTTTACTCTCAGCCCAAAAAATCTCAACATAGTTTTACTGTTATCCCCGAAAATATTTGCTATCATGGTAGTTAAAAACTGTCATGACAGTTGAAATAAGCCCGATTTTCATATGTGTGTGAAAATAGGCTGTATTCTGTATCAGACCAATTTTTTTTTTTTAAGAAATCTTTATATCTGTATAATATTACAACTAATCATATGGATTATCTAGTAATTGTTTTACTAGTTTAGTAGTTCATTCTTGTGGGATGAATCCTATCGATTCCTTCCAGCTTTAGCAGTCCTTTGATTTCAGTGGCTCACTAATTCTAAAGGCTTTGTTCTTTTTAGGCGCTTCGGTCCATTGGTGCGATCCAGTAGGTTCCGCAGCTCCTCGTTGTCATGCTGCTGCAGTCGCACTACATGACTCCTTGCAATTTTTTTTATTTCATCGCTGACGTATTCCATGTTTAGGTCTCGATGGAGACTGTCATTTCTAATGTACTAAGGAGCATTCACAATGCTACGTAGTACTTTGTTTTGAAATGTTTGAATGATCTTTACTGTATTTTTCCTTGCGCAGCCCCAAAGCTGAATACCATACGTCCAGGTAGGATTAAGGATTTGTTTATATAACAGCAGTTTGTTGTGCGTTGTCAGTTTGGAGTTTCTTTCAATAAAGCCAGTGCATTTTTCTGAATTTTAAATTCAGTTATTGCCTTTTCTTTATAACATGCGCTTTCTACCTGAGCTTAGAGTATAGCGTCATGCCGAGGTACTTAGCATTATCAGAATATGGAATTTGTTGCGAATTCAATCTAATTGGAATATATTCTAATTTCCTATTTGTAAAGTGTTACTCTCCATTTTTTTGTCCAGTTTTTCACTATATTAACAGCATTTTGTAGTTTTTTTGTGAACTCAACAATACTACCATCGGTGGTCATAACAGCTGTGTCTGCGGCAAACGTTCCTATTCCAGCTTCTTTTATGTTTGGTAGATCATTTGTATACAGGAGGTATAATACGGGGCCTAGAACACTGCGTTGTGGAACCCCTGCCAATATTTTCTTCAGTTTATAGGATTCCTCTTCCTGTCTCACCCAGAAGTAACGGTTGTTGATGTAAGACTTTAGCAATTCAAAATGTTGTTTTAGTAAATCTCGTTGGAGCTTAAATTCTAGACCACGGTGCCAAACCTTATCAAATGCTTGGGCTACGTCTAAGAATATTGTTGAACATACTTCCTTTTTTCCAGCGCCTCCTCAATTGTATCAGTAATCCTATGTATCTGTTCTATCGTTGAGTGCCTTTCTCGAAACCCAAATTGATGTGCTGGTATAAGATTTCCGCTCTCTATAATTGGCTTTAATCTCTTGAGAAACAGTCTCTCGAAAATTTTTGATGTTGTAGTTAACAAAGAAATAGGCCTATCGTTTGGTGATTTATTGGGCTTTGAAATCATTATGATTTCCGCTACTTTCCACTGTCTCGGAACATAACATAGTCTAAAGATAGCATTTATTATGTGCTGTAGTTTCCTTAGTGCTTTTTCTGGTAAAGCTTTGATTATTCGCCCCATTATCAAGTCGTATCCAAGGGCTTTTTTATCTTTGAGGTATTTTACTTCTTGTTTGATTTCTTTCAAAGTAACTGGTAGCACAGATGCCTCGTCTACTTTGCTTATAGGTGTTAGATATTCATTATCCGCTTGTCCAGTTGGTGGTTTGAAGGTATTTTCTAGGTGTTCGGCAAACAGATCAGCTTTTTGCTTTTCGCTGCGAGCCCAGGTTGCATCAACTATTCTAATGGGTGGCACTTGCATTTTAGGCCTTTTTAAACCTTTGGTGGCTTTCCACAGGGAATAGTCTGTGTCAGGTTTACCTGTCAGATTACTTAAGAAGCTTCCAACTGACTCATTCTTAATCTCCTTTATAAATAGTTTAAATTTGTTGCACAAATTGTTTCGTATTGTTTTGTCTTCAGGGGCTCTAGTTCACTGCCACTTATTGTCATTAAGACTGGAGAATGGTCTGACGATAGCCCTTCTTCATTTTCAACTGCTAAGTAGTTTTCGGAGATCTTGATATATAGAAATCCAAAAGGTCAGGAATTTTATTTGCGTCCGTAGGCCAGTAGTTTGGCTTTCTACTGGAGTGAAACTCACATTTTAATATCCTGCCTGCTTCAAATAGCTCCCTCACTTTGGGACTAGTTCTATCTGATCCCCAGAACACGTGTTTCGCGTTAAAGTCGCTTCCAATAATCAAATTATTACCAAGCGATTTATGAAGTTTGATGTATTCTTCTTTTTTTGGGTTATATCTGGGTGGACAGTAGATTGCTGATATACTATAGCTCTTGCTATTTTTGGTTTCAATAGATACAGTAGCTACTTGCATAGCTTCCTCCTCTATTTTTAATTCTTCGTGGTGTTTTATATTATCTTTAATAAAGATTGCTGTCCCACCTCTAGCTCTTTCTGCTGGATGTAAAGCTTGATAGCACTGGTATCCACTTATTTTGGCATACGAGGTTCTGGTAAAATGACTTTCTGAGATTGGGCATATATCAATTTTTTTTTGTGTTTAAAAATACTTGTAAGTCTGAAATGCGTTGCGCTAGACCATTTGCAATCCAGGTGGCAATTTTTAAATAGTATGTCATTATTTTTTCTTGTTAAGTTTGTATGGACTAGAATGAAGGTATAGTCAATAACTTCTCTAGGTTTACTTGACGCATCCGTTACTCTTTTATCCTGGCTCATCGATGTAGTTTCCAGTGTTCCTAGTCTATGTTCTTGTTTTTTCAGTTACTCGGCCATAGAATCTAGTCTTTGGTCCTGCCCAGCCAGATGTGAATTGATAGCGTTTAGCTTCTGAAGTATTTCTTGCAGGACATGGGTTTCCTGTCCTTGATATTTTCGTTCTGCTTAGCCATTTAGAGGGATTTGTTTTGAGTAGGATTGCATCCTAGGTTGAGATTTTGAGAACTCTTATTTGTTTGATTTCTCTTGTTGTCTCTCATTCTTTGCACCTCACTTTACGCATCTCGGCTCCCTATTTCAGTATTTGCGTGTGTGGTGTGGTTATACGCCTGACAGTTGTAGCATTGTGGCATTCTACTAGTGTTCTTTTTTAATGTCTCAATCTTAACTTTCACATTGAGGATTGCTTTGATTCCATAAACCCTATCAATCACTATGACACTATATGCTGTATATATTTTGTACCATACATAAGTGTGAATGACGAACTTTTAAAGTACATTAATGAAAAAAAAAAAATGCTCTCAGTGCTGTCAAATGTTAGCATATAAAGGGGGATACCAACTTTGATTGTTTCTCGTTCACCGTTAGTGTTGATAGTGACCTTTCTTTTTGATATGTTCACAGCGTTTAGAATTTTGAATCCTTTCTGGCTAAGTTCCTCAATTATTTCTTCGTTTGGGCATGTATGATCTAGCCCTCTGGCCATGACTTTAATAGGTTGCTCAGCTTTGTTGACGAATGATATAACAATAAAACTATTGCTATCATGACATTTTCTATCCTCAGTTCAAAAAATCACCATGTTTTACACTCAGCCCCAAAAATTCTTGCTGAATTCTTGCTTCTTGGTTGAGAGTGAAAATGTAGGGAGTTTTTTATACGGTGCACATCGTTTACTGGGTGAATGTACGATTTTTTTTACAATTTTTCTATGTCTATAGGAGTTGAGATATACTCCATAGAAGTCAGAAACTATTCGTTGGCCCAACTAGCGGTGCACATATCTCATCTACTAGACATACATTTTTTTATAAAAAGTCGTAAGTGTTTCTTAAGCAGGCACCTATCAAACGATGTGCACCACTAGATGATCAATTAATTCCCGACACTTGTATATATCATATTATACTAAAGTTATATACTATGTTACGATAGTTAACAATAAATTTTTTGTTTACTGTAATTTATTTAGAATCTCAAAATGTTGTTCATGTTTTGAATGATGCTAGTTTTATTTTTACAATTTCGTATACAAAATTTTATCACAATCTTTGAAATTATTTGAAAGGGTTCTTAAAATTTTTATTTATGGAGGGAGCTATAATTATAATGAACTGTCGTAATAGTATAAATAGAATTAAATAGTAATGCCATACGCACCTTTTTGTATTTTCGGGCTGGAATTTTGGGTTGTATCTTCACAAAGATCCATGGAGGTGAGACCCCGTAAACATCTCTAGAACCGGTTAAATAAAATTTAAAAATTTATTCAAATCCATGAAACTTCTAAGCCGTGGTTGGCACATTAAATATCATCATAGCTAATTCAAGATAGTTGAAACTTTAAACTAACCAAAAGCATGTAGCGACCCTGTGTACTTCTTTATAGGATTTCAGTTATTTGATTGTTTTACAATAAATCGAGTTCATAGCTTATTTGGGACTGTCAATTGGTAAAAATCTATAAGGCGAAAATACCAAAATTTTCAATGGGGAATAAAATTGAAAATTAAGAATTTTTAAATTATAGAAATCATGGTGAAAATCATCATATAGTGTCTCGTTTTCAAAACATTGATCGAGAATTTCCTGACCTATTCGAATATCGCTATCTCTATTGGGTTGTTCGGAAAGTAATTTCGTTTTATTTTTTGGTGCAAATGCAAATCTATTTTTGTATGGGATGGAAAGATTTTATTGAATTAAATATTCTCCATTTTGGTCCAATACCTTTGAACATCTTTCTGACAGTACCATAATTCCACGCTCAAAAACCCCCAGACCGGAATAAGTAATAATTTGAAGGTGCCAGATCTGGAGAATATGGTAGTACATCCCGCATCCAAAATTCAGAATTTATCAGAGTATTGTCCGGTAGAAGCTCAAAAAAACTATTCCCTTGAACTTCCACCAAATAGGCAGAATCACCTTTTTCCGATGAATATCGACTTTCGAAGTGCTTTGCACCGGTTTATATTTACCTTACTCTATAATTTTCTCAGTAATAATTCATTTCAAACTGGAAATCAATGCGACCGAGCAAGTTGCTTTCTGTAGAACATGTGAAACCCATATATCTAGCTTTGAAACTAAACCGAAACCAAACGTTTTAACGTGATCATCAACGGTTGAAATTGACAAATTTAACCTGTCAGTGATCTTACGAGTTGTTATTCAGCGGTTTGAATCAATCAATGCATTTATTTTGTCTTCATCAGCTTCAACTGGCGTTCCGGAACGTCATGCATCTTCAACATCAAAATTGCTAGAACGAAATTTTTAAGGCCGGCTTTGCCACTGTGACTGACGCTCAGTCAATACTTTTTCTCCGTACACATCAGATAACATTTTTCTTGCTTGAACAGCATTTTTGCACATGACGGATCATCTACTTTTAGAAAATAATTTGCCTACACTTGATAACATTTCTGAGGGTATTGGAGTCAGCTATAGTGTTGGCGAATATGAGACACCCCAAATTTTAATGTGGTTAACTGTTCCGAACAGCTGAATCTGTCCACTATTATGCAATATATTCCCATACTTGGTAACATTTCGGAATTTTCTGGTGTAGCAAGTATTTTGAATTTTTATGAAATTTACGTCCTAAACGTTGTTGGTAATATCTTTGGGTTTTTTTTTAATTGGCCATAGTGTCGCATATGTATATCATTTCAAAAGTTTAAAGAATATTTTTTTTACTCTTAATAACCCCAACTTTTAGACTAGAATTATTATGATAAAATTTGATCCCGATATTTGCAGGAAATATACATTTTTGACGATTTTTATGGTGTGACATTTTTAATTGCTTCACTTATTAGAAGTTACACTTTCCGTTAATTTGTATAGCTCCACTTTTCGTTAAAAACTTCACACCGGTACCTCAAATCGTTTGGAAATTGTTTGATCTTTACAGCGACACCATTAAGGACTTCTTTAAGATAAGAGTTAAAGATAATCTAAGATTCACTTTCACTACAAGACAAATCCAATTGGAATTATTTTAATTTTAACAGTGTGCAATTTTGGTATGTATTTCAAAATCTTTGCTGCAAATCACATTTATAAAGCTTCGTTTGAACGCTCACACAATTTTAAGACAATTTTGATTCTTTGTATCTAGAAGAACTGTGAATGGTATCATCATTACAGTTAGATTTATTTAAAAATGCTGTTGGCAGAGGCAAAAATATACTCAGGCGTATTATTTTATTCGTGCTCTTGCGGAATTCCCTTTTGAAGATATCACCATATTTGTATATAATGTACATTGGTTAAATGACTTCGATGAAGGTTGTCTTGGTCTGAGGAAAGAAGAGGTAAATATGATTGTGCAAGAAGAATTAAGTTAATTGTTGCATGCAAAAATGAGGGATTTCCCTTTGGAAAATCACACAAGGTATACATAAAATTTTTGAACGACATTATACTTTAATAAATGATATGTTAATGGGCACCAACCAGTACATTAAAATCAAAATGCTGTCATCTCTCTATGTGATGAACTTACTATCGTCCAAAAATAAATCGTTAAATGTAGCGAATAAAAAACTTCACACAAGTGGTGCGGATTTACTTTGTATCTTCTCTATTCTACATAACAACATTGTAGGTCAACAACTCTTCAGGTATGGTCCGGTCATTCATATACACATACATACATACATACAGATTATATTTTTTACGACCAAGATTTGCCAAATTATAAACAGTTTTAGAAGTTTAACGCAAATTTATTGATTCAATAACACAAATCGTTAGGAAGACACCGACTGCGTAAGCGAAAGCTGTTATAGCTGGAATGTAATTTAAAACGACTCGCGATTAATTGTATACATAGGTGTAAGCACGATTATAACGACTAACGGGATTATTCGTTTACAATACAATATAACACAACATTTTATAGTTTTTGGAAATTACCCATGACGTCACACAATATCACCATAAATTTGAAATTATTCTAAAATAATTTGTAAACGTTGAAACCATGATAATTTTTAATATAAATAATTATTGTGTCTGCGGTAATAGAAAAGTGATTAAATTTATTCTATTAGCGCAGCGGAGATGCTAATTGACCGCCCTAATCAAGGTTCATTACACAATTCGGGCATGTACCTCGGCGTATCACGTCCACACCTATATGCATATTTTTACCTAAAGGCTTAACAATTTTAATAGACGTGATTTCATGGTTTAATGAAATTGAAATCAATTTTTCTGCTGTATGCGACTTGATCGGCGTGCTTCAATTATTTATGCATCATGTATCGGTGGTGTTCTACCTGATTTAATTCTAAATACAGGATGATTATTGAAATATATTCGCGCGTATCTGGTAGATTAGAGAAGTGGTCAAAATTAATTATCAATGGCTTAAATACTATATACCTATGCATACTTATATTATAATGGTAATATGTGTATATCTACAATTTTAATGTTAATTCTTATTTTATTCTTTTTATTGTGATATTACGGTGATCTTACGATATTCTGTAAATGCTTTTGTGTGAACGTACTAAAAGATAAAAACATACGTAAGCATTTTTGAAAAGATTTCTTTATACGTTCGAGAGCTTGATACAAAATTGGCAGCGGGATTAGTTGGGACTGTTCGGTTCCTGGTGTAGGCTAGGTTTATGAGGGCTGTGGTCGTTATACAGGGGATTTGCGTTGGGCTAACAACTCAATCTGGAAAAACTATTGTTACGAAACTTCAACAAAAGCCTCAGATAATTAAATCGGATTTACAATAACGACCTCGGACTTGAAATGAGGATAACGATATAAAATTTAAATAAGGTGGTTCTGGAACGACTGCAACTTATGCAGGAAATTCCTCCACAAATTATCAACGACGGTGGGTATTTTATTCCACACCATGGTGTCGTACATACGGGGATAACAACATAACCAAGATACGAGTAGTTTTCGACGGCTCAGCAAAAACTAACTCCGGCGTGTCCTTCAACGATAATACTCCCATTCTGCGAGCAACGTATCATTTTTGCTGCGGACATCGAAAAAGTACCGGCAAATCCGCATCCACGAAGATGACACGAAATACCTAGAGGATTATATGGCAGGATAAACCAACGCAGCCAATTAGATACTTTACCTTAAGCACGGTAAGTTATGGGCTCTTATCAGCATCATATTTGGCAACTCCTTCGATTAAGAAGGTAGCAAGAGCATTAGATCCCGATGTAGCTGGCATTATCGAAAATTCAATATATACATCAACGATCTCATAACTGGTGGGGACACCGTCGAAGAAGTAAAACGATTAAAGGGATCACTTAAATGACATCCTAGAAGTGATTCCACTCTCAATCCGGCAGTAACAAATCAAGTTCATCAACGACCAAACAGCTGACTAGTCTATGTCGATTATTCGATCCACTGGAAGAATATTCGATCCACTGGGTGGGCAACCGTTAATATAAAAATAAAAATTTGTATCCAACAATTGTGGTTGCTGAGTTCAGGTTGGGATGATCCATTGCTACTCAAGGAAATTCAAGAATGGGAATCAATTAGAGCAACGTTGCCTACCGTATTGTATGCACCGCGTAGATAATTAATATTCTACACGTGTAGAGAATGTATGTAGACAATGCAAAAATGACGTCGACAATTTTCCTGAATTCCTTTGTTAATGGAACTGTTTGGCTTCATTTCTACTTGACATTAAAAAAATCGAACCTAAATTTTAAAATGGCAATGACTTTTGATTTGAATTTACAATTTTGAATTACCAAAACAAAGTGAAGCCGGTGGTTTTTGATTTGTTCGTTATTCTGATTTTGCAAGTGACGTTAACAATTTCAAAATAAATTTTTTAACAGTTAAGTTTAGTTTGAGTATTTGAGAATGTACAAATATTGTGATCTGAAATGCGGTAAAAAGTTACATTTCTCTGATAGGAGAAAAAAGTTACTCTATGTAATATCTCTATAATCTACATTTTCTACGAATATTCTTCACACTCTACGAATTTTCTACATTGTCTACGCCAAAATGAATTGTTTACGCTATTTGCGATAGCAACACGTCGATAAATCCGAATTACGCGTAGACGCACAACACTGCATTACAAGGTAACAACAGAGATTGTAGATACATATATCATTCTAATTTCAGCCAAAACCAAGGTGGCTCCAATTAAGCAACAAAGCAACCTACGACCAACGTAAACCAGATTTATTTATGGACGGACTTAACTATTGTCTCTTGATTGGCTCTCCTCTTATCCACGACGATGGCCTACCTTCATAACCAATCGAACATTCGGAATAGTCTCATCATTCAATCGACGACACTGGCGCATAACGGTGCTGATTGTGCCTCACGGGGTGCATTACCAAACGAACTGAAAGACAGCATCATTTGGTGAAAAAAGCCATACTGGCTAAATGCTACTCAAGACCATTGGCCAGCTCAACATGCAGATTATGCAACCTTTGAACCAAATATGGAAGAGTTAGTTCATACCACCAAGGTCGAGCATAACTTACTCGAGACATTAATATCGAGATGCTCATTATTTCATAAATTTCAACGAATAATGTCCTATTGCTTAAGATTCGTTGCAGGTGCCAAAAAACAAAGATTTGCCGTACCCGCTAACTTCGTAACCAGGTTCAGACTAGTCAAGGGCTCCAGTAAGCTAAAATCACTAAGCCCATTTATTGACGAAATGGGAGTTTTATGAATAGGAGGTAGGTTGGAGAAATGGAATGTCTCATTTTCAAATCAGCAGTCACCGCGTTAATACTCGACGAAATGCACCGAAGGCCCAATCATCTTGGATCATCATTAAGACTAGCACTACACGTCAGTAATTCTGGATACCAGGTGGGCGAGATTTAAGACGAAAAATTATCCACAACTGTGTTCCATGCAAAAGGCAGCTACAAGTGCAATGGATCGAATTTTATCGGCGCCAACAATCATCTCCAAAAAATCATAAAAAATTGTATACAAAATTCTAACGAAATATATCTTTTTATTTCTAGTAAAGCCACTAATTGGCACTTCATACCTCCAAATGCACATCATTTTGGTGAAATCTGGGAATGAGCCATATAATCCACCAAGCATTATTTGCATCGCGTAATATCTCCGATTATAGTTGCTGGAGGAGGCAGATGATCCAATCTATGAAACAACACTTTTGGAAGCGCTGGCAAATGGAGTACATCAACTCATTTCAACCCAAATCAAAGTAGCAAAAAGCAAAACCGCTTGTAAACATGAACGACATCGTCAGCAGGACAATATTTAAAAAGTAGGCGAAAATTTTCTACTGGTATAAAACAGGTGAGTTTCATTTTCACATATGTACGTTTAACTGTCAAGTCACATTTTGTATTTCCAAAATGGAAAAACCAAAAGAAAAATTAGGGCATATCTCTAAACAACAAAAAGCGGCCCTAATAGACTTACACGAAAAAACATCAAAGTTTTTGATATAACTATAATTCCCACACGACGAGAAGTTGACCGCGATGAGAGTGGTGTATAAAAAATTCGATTAGTCTCAAAAATATGGTAAAATGTAGTCATCGAATTTTTGATAGAGTTTTTTAATCGAAAAAAATCGTAGACGATTTTATTCGATGAAATTTCAAAAATATGCGCCCAGAATAATCCCGCAGTGATTGATTACACATTCTGCATCACATCCCTGATTATACCCACATCCTCACTCGAGATAGCTATCGTTAGTTCATCGGCATAAGCAACCACACCTTCCCCCCTCCAGTCCCAATAGTTGTCCGTTGATTACTACATTGGAAAGAAACAGAGAGAGGACATCTCCCTAAGGTGTTTCCTGAACAACCCGTTTTCTGACGGAGATGCCCTATCCCCGCAAGAACGCTGCTTCCTAACAAGTTATTAATTAGCCTGGTTACTAGGTATTCAATTTCAAGCGGCAACAATCCTTCCCCAATTGCCTCCAACTTTACGTTGTTGAAAGCGCCCTCGATGTCGAGAAACACCACCAGCGAGAATTCCTGAAAATCCAGTGACTTCTCAATTTCTCGAACCAAGGCATGTAGTGCCATGTCCACGGACTAACCCTTATGGTACGCATGTTGAGACTCTGTACAGTTTCTGGGTAAAATTCTCGAATGAATATGAACAGGACAACAGAAATATTAGTCTTAAGTCCTTAAGATTACTGTGCGAGCTTGTACCTGCTTTCGGGATGAAGATCACCCTAGCCTCCCTCCAATTCTTCGGGATGTATCCCAGCTTCGGACATCCTTTAAAGATAACCTCCAGCCAAGGAAGCAAGAAATCCGACTTCTTTTCAATTTCTATAATCCCATCCGGACCAGTTGGCTTTGAGGGCTTAAAACTTTTAATAGCCCATTTTATTTTCCGTATATTCAGAATATCCTCTGTACACAACAGTTGGATCCAGCAGTCATCTATATATCCGCAGTCCCGCAGTCATCCACCCCCACAATCGATGCATCATGACTTCCCGGGAACAAACGGGTTTTTGCTTTCCCCTCAGCTTTGTTAATTGGCAGGTGCCCCCCAGTGAGATAAAATCAGATAACAGAGTAACATCCAGAACCTCCTGCCTATTTCTAATAATAAACGTGGGTTCCTGAACTATATTACTAAGGTTAGTTTTTAAAAGAAATTCAAAAAGTGAGTCACCCCTGTCATTGATGTCCGAGCTATCCCAGATGGTATGATGCGCATTCGCACCCTATTATAACTCCGACCTTCCTCCTTTCTGCACCACAAACAAGTGCCCCCAGTATATCTGGCGGAGCTGGCTTTCTCCGGTCCATATATGTAGCTGCAAGCCAGAATCTCCTACCCTTTGTCTCTATGCAAACCACACTGATGTCCCCATTGCAGTACTGCGGAAGTAAAAAAACATTTATACTACTTTTCACCAGTATACATGATTTGCTCTTATCCGTCCCACAAAAATATATTAGGGTGTAAACCTTCGCTCACAGACCACAGATCTTGTTATTATTGGTCCATAGTTCTTGGATCACAACTATCTGTTCCCCCGACTTAGCAAGCTTGAGAAGTATTGGCGCCGAAGCAGCCTTGGTGTGGTGTAAATTTATCTGTATAAACCTGATCACTGTTAACAGTATTCACTTACCTTATTACGGCAGCCGTGCTACGTCGGTCAGTTGAACCCGACGGCGTCGACGGTCTCCTCCGTGTTACTCACCCCGCAGTCCCTAAACTTAAGGAGGGTCACTTCTCTCTCCTCAGAATCCAATGTGTCCTCCATGCCTGGGATAGTCGATCCCTCAAATTCTATAAATACAATCTAATTAAATTAACTAAAATAATAACGTGTTTGAATACAGTGTCGGGTACCGCAGTGTTTATTGTGAAGGTATTTGTCGTGAAAAGTGCGCGGAGTGCTGTGAAAATCTTAGACGGAAGACTGCCATCTCCACGTAATACAGTCCACAATCAGTTCGGCGTGAGGGAAATACGCGCAACCAAACCTCCGTATTGTCGTCATCGCTATGCGACTGCTGTACCCCTCCAGTCATTTTGAATTAATCATTTTGCAGTAAAATAATTTGATGCGTTTGCTGTTTGTCGGAAAAACTAACTACGAGAATGCATTCTAACAGTTTTACTTTTTACGCTATTTGCCGTAGGCACTTGGCGAAACACACTAATACTAAATAAACACATTTTATTAAACACTGGCTTTTTATTTCGCAAAATTATATTTTTGAATATTTTAATTAAAGTTTTTTTCAAAAAATTTAAAAAATCACTCGATCGATTTCAACTTGTTAGGTCATCATCAGGAGTATCTACTGATGATGACCTAACAAGTCGAAAAAATCACTCGAACGATTTCACACTTTTGTTAACAACCTGCAAACATTTCACATTAGAATGATTTCAAAATTTATGGAATGCCACCAAAGTAGGCGATTTTTTTTTTGTTTTGTCCTGCAGTTGCATTATGATGATTATGGTAATTTTAGTATATTTTAAGAGTCCTTATATAGCCCCAACCGTTTTTTTTTTAAATTCACTTTTTTCGTTTCAAAACGTTTAAACATCTACTTTCTCTTCAGTTTCATAAGTTCTTTAATTTTCCACATAACTTTCTGCTGAGAATTATTGGTTTGCTTAAAAATTTCAAAAATTTTCTGGTGGCACTATTCTGGTTTCCCCTGGGGATAGGGAATTGGGGAAAATATTTTCATAGCATTTTTGTCCAAATTGTATTTTTCTGGCCTACTGAGGGAATAAGTTTGGTATAAATATTTTTGAAACAAAGTTGAATGGGTTAATATTTTTTCCTATAAAAATTTTATTGAACATAAGTTTCCTAATTAACTTTGGTTCGAAAATTTTTGTACTAAACTTATTCCTTCAGTAGGCCAGAAAAATACAATTTGGACAAAAATGCTATGAAAATATTTTCCCAATTCCCTATTCCCAGAGAAAGCCAGAATAGTGCCACAGGTTTCAAAAATATCAGCAGGAAAAATTTAATTTTTGTGATAGTGGGCCTCTACCGGTGTATAGCAAAACACATTTTTACTGCTGGAATTTTTCTGCTATCTTATACAGCATTTCAGAGTACGGTTTCCTGTTCATTGAATTATGAACACTATTAATATAGTGAAAAACTCTAGTATTTTATCAAAATATGTATAAATAAAAACAAGTTTTTTTTTAAAATGTTTTAATTCTTTAAAATTAAATAATTTTGAACATACATAAATTGGAAAAGAATTAAAATTTGGTTAAACTATTTTTATTTTTAATTACAGCTTTTATTCTTCCAGGCTTGCTACTTATATTGATATGTATTGATCATATTGCGAATTTGATCACTATTTCTCCATTTTTTCAATATTTTTTTATTGGTGGACACTGTAGGATTGGGGGTTTTATATACGTTGGACTTAAGAATGGCCTAACAATTCTCGATAGAGTTTAAATCCTGAGGATTGCCAGGCTAAGGGAGGATGTCAATATTTTGGTTAAGGAGGATATTCTCTACTAATTTTGCAGTATGGCAAGGAGCTATATTTTGTATAAAAGTGTAAGAGTATTGGCCTTCATGTAAGGAAATAAGACGACTGACAACACCTTTTATATTGTTCTTTTCCCATGGTTTGCTCTGCCAAGGTCTATTGGATCAGGTCCATCTCCACTAATGCAGCTCTATATCATTTCTGATGGGGGAAGTTTTATGCTCCTGACTACGCAGTTCTCCCTAAACCTCTCTACTGAGTACACATTTTGTTGGAAAACTGAGACTTGAGAGTGAGAGTTTTGCTGCTATTTCACTAACCTATTAGATGCACAAAATTGCAATTATTATTAATTGATGTAAATAAATAATAATTAAATTTTATATTTGTGTCTAGTGTGCTGATGAAACAACAAAAAAACTCCCAACTCCTAAGTCGCGGTTTTTGAACAAATTTAGTATAGTGGTCTCCTACTGACGAACTGGGCCGATTCAGGTTGCATTCATCTATAAATTTAAAAAAACTTTAATTTCGGATTTTTTTAACATAATTTTTGAAAAAATATAATGAGTGCTTAAAAATTTACTTTAAAGTCGTCGTGTCGTGTATTGCCCACTGCTTATGAAGTTTAGCCCAAATAAAACGTTTTTGCGCATTTTTTCAGTGAGTCTGGGTTTCATTGCTGAACGCCTGCATTCGCAATGTCATCGTTGATATCCTTATCCCTTCTTCACTAAGGTGGTTTTGTAGATTTTATTCGATTTTAGAGCATCACTTGTCAAGAAAAACCTTATCCTGGCTCCTAGTTAAAATATCGCGAAACGGTGTTCTGCTGTAGATAGAGGAAGGACCATAGTGTTGTCTATGTTAAGTGGCATATTTATGTGACTCACGTGGAATTTACACTAATTTTTAAAAATGGGCGATCGAACCGACGCATTACAGATAATTTGAATTTATAAAAATTCAACACATGTTTTCTTGCGACATTGGGATATATCCTCTGTCCGGTCGCAAATTAATTATTTGCGATCAGAAATATGGTTATTAAATTTATTTTGCCATGCCAATTCTCATATTATTTTTAAATTTAAATTTGTTTTGCGATTGTTAGGTAGAAATACATAAAAAGACTGTGGCCTCGGAAAATGCGTAGCAGCCTTTTCGTGAATATCTACTTTACAACCGCAAAACTATATAATTTAAATTTAAAAAATGTGTCAAGACGACTGTTCGAGTGCGAACTTTTGTGCGGATATTTAGAATCACACTTTTCCAATAATCAAATTATGCCCATAAAAGATAAAATATTTTTAACTTTAAGAAAAATATTTGCAGAGAAAAGTGTGTCTAAATATTCGCACAAAAGTTCGCACTCGAACAGTCGCCTTCAATTGGCATTGCAAAATAAATCTAGTAACCATAATATTTCGCCTCGCAATTACATAATTTGCGACCGGATGGAGGATATACCCCATAGTGTGTTATAGTTTTGCATATGTGCAACATGCTAAGTTTGGAAGAAAGATAAAAAGTGTCAAAGTATGCTCCATCGCTTGTTATATACTTTTTCCTCATCTTTCGGGCTATGTGTGAATCCCACGCCAGTAAAAATCTTCCAATTTTGCTACGAACTCTCCATTGAGCCAAGTCCTGTGAGTAAGCCGCATGGAGTAGAACTTCCCAGCTGAATGATGGATCATTATGTCACAAAGAAAACTGACTTTGTGTTGTCTCTTTCGGTATATGGAGCGAGCAAAATGTCGCATGTGTTTTTGCGCTTTTCCATTTGCTTTTCGTTCAAGTTGGAAAAAGTTTCTTGACTAACGCCCAATTGCTCGGCGAGTTATTTTTGTGTTTGCAAATCATCTTCGTCTAACATTGCTTGAAATTCCATGCCTTGATATTTTTTTTAGGTTTTCCACGTTCCTTTTCTGCAACATCGAAGTCACCACTTTTGAAACGCCGAAAACATCGTTGACACGTATCTTGCAATGAAGCATGTTCACCAAACCTTTCTCAAAGTAATCGGTATGGTTCGGCAGCAGTTTTCTTCAAATGAAAACAATAAATTAATACTGTCCGCGAAAGTTCTTAGTTCGGTATAAATTTCGACATATTGAACACGACAATGCAACACTATGCACACATTTTTCCAATTTATCACTCGTGCGCTTCTGATACTTGTGGATGACCCAACTAAATAGCGCAGAATCGTTTATAGCACAAACTGCATTGATACACCATCTGTACAACTGGTAAATTTAGTTGAACTCGAATCCGTCATAATAAAATAATCGGGAGGATCGACGGCCATAGACTTTCAAAACGTGCGGGTGAAACGAGTTTTTGAAACTGAATCAATTTTAGCAGGATTCTTGATCCTACAAACCGAAATTAATTCAATGACCTTAATTAATTGGAAACATTCATTTTCTTAAAATTCATAATAAATAGCCAATAATTATATGCACGATGATGTTAAATCTTAATAAAAGGAATCACACAAATTAGTTGCTCGCTGAGTGTGTCGTATATAGCTTTCAACGATATAATTAGCACAAAAATTTTAATAATTTGCTTCGATGTGATACTTCCACGACCATCATGGTATAGTAAATTCATATAAAAGCATCTAAATCGTCACCACCGTTGAATTCTATAAATACCGTGATGTATTACAGAGCAAAAACAGAGATAAAAAAAATCATAAGAATAAGCTAAGAATTAAACTAAGAATACGAATAAGACAACGAAGAAAATAAATTGACACTGGTATATAAAAGAGACAAGTTTATTAACTATTCTGCAATAATAGTTTGGTTATCGTAGTGACAATAACACGCTGAAAGTGGTTCGCCTTTAATTAATTAAATTTTTACTCCCTCACCATGAAATATTATATCGCTGTAAGTGTGTTACAATTTTGTGATTATATCGCGTGAATTTTATAATAGTGGCACGTTTTCGAAATAGTTAAAATTAAAAAAAATATTTACTGTTAACAGTTCATTGCTACTGCGCCGCGATGCTCATATTTGATGTTGTTATTAGTAAAGTGTTAATTTAATTTACAGATTTTTCTAATCGTACTGGTTGGAGTTGTTAGTGCAAATCCATTATCAGAACAAACGAAGGAGGCTGAAAAAGCAGCTGAACCCGAAACGGTTGCTGTTGTTGTAGAAGATGGCGAAAATAAAGATGAAGCACTAAAAACTGACGCAACGTTCTGGGGAGGTTATAATGGATTTGGTGGTTACGGTGGTTACGGGGGATACGGTGGTTATGGTGGATATGGAGGAAATCGCGGATATGGGGGATACGGAGGATATGGTGGAAACCGTCGGTATGGTTATGGTGGATATGGAGGAAATGGCGGATATGGTGGATATGGTGGATACGGCGGATACAGTGGATATGGTGGGTACGGTGGATATGGTGGATACCCATATGGCGGTTACAATCGTGGGTACAGTGGTTTTGGTCGCCGAATTGGTATCGCAGGTGGATTTTACTTCTAGAAATTATTAAAATTTTCAACAGTAAGGTATTTATTTCTATGAAATTGTTCAGTGATTGTATTAAAACAAGCAAAAATAAAGTTTTGTTACGTTAAGTATGAGAGTGTGCGTATATTTTTGTTTCATTTGGCGGTGCGTTATTTAAATTCGTAGCACGTCTCAACCAAGCACATTTAATATTTAGTACACAACAACAGTCCAGAACTTAAACTTGCTAACAAATTGTTAATCCTGCAGATATTTTTAAGCGAGAAGAGTGTATTTAAACATTGTTTAGCGAAAAAGTGATTTTTGTACAATTTTTTGCTTTTGGTTGCTTACGACTGCGGAAAGTGTTATATTCGGTCGAATTTTAGAAAACTATTATTGCTGCTATCATAACGTGGATGATGTAAATAATAATAATTTAATGTCGACAAGGAATCCAGATGCGAGCAGTAAATTCTTTATCAGTCATTAATAATTTATAAGTATTTCGTTCAATATTTCCAGCCATTGTAAAATTGATAGGAATTCCCCGAGGGTCGCATCGATATACCACATATCAAAAATAACTCATGAAAGCAAGCCTAAAATGCCAGAATATCCATATGTAAAAATCTGGCCTCTGCCTAGATTTTTGTGTTTTAAGTGAATATTGGTTTACCACTGGTGAGCTCCAATATTCACTCTGAGAATTAAAAGTAACTGTTGGTATGCGCTTATAATTCAATTCTATTTTATTACCACGATAACCCGTGTTTTTATACATAAAAATTGCTTATGCTTGAAATTAAAAGTATCAAATACAACAAAAACAGACAATACAATATACAAAAATTAAAGTTGATGAATTTGGTATCATATACAAAAAATTAAAACTGTTGAATTTGCTACAATATACAATATTCCACCTGTGTTATTTCCGTTTGGAATATTGTATTATTGCGCATGTTGACGTTGTTTCAACATATTCCCGGGCTTTAATGGTGCCGCACATCCGCTAAACGTTGGTTTCTTCTGGTCGCGGTAATGGAGACGGGGGCCTGCGAGTGGCGATATATTTTCCCCTTAATCTGTTTACAAGCCAAATGACTCCTATTGCTATGGCGCTCCAAAATAAAATGTGGATCATCGTGTAATGGTGAATGTGATGAACGTTTTCGATTTGAAAGATAACGTCCTCGGCATCTTTTAATGCCTCTAATTGTTTGTCCAACTCTGTTGTGGTTAATAACTTCAATTCGTTATCTCCCTTTGTTTTATTTTTGACAAACACACTAAAGGTTCGTAAGTTGTTGGCACCATTAGCTGATTGGTATGGCGAGAGAATGTGTTGATGTTGTGTTTAGTTGTACCTACAGCAATTATTTGAACATCAGAATCTCTGAGCACGCAGCTGGCCTCGAGCTCCACTATGCCGGAGCATACAGTCGTATGCGATTGGCTAGTAGAACCACATATGACATCGACTACGAGTTCGTTGGGTATCACATAAATCCATTGGTTGGTGTTGTGAAGTTTGATCCAGTGATTAGTAGAGTTTATTGCCCTTGTGATGCATACGGTATCTAGTCCTTCCTTTCGTTGTAGAATCGCTACCTCGCAATTCATTTGCTTGACGGGAGTGTTCATAATTTGTGATACCTCGCATAAGAAGTGAACAGGTTTAAAGACTTGACATTGTTGCAGCTCTTCTCTGGTTAATAATGCGAAGTGTTCACGCCGGTTGTCCATTGCAATATATTCGGTAGAACTAATTATTTGTGATTGAGTGTTTCCATGGTTGATATTGGGAACTGGAACTATGGAAATTAGTGTATAGTCCCATACGAATGACAGTGGCAAGGTAATTTCAATTATTACGTTTTTCTGGGTCAATCGGCTGCGTATTTGCATGCTCTTATACACGTGATGGAGATCGTGGATATTGTGTCCTGGTAGAGCAATGGTTACAGGCACATGTTGACGAATAAATTGTAGCTCTTCTTACCAATTGACTTGGTGTAAGTATGGATTGATGTAGCACGTCTTGATGAGCATGATAGATCACATTAAGTAAGCCTTGTTGCGTATCCTAAAGGCTCTTTAGTACTAGCATCATTTCGAAAATGCTCGTTAACGTTGATCGCACTCTGTCTTCGTATGTTCTATATTCTTGTAATTGCAGCATTTCCTGTTCCAAGCGATGTTGGTCCTGTAACAAGTTGTTTATCGATACTGCAGTGAGGTTTGTGTTATGTTTTACTAGATTGATGGTGCTATCGATTACAGTTGTTTGATTTTTGATAAGCGCCAAAAGATAATTCTCATCATCGTTAATTTTTTCAAAGTGGGACTGATACTTTTCAGCTTCTCGTTGGGCGAGAACGCCAAACATGTCCCCTAACACAAGGCCCACTGAGTCACCGAAACCACGTTTCACTCGTTTACGGTCCTTATTGCTTTCGAACAATAGCTCGTTGTCTATGCTATCAAATAATTGTATTGCCATAAGAGTTGTTGAAGGATGACGTCGCATTTTAGACCGGACAGCTTAATACAAGCCGTCTGCAATCCGGTGTGGGCTAATTTAAAATTATCATTTTCCTCCCAATATGAGGTTAAATTGTAATGAACGACTAATGTCCATTTCGTTGCCACTATTTCAAGCTTGCCTAATTCCTCAAAGTGTATCCCGGTAGACTGGTTGAACGGATTTATTTTGATGGTGGCTTGTGCAAGTCCAAAAATGCAACACATAGAGAATATTGCTATTTCCATTTGATTTGTTTTTCCTAATTGTTTTGCTCGTCTATATGTGGTTGTTGCCTAGGGGGTGAGTTTTTGTTATCAGTTGAAATTGTTTCGCTAGCATTAGATTGTAGTGGTGGCAATGCTTCCTTCAATCCATCTTCGATCGGTAGCTTGCATAGTTTTGTAATTGGTCTTTTATATGTTGCGTCCTGACATTTTACTGTGGCGATTCGAACCATGCCATCCTTCCCAGCGTGAGTTTCAAGAACCCGCCCCAGCTTCCACCGAGTAGCAGGTAGTTGATCATCATTTATTAATACTAAATCGTTTACCAACGAGTTAGGCTGGATCTCTGTCCACTTGGTTCGCTGCTGAAGTTGGTGAATATAGTCAGAAGACCATCGTTTCCAGAAATGTTGTATTAATTGTTCGGTCAGGTGCCATCTTGTTTTCAACTTCATAGTTTCGATATTTGCACATGGTGGAGTCTTCAATGAATTACCAACTAAGAAATGCCCTGGAGTTATTACTGCTAAGTCAGAGACATCATTTATGAGTGGTGTTAAAGGCCGAGAGTTAAGACACGCTTCAATTTGAGTTGTTACCGTGCACAGTTCTTTGAATGTTAATGTTGAATCACCAATAACCCTCTTAAGATGAAATTTTACTGATTTTATACCTGCCTCCCAGATACCTCCAAAATGAGGAGTGTGAGGCGGAATGAAGTGGCAATTGGTTCCATCAATGGCTAACATAGCTGCAATGTCGCTCGGTAATGCTGTCATGGCCATGCGATAGTTATTTTTTAATAAAGAATTTGCTCCGACAAAGTAAGTTCCATTATCGGGAAAAATATCGGTACACAAGCCTCTTCTGGAAACGAAACGCTTGTAGGCAGCAATGAAGGATTCCGTTGTAAGACTGCTTACTATTTCAATATGGATCGCCTTAGTTACCATACATACGAAAAGTGCTATATATATCCCTTGTAGGCCTTGTGCCCCCTTCCTTTTGTTGTTCTCAATTGAATGGGACCGGCATAATCGATTCCTGTTTTGGCAAATGCTCTTCCTGGTTGCACTGTGGCAGCTTTCAAAGTTCCCATTAGTTGTTCTGACATACGTTGCTTGTGGCGGAAATATTTTAGACATTTTTGAATCACGCTTCGCAACGTTCGCTTGCCATCAATAATCCAGTATTTGTTCCTTAAATGTGACAAGGTTAATTGAATGCCGCCGTGCAAAGTGCTGTGGTGGGCATCTTCGATTATTCGAAACGTTGTGCTGGTCCAATATTATTGGGCTTCGGTTGGCAGGCGTAAGGTTGGAATTTTGTAGGCGACCATTCACTCTTAGTACTCCATTATTATCTAATAACGGATTTAAAGATAAGCGCCTATTTCTTTTGTCTAACTGCCTAAGGGATTTGAGGCACTGAATTTCGTTATGGAAGTCTTGTTCCTGCATGATTTTAAGAATTGTCATTTCTGCATGTTGAAGCTCCTTATTCGATGGTATACTTGACTTGTTGACTGTGGACGTTTTGTGGTAGATAAAACGTCTGCAATACGCGACGATGCGTTTTAGTTTGTTGAAGCTTGAATGCCGCTCAAATATGTAGTTGTAAAAACGGGTTGACTTCTTTTACACCAGCCAGATTAACTATTGAGTTTTCTTTTAATTCCTCCAGATGTTCGTCATTAGGAATGTTGTTTGGTGCGGGAACATCAAGATCCAACCGTAATTCCTCATGAAGAAAATCCGGGCCTCTCCACCATAAGTTACTGTTAGCAAGAGCTAAAGGGGTTGTTCCACGTGACGCTATGTCTGCCGGATTTTCAATTGACCTTACATGATGCCATGTAGTTGTTGGCAGCATACTTCTTATTGCAGAAATCCTATTCGCCACAAACGTTTTGAATCGGTTTGGCTCCCCTCTGACCCAGCACAATGTAATAGTTGAGTCGGCCCAGGCGTAAGTCTTAACGCCATTGAGCTTCAGGTCACGTTGAGTGTGACTTATGAGTTTTGCTAGTAGCAAGGCTGCGTTAAGCTCAAGACGTGGGATTGATAATTTGGTCTTGATTGGAGCGACTCGTGTTTTTGCTGTGAGTAAGTGTGTTGTAATGTGGCCCATATTGTCAATTGCTCGACAGTATACCACTGCAGCATACGGAGACTTGGATGCGTCAGAAAATCCATGCAGCTCAATTGATGATTCTGTTGTTGTATCAATCCACCGAGGAATCATATTAGACATTTCTTTCTTATAGTTCACCCATCTATGGTTTAGTGTCGCTGGTAGCCAATCATCCCATCCTATTCCAATGATCCATGCTTCTTGCATCATTAGTTTGGCCGTAATGGTTATTGGTGACAACCGTCCTATGGGGTCGAATAATTTTGATGAATCCGACAACAATGATCGCTTGGTTGGTTTACCATGTGATAGTTGCAATCTTGATACATCGAATTCAAAGGCATCTGTAGAGGGATGACACACGATCCCTAAGATTTTTACGCTATCGGGTAGTTTGATGTGTACGTTGCCTTTATGATGTAATTCGCCTGGAATACGTTCCAAGATTTTCTCGGAATTGGAAGTCAATTTTTCTTAGGTTCAAACCACCTTCATTCGTGAGTTCCCTTAATTCCTTTATAGTTAAAAATGCTTCCTCTAGAGTATCAAATCCAGTTAGCATGTCATCAACGTAAAAATCCGACGACAGGACCTTGGATGCTATTGGATAAGTGCTGCTACCATCTTGGGCCAGTTGCAACAAGGCTCGTACTATCTGCAGTCAGTACGAATTTGTACCGTCGCTATCGGAGCAAGATGTTCGCAAGAACCTGCTGCAATTTTGGGCCAATCATCATTAAGTCATTTAATGACACTCCCGTGGTGGTCTTCGCTGAAGCAGCGAACACAACTCGTACTTTGGTTGTTGTGCTGCCTTCCTTGAGAACACCGTGATATGGGATATAATAGTTTTGATTCACATTGTTTTCTTTAGGCTTCCCTCGGATTAAGTCCATGTGCCTTAGATCCAGGTATTCCTGCATGAACTGGTGGTACATCTGCTTGAATGAAGCATCCTTTGCAAATTTTCTCTCGAGCTGTAGCAATCTGGCTACGGCCACTTTTCTGGACTCGCCTAAGTTGTGCTGGCTTGATTTGAAAGGAATCCTCACCGTGTATCTTCCATCTGAATTTCGCCTAAGGTTCTCTTTAAAAAATTCTTCGATTTGTATCTCCTCTTCGGTGAGATTTCTTTCTTCGTGGATATTTTCATTCTCAATGAACAACTGTAGTTGTTCTTGAATGTCCTTTGTTGTCACCCTATCCAAATTCAGTGTTTTGAGCCATGGGTTCATGATGTTTGCCCTTTATGATGTTGTCGGTTATTATTAACGAATAGTAATCCGCTCCAATCACCAAGTCGATTGGTTGCGAGCGATCGTAGTGGGGATCGGCTAATTGTATTCCTTCCAGATGCTTCCATTTACTTTTGTCAATGTTAGTTTCAGGCAGCTGTTGAGTGAGCTTGTCGAATACTAAAGCGTCAACATACATAGAAAACTCTCCCGAAGATCTTGGGCTTAGCTTGATGTTGATGGAATGTATGCAAACGCCAGCCTTGTTCCCACCTATGCCAGCAATATTCACGTTGATTTTTCTTTTGTTTGCATTCAATAGATGAGCGGCCTTTGATGATATTAAGGTGGCTTGGGATCCTGAGTCTATCAAGGCCCTTAAAGTAGTGACCTGCCCAGTGTCTATTGCTACTCTGACCATTGCTGTTGGTAGTAATACAGGTCCTTGTTGTTTAACTATTAGCGTTTGTGTTGTCCCCATGTTGGTCGATACCTTGTTATTACCATGCAGAAGAGTGTGGTGATGTCCTTGGCACACTATATGCATCGTATTTCAGATCTGCATGAGTTATCCCTTGTATGTCGAGTTAAACAACGTACACAAGTAGTTGTTTCGCTGACCAATTTGTTTCTGTCTAGCGTTGGCATTAGCTTGAACTCATTGCAGTCTTGCAGCTGATGCTTTCCTTGGCATCCCTCTACTACACACTGGCTGCCTACGGTTGTAGCGTGTACCCGTTTCAGTGGTACCATTGGTTGCGGCTGTGCGTTTACTACCTTGGTGAACCCCATAGCCTCGAGCGATTGGAATCTTCTTTCTATGAAAATGAAGAATTCATTGATTCGTTTAGTTTCTCTCGGATTCTCTAACGACGTTTCGTAGAGTCTAGTGGTTTCCGGGTCTAGCTTTTTACCTAGAATGAACATCACTAGGGCTTCGAACGGAGAGTGCAATTTTAACTTGTTGATGTTGTGCAATATTTCAACTGTAGTATCATGCAAATTACGAATTGCTGCCGCTGATGGTGCATGTATTGTTGGCAATGTTAGTAATGAGTTGAAATACTTATTTGCTAATAATCTGGGGTTGTTGTACCTTGCTTGCAGTATTTACCAGGCTTTGTTGTAATTGTCACCAGTTGTTGAGAGGTGACTGATCAACTGGGCTGCTCCCTTTTGTAGATTTGCCTTCAAGTACGTCATTTTGATTGTGTCAGACAGCTTATTGTTGTTGTGAATGAGCTCAGTGAAAATGTCGTTAAAGGAGCTCCAATGCTCATAATCGCCATAAAATGTTGGTAGCTCTATCTTGGGCAATTGTACCCTGGCTTCTCCAGTATGGTTCGAAGTCTCTTCTTTCAGGTTGCGCTGCCATCGCAATGTTGTTGAGTCCACTCTATCCTTGAGAGTCTCATAGTAGTTATTTTGGAAGTAGGGAGCTGTTTGCTCTCGTTCTTCCATTTCTACTAAGAGCTCTATGTGCAGATCATCAATTGCCCCCATTTCTTGAGATAACTGAGCCATTTTTAGCTTTATGAATTCCATTGGAATATGGTTGTCGTCCAATGCTTCTTCAATCGATTCTAATTTTCTGTGCATCCTCCTCATCAGGACATATTGTTTCTTGAGCAGCTTCTGGTTGTTGTGTGCCACCCCTTTACTGGAATTTTCAAAATGTTGGTAGTCCTTACTTGATGATTCAGATGATTGATTAGTTTTGTTGTCTGATGAATTTTCATTTCGTCAGTCGTTGTTATTTGACTCCTCGTCGGCAAAGTTGAATTTGAAGGATGCGTCTGGAGCTGGCGTTGATGGCAAGGATGATGAGTTTAGGCGTTGACGCATGTCTTCAACATATTTTGTGAATCTTTCCCGTACTAACTTGCCTGTCTTTATAGTACTGGTGTGTTGATTCTATTTCAGGTTGGAACTCGCTTATTTTATTGTCCACATCGACGTACTCGTTGTACGTCTTTTTGAGCGTTGCTATTTTCAACACAAGACATTTTTTCGTTTTCCGAGCTGCACCATCTTTTTTATAGTTTGAGATGATGTGCTCTATCTCTACCGCCTTGTCATTTTGCTACTGCAATAACTGCTCCATGTCTATGGTTTTATTGACAGCGGTGCTAGACTGTTGTTGTATGGCGTAGACGTTGGTTTATTTGCCGGTTGTTGCTTGGCTGTTGAATTTCGATACCTGTTGTTGTGATGAGATCGAAACTTCGATGTATCTTGTCCTATAGCAATATGTTTGTAGAGCGTATTGTCTGCCGGTTGTTGTGGTAGCGCGCAATCCCAATGTAAAATTCCTTTACAAAGTGAGTTTTATTGTCCGCCGGTTGTTCTGGAGGCTCGAAGGACCATGTAAAAATCTGGCCTCTGCCTAGATTTTTGTGTTTTAAGTGAATATTGGTTTACCACTGGTGAGCTCCAATATTCACTCTGAGAATTAAAAGTAACTGTTGGTATGCGCTTATAACTCAATTCTATTTTATTACCACGATAACCCGTGTTTTTATACATAAAAATTGCTTATGCTTGAAATTAAAAGTATCAAATACAACAAAAACAGACAATACAATATACAAAAATTAAAGTTGATGAATTTGGTATCATATACAAAAAATTAAAACTGTTGAATTTGCTACAATATACAATATTCCACCTGTGTCATTTCCGTTTGGAATATTGTATTATTGCGCATGTTGACGTTGTTTCAACACCATATTTTTCTAAACATCTCTAGAATTATGTGTTAATGGCCGTCAAACACCCACGCGATTCAACGTACACTTTCCGATATTTCGAACCATTGTAAAATTGTTAGCAAATTCCCTGAGGGTCGCATCGATCTCATATTTTTTCTAGGAATTATATGTTAATGGCCATCAAATTGTACGTTTTTACTATACGAGTAATATTTTAAAATCCTTGAATTCAGAACCACAAAGATTTATTTCATTATTTTCGATATTTTTTAAATTCTTTACGAATTAATTCACATAGATTTAAATTGGAAAAATTAATTAATAAAAAGGCGCACTTTAAATTGTTTAGTTGAAATTAGTTATTTATATGGTAATTCTTCGTAAAAAAATATTAAACTCTACCTTTTGTTTTTAGGTTTAAAAAGTGGGATATAAATTAAAAAAGTTATAATTTCCCGGGTTCGATTTCCGGTGGTGACAAGGAAAATATTTCACGGCTGGTTTAGGATCAATGAATTAATTACTCATTATCCGAAATGAAAATATGATTATGAAACTTCATTTGAGGCGCGGCCAAATCCCTTGATGGGATACAGTGCCAGAGAGTGAGAGAGAGGCTACATTTTTTGTTAAATTGTGTAGCTACACTTTTGTTAAATCACAAAGTTCGGTCACCAAATAGATCCGTCAGTAGACATTCTGATTCAGTACAAGGATCAGATACATTGGTATGCTATTTCCATCGCCGGTTTAAGTGCCTAATTTCTGTTTTTCTTAACTTGATGACTTGTTAATTGCTTCATACTCACTTACACAACATTTGAAAAATTTAAAAGTTGTATTCGAGAGATTAAGCAACGTACTGCGTGTTGACGATATACTCAACATAATTTTGATATGTTGGAGGCTTTTGTTAGGTTGGGGGGCTGGCAACTTCCTATATGGAGCTTTTTCGTTTTTGGCAGTATTTTCAGTCAAGGCTGGTGGACTAATTTTAATAAAAAACGTTTTTTGTGGCGCTTATTCTTGTTTGCATATGTTTTGGGGGATGCAGGATTTGCAAAAGGCGTGGTAGACGGGGAACGTTCTGGATTGGATTTGGAAGAGGAAGGGTTTCCTTTTGTTTCCTGTGAAACTTTTTCATAGGAACTTCCTTGTTTTTTGCTAGTGTTTTGTATTCTATGGAATTTACGAAGAGGCCATTAGGATTCTAAATTGACTTAAAACTGGTTTTATTTTTGAAGTGATTTGCTTCCGAAATAAACTTTCGTTTGTTTTTTGTTATTTTGGACCTGAGCCGACGATACGGTTCGAGATTATGTGAATGCGAAACATACGCACACAAACACAACACTTGACGTTTTCTCCTTAGCTGTCGGGAAGCAGGGAAAGCAATGCGATATCAGGTGAATGGAAAACGATATACAGGGTTTTATTATTATTTAAAATTCTTTGGTTGCCATTAGTCGCCGCAGTATTCAAGTGTGGTTGTGGTTAGTGACAAAAGATATGTTTTGTCTTGTTGGACATTTTATACTGCCGTTCATTAGCTAGAAGCAAGGTGAAGCTTAAGTCATAACGTTACGTAATGCATCTTTGTATTGCGCGTAGCAAAGATTCGCAGATTTCAAAAAATAATTTAACGTCGCATATCGTTCGAAGTGGCCAAAAGAACTGATTTAATATTTTTAAATGATTCGTCAATTTAAATGTAGAAACGCATTAAATAAATAGTGATCGTTTAGCGGATTTCCGTATCCCATTTCATATTTTTGAATTATGATATTTTGCAAATTGGTTGTAAGAAAAGGAGTATATTGCCCCGTGCGTCTGGTTACGTAGATAACCTTAATAAGGTATAAATTAAAATAAAATATTTATGGAGAAAAGCCGACAACAATGGCTTGAAATATAAAGACAATGCATAATGTAACACATAACACATTAAAAATGGCCAGTCGTAACTTTTGTCACCACCGGGAACCGCACCCGGGACCGCCGAATTACACAGCAAGTGCTCTACTTACTTTGCTATCCAGAGCGCCCTCGATAGCAAAGTAAGCAGATCTCTTATGCGAGGCTTGTAAATTCCGATATTTGGAATACATTAGTCAGTTTACAATCATCCGTGGTCGCAGATACATTTTCAAGAATCGATCCGCATTAACATTACCCGATGTCATAAACTATGAAAATATAGCACGCAGCAATTCGATGTGGAATTAAGAAATCTCTTGCAGATCAACGTTACATTGAAATTCGTGAAAGTTCTATTGGCGTTTATTTCAAATTTGAGCATCTATTGAGACATGTGGAGTGATGTGAAGACTCAAGAATCCAAGGAACAGCAATATTATGTGACCATTATTGACCGATTTACGAGTGGGTAGAGAGTGCACTCCTGTTCCAGACATCAAAACAAAAATTGTAGCCGCAGCAGAATTTTATACTTGAACCTCACGTTTTGGTGTACCGACAGTTAGTTTGACGAATCACGGAATGCTGTTCGAGTCCGAATTATTTAAGACAAGAAATTAGACATAAAACACTAATTTAAAATGTGAATTTGCGAGTTTTATAAATGCTTTAAAGATTTTCGGCTTTTTTATAGACAAATATTATTTTTTATGACATTCACATTGTTTGAGACCTTTCGGGCCACCAAAAAATGAGGTCATTTACTTACAATACTCTACTAAAAAGAAGTAGAAAATTCACTCAACCCCCCCCCGTTAACCCCAAGGGTATTTGTGTGTACAGAGCCACACAACCCTTTACAAAAATGAGAACTTCCTCAAGTTTCCTCTTGGCAGTTTGGTTTCGTACCGATAAAAGTTGGTCTACTCATCAGGTTGCAACGACCAAACTGCAAAAATTTACCTCTTGCTTCACACCTATAGTATAGTAGTTTTATAAATGAAATTATTATAAAGAGTGTATCTCAGGCTAAAGGTTGCGAAACCGCCCAACCGACATAATAATGAAAAAAAAAACATAAATACAATTTTAAATATAAATTGTCACCGATTCGTCGACGTTGACCGCAGTTTTGTTGAAGGTATTTCGTCACCATCGTGCACTACAAGATATAGGCACGAAAAACTAAAATAAAAAAAATAAGTGAATGAGAAATAAATTGACCGATCGATTTATAGGAAATCGGAATATCGACCTCAATCCAGAAATGGAGTCAGTATTAAAAAACAGTGATTGAACAACTGCAACTAATGAATGCAAAATCGAAAGAACACGGTAGAACATTAACATTCTTGCAGAAAAAGGCAATCGAGATAGTTACGGAGGTACAATATCTGCCTATAACAGACCCTATCAAATCTGTACCAGAATATGATGGTAATCGGAAACAATTGACACTCTGGCGACAGACAGTGGAAGGCACGTTGAATGTATTTGTACCCCTATAGTGTCAGAGCCACATGTTAAGTAATAAAAAAGTGAGTTCGTTAGTACTCTCAAGTAGATGTGTAAACCTGGCATGTGTATAGTGCGTGTGTAGAGTTTACTTTGAAGGAAGAAGGAAGGCAATTTTACTAACCAGAGTTTTCATTTGTTCATTATCGTTAAATTGGTCTATTACTCTTTCGGTATAATCGACGCAATTGGATTATTGTAGCTAAAATAAGATACATATTCTGTCGACTCTAACTTTTCTAATTTTCATTGAAAAACTGCACAATGGTCGTCCCATATCTCGTAGTAGATATATTTCGATCTGAATTCATGTGCAAATCGAATTCGTCTGGCAGGAAGTTTAAAAGTGGTTCAGCTTGAGGAACAGCAAAATTAATATTGGAATCCCCGCTCATAATCATCGGCAAAAGATGTTAGTCTCCTTGGAGAATTTTTGAAATTCGTTTAGAATATGGAGCAAGGACGAAATGTATGAACTTCATTATGTCTTCGACAGATTTATTCGGCGAGGTGGATACAACCACAGAAAGCATCTTATTTCCATGGAGAAGCTGTTAAGCCTTGTATATATCATCAATGGGTTGTGTTGTTACGCTCATAACAGTTGTTTGTCCAACGATGATTTCTTTATGCAAGGTGACTGTTATCAGTTCTACTTGTATTTTTATATATTGTACTCCAGCAGCCCACTTACCACTTGTACTGAACGCAGCTTTCAAAATTAATAATATTAACATACTCGTTATTGGGGAGCCAGATTTCGGAAAGTAAGATAATTGAGCATCCCTGCGTAACTGTATCAGTTAGGTTGAAGTGATGTGACCTGAGACTCTGGCAGTACAATCTTAAAAACCAGACGTCATTATAATTCCATTTAGTAGAAGACATGATCATTGATCGCCATTGAGTACTCACTCTTTTTTCCTACTATTATACATATACATACAAGCATGCAATGTATCCTACAAAATTGTTTTTATTGAGTTTGTAGCTTTTTTTTCAAACGAAGTAGGTACGTCATTTCCGTTCGTTTCATTTACAAGTTTACTCAAATACAAAAATTTTTGGTAGGCGCGAGTAAAGATGTTTACACATCAATAAAAGTCAAAACCACGACCCACTGTGTGTGAAAAACAAGAGCTATCTTTTTACAAGTTGCGATTGTGGGTGACAAAACAAAATGAAAATTTCGTTTGTTAAGGAAGATGTCTCCGGCTTTAGGAACGGCACAACCAAACTTTCAAAAAACTAAATTCAGTTAAAGAACAACCGATCCCCTTAGATACAAACGTTCTTATCAGAACAAGCAGAACGTTTAGCAAAAACTGATTAATAATCATGAGGTTCATCCGATTTAAATTTTCTTCTGAAGGACCAGAAAATTAATTTTTTTCCGTATTTGGTCTGAAATGAAAATTGGTCTGATACGAAAACTTAAATGCACGGCATATTAATACAACCACACTAAAACAACCGTGAATCTCTTCACAAACGAACCAGAAGCACCATGGAAATTTCCAAAGTTAACATTGAAGATTAACAGTTTTGAAACTCTCAAACCCATTCCCAGTTTTGAAATGAGGGAACTAGCAATGGTGATATCGTAATCCGACAGTTAACAGTTCATAATCGACACGAAACGAAACGAAAAGACTATATTGATCACAAACTCCCCATGCCACAAATCGAAGAAATTTTAGATAATTGGGAGATATCAAAGTATTCGCACAACATTGAACCTAAAATCTGATTTCCATCAGATACCGTTACAAATTTTTCATGTTCATATTCACGATAACTAGTAGGAAACAACCTAAAAAACCAACTAGAAAATTTGTTTAACACTGTCTTTAAACGACTCTCAGAATTCAAACTTAAAATACAACCGGACAAGTGGAAATTTCTGAAGAGGGAGACCGAATTTTTGGGACACATAAGTATGTACAAGACGAAACAAATTACCTAAAATAGTAGATTGGCCGTTACTCAAGAATCAGAGTAAAATCAAACAGTTTCTAAAGCTTTCTGCGTTATTATCGATGGTTTATATCAAAGCATTCGAAACATTAAAAAGATCTATAGCGATACGGACCAGATACTGACTTATTCGGACTTCACGAAGCCTTTCATCCTAATGACAGACGCTTCGGACTGCACTCTGGGCGCGGTATTATCTCAAATCCAGAACTATGTACATCGAAACATTATAAATTCAACCGAAACAAAATACGCTACATGCAAGAAGGAGGCATTAAGGCTGTAAGTATAAATACCAGCCATATCTACACGGTAGTAAGTTTACATTAATAACGGATCAGAAGTTTATATCTTCTTAGAATAACTGGAAAATTTGACAATGGGGGCTCGAACTGGAGAAGAATGACTACGAAATAATATACAGTGAGGAAAGAGGTCAAAATAAATGTAGGGGCAGAAACTAGATAGACACGTGAATTTGATGAAGCTCCAACAAACATTCATCATACGTCGGATGAAATAGAGACAATACACTCTGCAAACACGTCACACAATAATTTCATTCATCTCTCTAATACGCCAATAAATTATTTCCGACATTAACTTATTTTCAAGATTTCTAATATAGACAAGAACGATCAGGTCAAAGATCATCACAATAGTAAACAATCGGCAGTAACGGCTCATCAAGGATTATTTGGAAAAATTCGAACATATCGTAGATGGAATTTTGCTAAAACGGACTAAGTAAATATCTTGCACTGTTCGGAATTCCGAACAACATTGTATTTGATCATGAAACCACATTTCAATCAATCCCTCTGAGTCCAACGGACAAATAGAGAAAACATATTCTACTGTGAGCGAGATATTCAACACAAACAGAACCAAAGCAGCAAACCCACCAGATACACAGCATAACCTTCGAACCATTAATGTTCGTCTTTGGTGTTGATGTTGAGGTCGATGGCAACGATTGGCCGAGCAAAGCGTTTTAGTTTTCCTCTCGGGGTTATCGTAGAAGATCCTCTTCTCGTCACCAGTCACTATCTGATGTAAAAACCCCTTTCTTATTTGCATTTGAAGCAGCTGATCATAAGGTAAAAATCGTCTTTCCACGTCTATTGGTTTCAATTCATAAGATACACTTGCCTTGCTTTTGAATCATGTCCATTAGATTTCAATCGTACGGAAACTGTTTGTTGGGTCACTCTAATGTACAATGAGCAATGTAATTCATCGTCGACGTATTTTATTGGCTGTCCTAGATGATTTATCGGTTGGTGCATTGTCACCGTAAACTTCCACAAGCATTCGATGTGGTTCAGCTGCACTTTTTTCCACTAAAAACCAAAAATTTACACTTCCCGCAAATGCTGTTTAGTTATCACAAAATCCGACATATTCAACACGTCGTAAAAAACATGTTTTGTATGAAACTCAAATCAATACAAACTGAATGTTAACAGCAGATCTGTCTGAAACAACGGAAGTCAGCTATCACTATAAAAATTTTATTGTAGTCGGAGCCACTTTTTGAAAACGGGCCGAATTAATTTGTAGTCATAATAACACAATGAAAGCTGAAAGCATGTGAAACCATATAGATCCAACCAGCAATGTATTTTAGATTAGCTGGTTATGCAATATGTAAAAAATCAGTCGGAACCATTCATCATCAACCGGAACTACTCCAGAAGCTACCGGAACCATATATAGCCAGCCGAAACCGTGTTCGTCGGGATCAACTCAGCCAATGGTACAAGTTACACGGTACATTGTACATTATTGTGTACTATCTGATTTTTCAGACGCAACCATATTTAGGGCCCCGAAATTTTACAGCTCAATGTACTTTGGATTGTTGTCGAGCACACCATGGTCAACATTGCAGTGGTCCCAGCTGAAGTTGTTGTGTGGTTCTGGCTGAAATCTTATACATACATTTTAGAGAGCTTCTATATTGCACAGCCATTATCAGCGGCAGACGTAACATAGCTCTGGTCCTAGTTGAAATTTTACGGACATAAGGCACCGTGCTCATTGCGTAATGATTTAGACTATCCCACTGATTGCAATCGTCTCATGTTTGCATGTGCCGGCTGACATTTTAGTGATTTGAGCTGACGCAGTTTTGGTTTAGGTTCTAATCTTAATATAGAATTACCTTTAAAAGGGAAATATGCCCAATCTGGAAATGGGTCCGAACAATAAAAGTCTGCTGTTTCTGCCGTATTTGGTTCCAACTGGAGTGGCGGACACACCTTTCCAAAAATGTGAGGTAAAATCTATAGGTGTTGCGAGATTTGAAGGCGCAACATTTAAAATCAAGTCAAGTTTAATTTTTTTTTTTGAAAATAAAATAAAATACAAATTAAGGGTGTATTTTTGTATAATTGCTTAGCATAAATTTCATTATCAATTCAAATGTCAACTTTAATTCTGAGTCTACAACTTTAGTATGAGTAAATTGTAAAATAATAACTTTTCAGCTGGGCTAGTTTTTCAATTATGCTGACAATTTTTCAACATGTTTCGATGTCTCATTTAAAACGACCATCCGAGAATATAGATATATTTAAAAGCACCGAATTTTTAAACCAAAACAGTAATAAAAAACCAATATTCAATAATCATATTTTTTCTATTTTATTAACTTTAAAGATGGAAACGTAGCAAATACGCTTTTTGATTATGTCAAAACTTACTTCGCCCAAATGTTGGCTACATAAATACGTTTAATACTATTCATCGATAAAGAATTGTAATACCACTAAGAAATACAGTACAGCACCTGAAAATAACTTTAAACAAAAATTTAATCAATTTTGACGAATCATGAAATGGTTTAGCACTTACATTAAACAGTAGTTTATAGTCAAATGAAAATAAATCACAAGCCGTAAGCTTCACATCCGTTAGAAGAAGTTTGTAATTTAACATTTCAGTCTATAATCAAAAAAAAATCTCAATTATTATTCGCACAAATACACAATCCACACACACACTTGCCATATATAGAACGTGTTTTTCATTACAATCGGTCATTTTAATTTCGTTAATTGCTCGCCTATAATCCTCATAAATATTAAGCAGATTATTGCAAATCCTCACAAACAGTATAATTTTGTAATATGTGTAACTGAACATAACATTATATGATACAAGAAACAAAGCCTGAAGGATTTGTGTTGGGCCACCATTGCCAGTGTAACCGACAACACCAACAATGGTTATCAAATGTAGAACAATAAAAATTATATCGTTCAGCACCATAAACGTCATATTCGAACCGAAAATCATGGTAAATTTCATAATTAATTTTTGTACTAAAAATGTTTTCAAATTTAACATTTTATTCATATTTCCTATAAATCCAATTTTGTTATTGTTAAAAAGTTCACGATCGCTTAATTTCCGAACACAATCTACAAAAATTATTTTGACATTTTCCAAATATAAATTTAAAATGTTTATCACCGTAACTATGTACCAAAAATACAGTAGATTGTAAATTAATAGCAATATGAATAATATTTGTTTCACAGCCGTTCTAATAAAATATATTTGTGGCACATCCATAAGATGCATGGTATATTTATATGAAATGTGCAACATTTTTAAGGAGAGACCAGAGAACACGACAATCGAAATTCCGAGGAAAATCACGTTACGATAAAATAGTTTCATAACACTGTCTATTCGTATTCGAACAGCATATTGTTCAGCAAGATTTGTGTTCAAATCGAATAAATGTTTTAAAAACTTTTTATGTCTATCATTCGATTTAATATAATTCACTAGATTTACATCAAGATTTAAAACACTCGCTACTAGGTAAATATGAACTAATATATTGTAGATTTTATTGTCCCGCCCGAGATCGGATTTAATGGCGTCGCATAAGAAAATGTTTACAAATGCTAATAGTGCGATGATTGTAATCACTTTACAGTTGCTTGGTTTGATGTGTACAGTGTCTAAGTGTTTCACTGAAGGTGTTATGCACAAATAC